>JARHVA010002524.1:682500-1287500 GCA_037957365.1 Torreya grandis
ATGATCAGTCCCATAATCTTCTTCCCTCTAACTATCATCTTGAACAAATCATGTACAAGATGGACCCAGATGAAAAAACCTAGATTGTATAGTACTCCCTCCTCTAACATCATCTTGCTCAAGGCTACCATGAATAGTGTTACCTTGTCATCTGACTTGTGATAGAGCACCTGTTGTGTCACAAGGATTATCACTACCTTTCAAAGGTCTAGAATAAATGATATATACACGTCATCCATACTAACTCTTCATCCTCTAAATATCATATTTGATCCTATAACCCACATGGTTAAGGCTCTCCTCTCTTATAAGCTATCTAGTATCCTTATGGTCACCAATACTCTTGTTATGGGTAGCCTGAAGATGACATAGGCATCCTCTAGTATGATACCCACCTCTATGGCATCCCCATCTACCTCCCATCTGAAGGTGTTAATCAATCATTCCCATCATAAAAAAAACATGACTAGCAAGTTAGCATTGAAGGGGATCCTGCACATATCAAATATACCTCTTAGACCCAGGACTATCAATCTGGTTTGACCTCCTTCTATCAATCTAACCAACAAATCTCATAACCAAGACACATCCACCAACCTCTAAAATCTCAACCATCTTTATAACCAAGAAATAACAAAGGATTTATTAGTTCCTCTATGTCATGTATAATCACAATACATTCTTTACATATCATTTTTACAATTTTAATTAAAAACAAGCCTAATCACTATTACTTTATTCATTTTATCCTATGTCTAGATTTTTTGGTCCTTACTGCCCTCCTTTGGTCATTTCAGGCCATTATATCCCTCTTTTAGATTTTTAAATGCTTTTTCATGCTTATTTTGGTTCCCTAGTCAACCTAGCTTGACCAAAATTTCCCTATTTTTATCATAGTTGACTTCAAAATTCCAAGTCAACCCTCTTATTTTCCCCTTCTTGGTACTGAGTTTTCATTCTATCCCTTACGAACTAGTTACTCTATTCTAGCTTTTGAGCCTACAGATTACAGTAGGTTGACCCATACCTACTAGGTCAACCATATGGATTTTGCCCTATTTCATCCTACTAGGTCAACCTAGTCAACCTCGTGTATTTTGTGTGCCAACCTAGTACATTTTTTCTAAAATGTGCATTTTACTCACTTTCTCCTAAACCCATTATTCATCTTCCGACTTTCTACCCTTATAATCTAATTTTTCTCAATTTTGACATATATAAATGCTTAAAATTAATTTTTATAAAAAAAATCACTTAATTCAATACAAATTTCAAAAACTAGTTTGAGATCCATAGTTGCATACCTGTAGTGCACCCACCGTCACCTCTGGGTGTCCTCCTTGTTTAGCATTCCATTCCCTCACCATCCAACCTCATTTTCTCTCCATATCTCTCTTTTACAATTCAAAATGCAAAATGAATTCTCTTTTTGCTTATTTAAAAACACTTTTTCACAACTCAATTCTTTCATTTATTTTCAAGCATATTCCTTACTTTGCCTCTATCTTTGTTTATGCTCATCCATTTTACAAACCATAAAATGCATTAGAATCATGATGATGTAGAGATTATTTTCCACTATCATATGTATATATTCCAAAAATATATATTTTTGGCTATTTTTTACACTAACTTCTACAAGTTCACCTAGTGTAATCTACGTTGGACACCATCATTTCTTACAATTTACTTATTTATCTACATCACTAAGGTAAGTCAAATGTATTTGTTTTTCAATTCTATCCTTTCATTTATCTTATTTACTATTTATTGCACCATACTTAGCATTGATGTTATGTGTTATCATGTTTTCTTTTAAAGCACCATCCCGTGTTGCACTTATGTGACATGTGATGAGTTTTGACTGGGGTATATACATAAACATAATATTTATCACTTTTATTTATTACTAACACTTTGTATCTTGAAAGAACTTGTCAAACCTCAATCTCTCTGAGTGCATGCCTTAATGGGTACACCATGAAAGGGGTGGGTAGACCATTGGTGCTTTGTAAGATTGATGTTCCTTTTGCCACTTGTCATCCACACTCTAGCCTCCTAAAATCATTGAACCCAAGATTATTCTTCTCAGTTATACCTATTATTATCATTTATTATGTTTTATCCTTCATTTATTTCCTTAGCACCCTTTTAACCTATCAGTTGTGCTAGGTCAACCTAGCATAGTTTAGGGACTTTTTCTCTCTTTTGGTTCATTGGCCTCTCGACTAACCTAGCACAAACCTAGTGAGTTAGACTTGAAAACATGCTAGGAAAAGTGGGTTGACCTAACATAGCCAACATGTATGAATGATTTTTGGGTAAGATACTACTATATATACAAGGTCATTTACCATTATTTGTAAGAGCAAAGAATTAAGCAAAGAAGTGCGAATGAACATTCGCCTATTGACCATTCTACTTGGGGAATAAATCTTTAGGTTTCAATAAAATTTTTGGAGTTCTGATCTCATCTTGTGGATAAGTCTTTTAGATGATTAGATAGGTTGCATAGCCTAAAGCTGATTTATCTTAGTTGTCCTTACATAACATTACAATCTCATATGAAGCACCTTGGCTAAGGTGGAGATTGAGGCTCGGCAGGTTCATCTTCAAAGGTAAGTATTCCTAACTTTATTCCTCATTTGTAAGAGTAGATAGATAGTGCATTTGTATTCTTCTCTTCCATATATTAGGATTATGTATACATTGATGTGAGTATATATCTTATATACATGTTTAGTTTAGTTATTTATTTGTTTTGTTTATAACCCCCACTTTGTGCCACAAGTTTTGATGTGTACTAGATTAGATTTTCTTTTATTTTTATTAGATTAGTGAAATATTAAATCATATGACTCCTTTAGGGTTGTTATGTGATTGTGTTAGACTATAGTTTTGGAAACCTATCTCACATGGTGTGTTGTGACAAGTTATCCCATAATTGGGTCTAGTGGATCCTCACATTGGTCATGCTCCCACTTATCAATTGTATTCTCCCCAATTGAAAGTGTAGGTGTGATCTATCCCATCCGATCTAGGATTGATTTATGGACATGATGTATTTTTGATTGCATACAGCTTGTTCCTGTACATGAAAACTTGGGGTCAACATATTAATGTAAAATAATGAGTTTATTATAATCATGAAATGTTTGACACCATGAAGATACACCATTGATGAACTTTGGGCATCCTTTAATAAGTTTTCATCCTTAAAGTCATCACATTACAAGAAAGGAAGAGTAGGTTTATTGTGAAATGTACCTAGGGATATGATATATTAACTTATATTTTTTTATGAATATGTTGACATGTGACACACATCCCCCTTAGCTATATGGGTTAAATATATTATGATAAATGAGTAACTTGAAGAATTAGTACATTATTAATGAGTCATCCTGCATTGAGATTAGAAGGTTACCCATCCATTATTAGTTATAGATTTATACATAAAGGAGATGAATATCATTTTAAAGAATATCAAGTGTATTTTGTGGCATCTAATTTTACTAGTCATAGGGCTTGCATTGTACTGGTCTCTTTGACTGAGTTTCAAATAAAGATATTATTCATGGGAAGATATGCAATAGGGTTTCTTATATCAATGGTACATAGAAAAAAAAAGATGATGAAGAGGAAAAAGAAGAGGAAAAAATAATGAGGATGATGGTAATGACAAAGAGTATGCAAATGATGAATAATATTAAGGAGATGAACATAATGATGAGGAGGAGGCTCCCAATGATGTAGAATGAGTGGGAGTGGATCATGATGAAGAATAAAATGTAATGGATGCAAAGGGTTAAATAAATATAGGTCCAATGAAAGATGCTTCAATATTTCCATTTCATTGATGCATTTGAAAGAAGTTCATTGCATCTATAAGCCCTAGTAGCAAGTATAAATTCATCAACATTGATGTGGCCCAACATATACAAGTCCAATAAAATCATATCAAGGTCAAGTAGATGGTAAGCATATTCAAAATTTTAAATATTTGAAGCTCACTATGGACAAATATGTTTTACATTCTAATTTTTATTATTTGGATATGGATGGTTTGGATATTATTCTTATATATCCTTAGTTATAGACTTTGGTAAAAATTAATATTAATGTGTAAAAGAAGTTGATAAATCTTTGGTACAACATAAATAAGGTTAATTTACAAGATATCACACTTATTAAAGAATGAATAAAGGTTAGGGTAGAGATTGAGGATGAATTTGATCATGAAGAAATGCATAAAAAAGCTTTAGATTAATAAATATATGAAGATAAAATAAAAATAAATAAGAACACTTCGTCAACTCAAAAGACAAAGGCACTACCAAAGGAAAAGGTGGAATATGTAGCAAAAAAGGTTGATAAAGGTTGACGCATATAGCCACCCAAATCATTATGATAGGAAAGAATCATTTAGGCATGATAGGGAGTGTCATAACAATAATCATTTTGTCTATATAGGAAATCAAAGTACCAATCACTAGAGCTACACAAAGAATCAATGCATAAATCACATTGTCTATGAATGGAATCCAAAGAAAAACTATTATGGTCATGTATGGAATCAAAGGAGGAATCATTATGCATGAACACAAAGGAGGTACAATTATGATCATGGATGGAATAAAAGTAACATAATATAATTTGGAAACACATTTTGTGATTTATCAACCACAAATATCATAAACATATGATTGAATGATTGATAATGGAGATAAGTATGCAATGATTTGAAGCTGATTTAATATTTGGTTTCTTCTCATTTTTTGAGGATGAAATATGTCAAGGAGGGATGTAATGTTATGTACCTAGGGATATAATATATGAATGTATATGTGTTGATGGATATGTCAACATATGGTGCACATCCCCCTTAGTTATTTTTATGAGTCAAATATGTTGTGATAAATGAGTAACTTGTGGAATTTTTGCATTGGGTAATTAGTCAGCTTACATGGGATTACAATATTACCCATCCAATATTAGTTGTATAGGTCCATAAAGAGAACATTAATATCGTTTAAAAGGATTATCAAGTAATCATTAAGTTTTCTATTTGTTAGAATGATATTATAGGTGCCCTCCATAAAGTGGAATCGTGGAGTTATTCCTTTCTAAAGGATTATCGTATGGTGCTTCCCTACCTAAAGGGTAATTATTATATTTCTAAATATATTTTATATTTGGGCATCTTGGCCCACCAATATAATTTTTGGTGTTCATTTGAATTATATCATGCTTAATTCAAATATTATTAGTGTGGATCATAACAAGTGGTATCAAAGATTCAATTTGGGCAATTATGTGGGAAACCCCTAATTTTGGATGATCACTTATATCTTCAAATTAGTCATGAATTTTTATATAAAAATTTTAATAGAGATGGAGAATAATTAAAGGATGCCATAAGAAAAAAATAAGGTTTGATGATCATCTAGGAGAGAGTTATTTTTATTTTAGGGTTTGACTTTACTTCATCATATTAGTTGTAAATTTTAAAATTTTACTATAAAAGTTTTATTGAAGTTTTGTCATCATTCATGGAAGATACAATAAAATGTTTGGAATTTTTTTATCACTATGGAGTAAGCTATTATGATTTTATGATTTTTCATAAATTCAATGTACAATCCAATTTTTTTGGAAATTTGTAATAATTTTTTTATTGATGTTGTATGATCATATAGAGAAGCTACAATAAATAATTTGCGGTTATGTCATCAATTTCACATGAGTTATTATGATTTTAGGGGTTTTTTTTTACCTATCATAATTTGTGTGAATATTGAATTTAAACCAATTTTCAAGAGAGGATGACATGGATGTTAAATATTGGTGGCTCTAAATTAAGGAGATTTATTTTCATAGTAAGTTGAGGCATGTAAGTTTATGTCTTTCTTTCACATAACTTACATTATGTTGGTTTATTTGGCTGAGTGTTGAAAAAATGAATTCTTCGTGGGAATAAATGGAATATGTTTTCCTAGATAGATGGTATATAGAATAAAAAAAGATGAAGAAGAGAAAGAAGAGGTATAAAATAATGAGGATAATGGTAATGAGGAAGACTATGTAAATGATGAATAAAAATAATAAGATGATCATAATGATGATGAAGAGGAGGCTACCAATTATTTATAAGGAGAGGGAGAGGATAATGATGATGAAGAATAAGTAATGGATGTTAAGAAATCAAGCAATTTAGTTCCAAAGAGAGATGCTTCAATATTTTAGTTTCATGGATGTATTTAAAAGAAGGTCATTGTATCCATAAACCCTAATAGCAAGTATAACTTCATCAACATTGATGTGGCCTATTAGACCCCAAATTTTTAACAATTATAATCTAAATATTTTGGAACCATAAACATGAAATAATAAGGGTCCAAGAGTAGGCATGTAGAACCATGACACAAAAGAGGGAAACATAAGAGAATGGTGCAAAATACCTAGGTACGAAAGGGCAAGTTATGAAAGATAAGGAAATAAAGAATGAGCAAAAGATGCAAGACTCAGATAAGTAAAAGACTAAGACAAGAGCATAGGGAGTGGTGGAATTTAAAAAGTAGTTCAAGGAATAATGGATATTAATGAGACAGTAAATATAACACTAGTCCACAAAAAAAGAGGTTCACAAATATGAAGATCTAGCATAGAGAGGTTATATAGGGGTTTTTGGGTCCGATTCAAAATGAACTTAATATTAATGGCTCACCATGGCATTTTTATTTGAAATGGTCATTAGTTTATCATCCTATGTATTAATATTACGACCTGAGGAAGGGGTTTGCTTATGTATAAATACCTCATTGGGTTGTAGTACTTTTTTTGTAATTGAATATAATTGTGTTATTATTTTTAAGACATAGATCTAGAGAGCATGTACTAAATGATGTATCTATGTAATATTATTAATTTTATTAATGGAACTAACATTTTATGAACCTTGATGTGATGAATTTATTTCATGTTAAATTTTCTTTATGATACTAGTTATATGCAATGTGTAAATTCATCAAATGAATAACTATAGACTAATGTTGGTAGTAATAATGATTGAATATAATAACTCAAGCACTTAAGTAAGATTTGTCAAACCACCATCATGTGTAGAATCGATGGGGACCAGTCCTTTCTATGTACCTCATTGATATATTTCTTATATTGGGCATGTAATTAATAATTAGTTATGTCAAGCTAATGAAAAAGATCTAACATTTTGGTTCCATTTATGGGACCCATTGTAATTTTTAGCATGATGGTATAAAAATGCTTCAGTAGCTATCTTTGGAAAATATCGAGCGCTAGGTTACTACAGTAGAAGAGAACTTTACACTGCAGTATCTTGAACTAGGAGTTTCTAGGTGCACATGGGTATATTAGCAACTATATGATTCATTGTATGAAACATTATTTGTAGAATAAACTATTCACTTACATGCTTAGATTTTGAATTATGAGTAAGACTACTCAAGGAATTATGGAAGTAAGGCTTCTTGGTTAGTAGAACATCAGATGACTCTAGGTAAATTGGAAACTACAGAGACATGAACAATAGGTATCTAGTGAAAGGGGACACTTAAGAGTTATACTCTAGAATATGATTTTTTTATGTATTCTTGTTTGGAATAATCAAAATTTGACTTTATGAGGAAATCGCATAGCAGGTACCTCAAGTAATTTTATTTAGAGATTAAGAAGCTTATGGTTGATTCTAAGATTGAGAACTTCCTCATGGATGGATAAAATATCTCATGCATGAATAGCATGACTGGTGAGGAAATGGAAGGGTTTGCATCAATATGGTATTATTAGTTCAAAATGGAAGTTAGATATCAATAACTATATAATCGTAAGTATAATAAATCTAAGTGTAAGGCTATGAGATGCAACAATCCCAGAAGCAGGTGAGAGGATACTATAAGTGCCATTAGAATAAATAGGATGGAAGAAAGGCATGGTGAGTATTCCCTAACCATGGATTTGTGCCATTTTTTAGCACATGTACACATAAAATAAGCATGAAAAACATTGATAGTGGAACCCAATCCAAATAGACCCAATTCTCCCAACATAGCACATGCTCATGTATTTGAGTTTGATGGATTTTTTTTAGAAATTGGGATACTGATAGTGTGGACTCTGAATTTGAATATGAAACTCAAACCATAAAGGATTATATAAAATTATAATATCAAGTTAAAATGTACCATTGGTTTCTACTTTTTTATTACAAGAACATCTTATGGCTCACCTTAGAATGATAGGTGGACCTAATATAAGTAGTGGGAAAACTACAGGCTCAACCATATCTAATCAACCTTCCTTAGTGCCCACTATTTTTGGTGTACATATTACTATAGGAGGAATGGGAGAAAGTATCTATGGTGGTTCTATTAGAGGAATATTAGGAGGTGACACTATAGGTATTAGTAGACCTCCCCTACAGGGCTTAGGAGGAACTAGAGGAGTAACACAGCATGGTCCACTACAACCAAATAGTGCACCTACAGTCTATTACGAGATGATGTTTCATCTACCAATATATCAAGGTGTCAAAAATGTGGCATAACATGTTCATAAGTGTGAATTCATTTGGTAATTATAGGGTATCACTTATTCAGAACAAAAGTCCACTCAGTTTTCCACTAATTTATTGCATCACATGCACAAATGGTACTACAAATTTAACCCTCAGTAAGTGGTTATGAATTATGAATTTTGAATTATGAATTATGAATTATTTAAGACTTTTTTTCTCCAAGAATTTGATATCCTTGAATTTGAGCATTAAATTATTACTATCCTAAAAGATATCAAGCAAGATCTCACTAAGAATGTGCACATGTATGATGCACATCTAAAAATGCTTCTTTCAAAGCTATCCTTTGAGATTAACTTGACATAACATGCTTAGTGGTTTATAAGAGGTTTATTACTTATATTCTGATGAGCCTTATCTCACAAGATGTTCATTGAACCATATGAGGCACTATAAGCCACCCACTATACTAAAGGCATGAGAAGTATAGATATGTAAATCATTCCCTTTATGGAGCCTCAGATCACTATAGTAGCTTCTCAGTTGGAGAAGTTTATGGCCAATAATTCTCATGACACCTGTAGTGTCTTTTGGTGTGTTCATTACAAAGTGGAAAGTTGTAATAGGAACAACTATCCATAGAGGAATGTTTGTGATGTATTGAAATAGTCCTATGAGATCTAAAATGAAGATCATCATGTTAGGAGTTGTTTGCTTTAGTGTAATGCCCAAGCTAAATTTTCACTATACTATAAAATATATGATGCATATATGCATAATACTAATGACTATCAGGTCATTAATGAAATTCATAAAGCATGCACATGAGGTACATTCCAAATTTATATATCTAAAAATAGGAGGTTGGTGGAGGTTGATATTTTAGAGGTTGAGGACATGGAATTGGATGCATAGATGGTTATTTCCCACCAAGGTCATGTCATAAGTATAGTTATTTAGACCACTATGAGTGTGAGGACATGTCATAAGTGTAGTTCTTTAGACCTTTTGTAAAAATGAACATCATCTAGAAGAATGTCTTGATTTGTGTGTTACCATTACTAAAGAATGAAAAGAGAAGGGCATTGGGATGATATGTGTTGATAAAATTTCTAGTACTCAGTAGAGTCCATGCCCTAGCACTCCATCAACTAGATCTAAGGTAAATATTAGTACATATAGTGGTGCTCATTCTTAATTGGTTTAAAATCCACAAGCCAAAAAGGTTCAACATGAAGAACCTTATGTGTAACACTATCTAGATGCTCAATGATAAAAAAAAGTGTTGCATAACATAATGGCCTGGTGTGGGAGCTACAGTGTGAAATTGAGTTCTTGAAGGACAAGGATTCTACCATCTCCACTAATATGTAAAATGTTATGGTACCCATAGACGTGGGTCATGATGAGTTTCATGAACTATGCAAGTTAATTCCTAGTGAAGATGTCATCCCCTTCATGAAGAGATAGATGTGGAAACAAATGATTAAGTCCTTATAAGATCATCAATTGAACCATGTGTGATGATAAGAGGCTCATATTCAACTAAATTTTGAATGTGATAAAGAGGTTCTTTTCAATGCATCTATTGATGGCTACATGATATGTGATATCCTAATGGACACTGGTGTGGAGGTCAATGTTTTAACTAAATATGCTTGGATAAAAATGGGGAGCCCCACTTTGTATCCCTCCCCACATGTTTTTTTCATGGCCAATAAGACTCATACACTACCCATAGGAATTATTAAAGATTCCACCATCAACATCTTGGGAATCATATTCAAGGGTGATTTCTAGGTAATCGAGCTTGTTGACATTGATGATTTTCCATCTATTTTGGGTCAAATTTGGTGTTATATGAATAATGTCAACATGCATTTCAATAAGTAGTTTATTAGCTTTGAGAATGACACTCAGTGTATAGTCATTCCCCTAAATACTGACTAAAGACCCCATTTGTAGATCCCATTGATGTTGATGAGGAAATCAACACAATTTATAACATCACTATTGAAAGAAATGAATATATGGACCCTTCTCCTAATGTCATCTTGTGTTAGGAAGATGTGTAGTCTATTTATGACATTACTAGTGTTACTTGTGACCAATGGGCTCAAGGCACATATGATCTATCAAGGGGTATTTGTGGTGTTTTATAAAGTTTCCTAAGTTACCCTCTAAATCTTACTCAGTGCCACAGAACTATTTGCCTCATTGTTGGATGCTTGATGGTTAGACCACCCTCATAGTTAGACTAGGCACCTAGGTTTCATGGATAGATGGAGGTATGAGAATACTTAATGCAGTTAGAAGATTACTATATTAATTAAGATGAAAGGTTCCATCCAATCACCTTTCTATTTTAAGGGACAACTTCTCGATGGTGTTCTACTCATTGGTAAGAATTAGATATATGGTAATAAGTACATGCAGCCATGCATAATTATTTCCACCATGACAATTGTATTAGTGCCATCTTGAGTTAAAGTAGTATTAATTTGTCATAAAAACATATAAAACATTTTAAAATCATTTGGATCATTGATGAAACATTTTTACCATAGTTTTTATGGGTTCATGCATTCTATGGTACCTTGCATGCCTAGGCTAGGGTATGGCATAATACTCACCAAGAAATATGCAGAGACACAAATATATTATATTGCATCAAACATGGTTTGCTTTCCACCTTTACATTTTCCATACCATAAATGGATTTGAATTTATCTCTACAAATGATTTATCAAGTAGTTGTGGGTGATTAGGCACCAGTTGAAGACCAAATATGGCACATACATTACACCACCAAAGATAATTTGGCTATCCTTCAATAACTTGATGCTCCCACCATGGTTCTATAGGAATTTAACTCTCAACAATACCATGCACATAAAGAATAGATCCATAAGGGAAATCAAAAGGTCATATACCAAGTTGATGAGAGAACCAATTTTGATCAACCATAGCCATCATTTGACCACTTAAATATACATACAAAGTGTGGAGTACGTGATGTTAGAGATAAAATGTAGTATGATTGGAAACCTTATTCCACACCACTCTAAATGATTCTAAATAACATTGGAATGAATGAGGCACCTAAACTCACCATTGTGGGAAATTAGCGGTATGATGTTGAGATAACTAGAATATTTGAACTATTACACGAATACCAAAATGTTTTCCCATACAAATACATATAAATAAATGGAATGCATCAATCATTGGGCAAAATACACATGAATCTAGTTGAGGGTGATCGACTGATGTGGAAATGACCATATTAAATCAACCCAAATCTATGTGCCTGGCTTAAAGAGGAAATTGACAGCATGTTATGCATTAGAGTTATTACTCCCATTGATGAGTCTGAATGGATTATACTAATGGTGATCATCATCAATAAGGATGTTCTTATTTGAATTTTCTAGATTATAGGATACTCAATATGATATATATATAATGGACCCTTTCTCAATGCCTTTCATTGAGGATATTCTAGAAGGTGTTATTGGATATGAGATCTACACTTTCACTAATGGATTTTTTGGCTATCACCAAGTCTAAATTACTAAGGAAGATAATACCAAGACCACTTTTACAACTAAATGGGGTTTTTTTGCATTCAATGTTATGCCCTTTGGCCTAAATAATGCACCAATAGTGTTCTCACACATCATAATGGAAGCATTTGATGATTTTAATCATAATTTCTTTTAAGAATACTTGCATGACTAGACTGTGTATGGTCTAGTACAGAATCATTGTGATAACTTGTGCCTCATTCTTGAGTGTTATTTCCAAATTTAGATTTACTTGAATCTTGATAAATGCATATTTTCCACACCTTTTGCAATCTTGTTGGGGTATATCATTTGTTAGGATGGACTATTAGTAGACCCAGCCAAGACTATGATTATTGTCTAACTCCCACCTCTAACCACTTAGCATGAGGTACATGCCTTTTTAGGTCACATGGGGTACTTTTGGAAGTTTATTTGAGGTTATGACAACATAGCAGTACCATTAGAAGAACTAGTCATGCACAATGGCATATTCTTATGGACAGATCAACATCATCAAGCATTTGATACCTTAAACAAGAAATTGTTTATTGCACCCATTCTCTAGTTCCCAAACTAGTACCATCTATTTCATGTGCATGTTGACACTTTAGGTATGATAATAGGTGTTATCATATCATAACCTAAGGAGGGAAACATTGATCATCCTATTTATTTTTCTAGCTAAAAGATCACACCCATAAAATAGGACTACTTCATGATCAACCATGAGACCTTATCTATAGTATATGCCTTCAAAAAGAATTCCAATACTTGTTGTCAACCCCATTTATCTTCTATTCAAATCGTGAAGTGCTTAAGTATTTGGTAAATAAGGTCATATTACATAGATGCATCTACTGATGGATTGTTCTTTATTAAGAGTGTTAATTTTATATGATCATAAAAATAGGTAAAGTTAATTTTAGTCTAGACCATCTCTCATGTGTTTAATGTAGTGAACTAGTATGCACCATAGAGGATAATTTACCTGATGTAAAACTCTTTCAATTCATGTGCATACTTGAAGAATTAGAGGAAATTCTACATTTTCTTGTACCAAGCTCAATGCAAAAACATGTTAAGCACCTAAGAGAAAAAAATTGGTTGTACATGCTTCCCCTTTCTACCTTATTAGCAAACACCTATACAAACTTGGCCAGGATGAAGTGTTACATTGGTGGATGATGTAGCATGAGTGCATGAAGGTCCTTTAGGAGGTCCATGAAGGTGCCATAGGCAAACATTATGTTGGTGATGCAACAACATTCAAGGTGTTACTAATAGGATTGTGGTGTCCCACATTATTCAAAGAAGTCAAAGCTTATGCATGGCAATATGATATATGTCAGCACGTAGGTAAACCAAACTAATGAAATGATATACCTCTTCATCTAATCCTTGCTCATGAACCATTTTTGAAATGTGTTATTTATTTTTTTGGACCCACTCAACCTACCCCAAGATGAACTAGCATGTACTACATTATTACTACCACAGACTATCTCACACATTGGGATAAAGTAGCACCCACACAAATTGTACTATTATAACCACCACTTAATTTCTATAGGAAAATATCATCACTAAGTGCGTATGTCCATTAATCTTAACAAGTGATTGTGGCACTCATTTCCTTAATAAGACCATGCACATCCTCTTGGTTGAATTCATGATTGCACACTATAAAACCACACCATACCACCCTCAAGATAATTGTATAGTTGAAGCCTTCAACAATATCCTAGGTAATACACTAACCAATATTTACAATGTCAATCACACAAATTGGTATGATCAATTTTTCAAAGTCTTATGGGTGTATCAAACCACATATAAAAGTTTGAATAATATTACTACATTTAATATTATCTTTGGCACTAAAGTAGTTTTACTAGTCAAGTTCCTTGTGCCTTATTTACATATTATGCATGTTGGTTGATTATATGATGAAGATTATCTAAAAGTGCACTTCTATTCTCTAATTCTTCTAGATGAAACACATTTTCTAGCACATTGGAGTTAAGGAATTGAGAATTAGAAATAAAAATCCTGGCATGATCAACATATCAAACCAAAAATAATTTATCCTAGTATGCATGTCATGGTCTATTATTCTAGGTTTGCATGCCACTTAGGTAAACTATGGAACCACTATGATGGTTCATTTATTATTCATGTTATCTGTATGAAAGTGATTTCAAACTAAAGAGGTTATATGGCCAATTCCTACCAAGCCATTTCAATGGTATGCAGCTCTGTTCCTACCATTATATGTAATTCTCCTTTTCAGATAATAAGGATTTTTCCACTAGGTTAGTCTAGGATTTTATTTCATGTTTAAATAAGTGTCACATTAGTTGACACTTGTCACTCTTTTGGCTTTTTGCTCTATTTTTTAATTTCTTAACATGAATTACACTATGATATGATGTGGAGGACCACACACACATTTTAATGTGGGGTGGGTTTTAATGATGGATATACTACTTAAGTAGAGGAATCACATCAAGGAAGCATGTAAGATGAAGTGCATAAAGGGGTGCATAAATAAAATTATACACATGTGCAAGATGGGGTGCATAAGGGAGGTATGCAAGGGTTAGTACAAGGTACGTAAGAGGTGGTGCATGACCCACATAAGTAAAATGGAAATGATAAATGAAATGCCATTACAAATTGGGTTAAATTAGAAAATATAGTTCCCACCATGAGAATGAAATTTTTGAATTGTTATACAACTAACATGCAATATGGAGAAGGGTCAATAACTCTTGGAAGAAGGATGGGATGTGTAATTTATTAACAATGGAGTGGTATGAATGGAAAACATGTCAAATGGACATCAAGACATGCTAGTTGGAGCATTAATGATTAAAATGATGTATAGTGGTGTAGTGAAAATTAATGCAACATGGAGGAGTTAATGAAAAAAATTGGGATATCTTATAAAACTATATAAGGTTCTCATTTCCATTTTTTATGATTGAATACTTGAATAATTACAGAGCTCAAACAAGCAAAAATTAGTGACAAAAAATGCAATTATGCAATTCCCTAATTTAAAAACACAGTATAGATATTAAAATGATGAACATTTAAGGAGAAGTAGAAACATGTCCACATAAGTAGAAAATAGAAGTTACAAGTTACAGGAGATAGGTCTACCATTATAGGAGGGTGAAGTAGGGAGCGAAAGCATTTTGTGTCTAAGAGGATTCAATATTTATTCATTCAATAGGGTTGTTCATTAACATGTTAACCTTTGAGGACCCTAATCAGTAATGTGACCAAAGTGGAAGTCTAACATGAGCATAGAATCATTACCACCCATTCCTTAAGTTAAAGAGTTTAAAGGCATGGAAGGAGGTCTTGTGTTCATTCAAGAAGATGGTTCTAGTGAGAGTAGCACATAAGATCAGGACACAATAGGATTGAGGGAAGGGACACCTATTAGACTAACACCAAAAATGGTGTACATAGGAAAAAAATCCACTACAACACCATCTCCTCCCCCTATTTTAATTAAAGAGATACAATGACAAGAGATAGTGTTATACACAGATGATTGGGAGTCTAAAAATAATAGAAAAACAATAATAAATGACTTAAAAACTACTAAAATTTGCATATAAATGACTAAACTTGGTCACGTGACCATTAGTAGTTTATTGTTAGTCATTTACAATGCGACCAAATTTATGACTAAAGCATTTTTGGTCATTTATTGGTTGTTTTGATTGATCAATTTGGTAGTATATTTAGTCATTAATTTGGTCATTGATTTTTGTTATTTGGTCATTTATTTAGTCATGGTAATCATTTATTTAGTCATTGTAATCATTAATTACCATTAATTGGTAGTATATTTAGTCATTTTTATTCATTGATTTCCATCCATTGATAGTATATTTATTCATTTGTATTAACTGATTTCTATCCACTAGTAGTATATTTGTGAACATATGATTAAAATAAGAGGAAATTATTATTGTGTTAGTATATGAAATCAAATTC
Organism: Torreya grandis; assembly: GCA_037957365.1. Taxonomy (NCBI): domain Eukaryota; kingdom Viridiplantae; phylum Streptophyta; class Pinopsida; order Cupressales; family Taxaceae; genus Torreya; species Torreya grandis. Next base: position 698,638 of record JARHVA010002524.1, read on the forward strand.
AAAATAACACACTAATAGCTAACACCTTAAGCCTATCTCAATGGGGGAGCTTAATTAACAAGACTAGAATGAAAAACATAACTAAAATGCAAAAGAAACCTTCTTTCACCTTCATTGGATGCTCCAAATAGTTTGTTGAAGTGGCTTTCTCTATTTTTTCTCATAAATTTTGCATCAATGAAGTGTGGCTACCTCCATCTCTCCTTGACACCATATTTGGATTTAGCTTGGCTGGGCTTGGCTTGGCTTAGCTTGGCTTGGCTCAATAATTTGACATTATAACACTGGTTTTAATGGATTTTTTAATGCATTTGGACATTATAAGTTTGGCATAAAAGAGCTTTGAAATTCAATAGGCAAATCCTCCTATTTATAGATTTTTAGAATGGTTTAGAATCAACTTGAACCGTCAATCTCAAGATGAAGATGTGTGGCTACGGATTAATTAAATTATGTAATTAAAATTCATAAATAGGCTCATCAATATTTGAGATAAAGGGGCATTAACTAGGCATAGAGGGTCTTAATGAGGCATGGGAGGCACTAATTTAGATATTGTGGCATTTATGGCTTGTGGATGCCACTACATAGGATGATATCATTTGATGATGCATTTAATGACAATAAATTTTTAAAAATAAATATTCAAAAATTTTCATGGAAAATTAACTTAAGCTCTTGATTTGGTTTAATTAGCCTTAAACATGATTAGTCAACTTTGATACAAAACCTTGATAATTTGTGCACAGTAAATCAAATTGGTCAAAATGTCATATTATTGACTCAAAATTTGACTAGATTAGAATTGGAAATCAATGTTAGATGCATTGGAATTATTATCCCATTTAGGATTCTGTCAATTCAAAATAACAAAGGCACATGTCTTGTACAAAAAAATTGATAGAAAAGAACAATCCAGAGCACCCAGGTGTGAAAATGTCTTTTGACTAGAAATGATCTGATCAAAGTTAGTTACTTCATAAATTGAATTGTCCCATTTAATGATACTCTGGCCAAAATCAGCACTTGAATATATTAATTTCAACTCATTTAATGTGTTTTAGTGTTTTTAGGCAAAATTGTGCATTTTAGTGGAAATTGGTCAAAACCCTGATTGATGGTCATTGGTGGCCAGGTTTAAGTGTCTACAATATTGAATCATTTTAATAATTATTTTTCTATCAACTGGTCATATATTTAGTCATATTTATTCACTAATGTATGTCAATTGGTAGTATATTTAGTCAATTTAATTATTAATTGACGTCAATTAATAGTATATTTAATCATTTTAATTAACTAATTTCCATTACTTGGTAGTAAATTTAGTCATTTTAATTTTTTATTTCCCTTATTTGGTAGTTTATTTAATTGTTTTTACTCTCTAATTTCTGTCAACTGGTAATATATTGATACATTGTTTATTAATTGCATAATCATTATATTTACTACTAGTTTAGTAGTAAATTTTCATTTATATGATATGAATAATTTATTAAATACCATAAGTTGTATAATTTAAAAATAAACATATCATTAAACTTGAATTAAAATATAAAAGTAAATAAAAATATAGAAATAAACATATTTTTTAGAACATTACAGGGTTAGTATTGGCCCCCAGCCCACAACATAAAAAGTTTTACAATACCTGGCACAAAACTAACTAAAACCAAAACATAATAGACACCACCAAAAGTTAAGACTAAGAGAAACATCGAAGGGCCATGAAAGAACTTCATAGAATAGGAAACATCCATAAACCCAAAAAACTAGACAAACTAAAAGATGAAAAACTAAGAGGACACTGAACCAACATCTTACATGGTAGCACCCATGATGACCTCCTCATCCAAATTTGATAGTAGTATCACATCATATTTTCCCATACATGTTCATCCTTCCGCACTATAGCTAGTTCCCTCACCTAGACCATTCGCTTTAATCCCCCAGATGAGGAAGGCATAGAGGACATTGTTGCCTCTATCGATCTGTGTTCTATAGCTTTAACCAGTGTTAAATTATATCAGAATGGTGCTTCCATCATTCCACACAAAACCCATCTAACCAATTTCCTCACTACCTCCATCCTCTTATGTTTATGTCGGTGGCTATGTAATAGCACCAACTCTGGGATGGCATTCCTCATTTTCAACATCATCGATAGCGAAACAAATTTACCAATCTTTATATCAGGTAGCACTAACTTTCTTATGGAGATCCTCCATGAAATTTAAGATAATCAAGAATCTAGTTTTCAAAGCATGAAAATAAAAATTAAGAATGATACCTAGGCCATGCCACCCCAAGAATGATAGGGATGGGAGAGGGGTCAAATCATGTAAATGGGTTTTCTTGATTAGGCCAACTTGACATTTTAGGTGAACATATAAAACTACCATCTTTTCCACCACCTCTACCTTATAGATTAAGAATATGAGATTAGAGTCAAAGATGGCAGCCACTTCTAAGTTTACCCTATACTTGAGCCCCTTAACTAGTAGCTCTTACCCCAAAACATATACTATAGCAACATGCACTTCCTTTGAGGGCTGCCAAAAAATATGTCAGAGATGGGCCCATGATATAAGTCCATCAAAGGCCACCTCCCTCACTCTACGAAACCTAAAGATGCACATAATGGAAAGTGAAATATCACTCTAGTTTTCCATTTAAATCTCCCATAAATATAACATAAAATTCACAAAAGCCACCCACACATATGCATAATTAAACATGGTAGTAGATTAATAAATGAGCACAGGGGAAGCCTCTAGGCTCGCATGTGTAAAGGAGAGCCATCAATCACCCTAATTAAAACAACATCCAAATATAAATTCAAATCCTCCTCCTCAGTCACTTTGCACACATTCCTAACAAGCAATGATTAAATAGAGTGAAAGGGAGTGTGCTCGAGGTATTAGTAGCCACACACACCACTAAAGGCTCCAATAGATATAATAATCATTTTACAATTGCTTTGTGCGACAAAGAAATATAAAAGTATAGCCAAGTGGAAATCAACCAAGATTAATCAACAAGGCTATAGGTAAATCCTCCTAAGCTTCCCTGATGCTATCCAACCTATAAACCTCAAGTTGATTAATGTCATAGTTTTCAAGGAAGTTTGTAGCCATATTCACCTCCTGAAAGTAATGATAGCACTTTACAATAGAGAAAACTTCCAAATTTTGCCAATTTTTCTTCAAGATATTCTCTAAATGCCATGATTTAGCCTCTTTTTTTTCCATAGCCACAAAGATAACTTACAAATCACCTTCCACAATCAGATTTGGGATCCCACATTAGATAGCCGATTTAATACCGCTTGCCAGAGCTTGAGCTTGAGCTTCTACTTCATTGTTCAACCCATCCTAAATTTTCTTAGATAGGGCTCTGATCATTGATCCATAACAATCAAAAATAATGCAGCCAACTCTGGATGCACCTGGATTACCACCTACTGCACCATCAAAATTTAGTTTAAACCACCCAAGAGGAGGGGGCATCCAATCTTTCTTTCTACTTCTGATCTTCTTACCGATGATGAATAACCCATTAATGGGGACAAAAATAAACATATTATTAAATTTGAATTAAAACATAAAAGCAAATAAAATTACTACATATATGAACAAGCTACATCATGCTAGAAGTTAAAATATTGATTCATCATGATATATATAAATATATATATATATATATAATCAAAAATGTCAAAGTCTAAGAGTGTCCAACTCTCACAAATAGACCATGATAAAGATACATGAAAAACACATTAAAACTCCTGCATAAAGTAATGGGCCAAGTTATCTAGCAGTGAGTACATGATAAACATCAACTATGTCATTTTTTGTAAATATTTTAGTGGCCATGTATCATGTGAAGGTTCCTTCTTTCTCTTTCAGATGGATAGATCCATATATTTTGTCTTCATAAGCAAGGGGTATTTGTGACCTTTAAATATTTACATTTACATCTCTTGTTCCTTTCAATTTGACTTCATGTCCAATAGATAGTGAGTGAATCCTCCCAATGCCCATAACAACACCATCAAATGGATCCAACACCCCAGCTTTATCCCTTTCTTGGATTTTATCAATACATTTCTACAAAAACAAAAAAATACATATTATATTGAGATATAAAACATTTGATAACACAAATAAACATTTGATAAATATTTATAAGAAACTAGAAAATGATGATAGGAAACCTGAAACCATGCACCTGACATATTAAACAATAACTAACTTCTTGTTATTTGATATAGAATAGATGTGAGATACAGAAGGTGTCATTATGTTAGCATTCATGTGTCATGAATATGTGGATGCTACAAGGACAATAAGTTTCATTTCTCCAATTAATACGAGCTATTTTATAGTTGTTACAGGCACCTTCCTCACTATTAGGCACAACTTTGTAGTGGATATGGACTCAACCTATAGTTGTTGTAGGTACATCCTAACCCTTATATACACCTTTGTAGTAGCTACAAATTAATTCCTCACAAATGATGAGCTATGACTTTGGATATGGGCTATTTAAAAATTCATGGAACACACTAAACAAGTGAGAGAAGGAGTGAATGAAGATTAGAGCAAAAACATCAAATATTGATAAGTAATGACCATACCCCTGAATAAAAAATTAATTGCTAAAACAAAGGAATACACTTCCAATCTCCATTTGGAGTGTTTTAGACTAGAATTTATGACTACAAGGATACAAAAGAGCCATTCTCAGCTTCTAGTCACTTCATGGAAAATAATTTCACTCTACCAATAAGAGAGATCTAGGATTTTTTTTGGAGCATAGGTCCCAAGTCTGATAAACTAGCTAATTTTGAAATTAAAAGTTCACTAAACAAAGAATCCATCAACAAACATCCTCATTTACTAGGAGAAAGACAAAAGAGAAACAAGTATCAACAGGCTCATATAGAGGAAATCAAGAGCATCAAATGCCATCACACACCCTCCTCCATGATTATAAAAGATTTGACTAGGATAACAAATAAATATCTACAGCAACCACCTTTAGGAAGGATGGAAATAATCTCTCATACCACTATAATACCACTTCTCTAGTGTTTTTTAGGTCATCATGATTACATGCAAGTTGTTGAGGGCATAATTAAAGGACAAGACACTGTGATCAAATAATTACCCAAGGGTAAAAATACAACAAAATCATGACCACCAAGGTAATAATTGCATGAGGAAATAACAAGTTAAGCTTCTTTTTTGATAAACACTCACATGTAGATTTTCTATACCACAACCCTAGGAACAAACGGTTATAAAGGTATGATATATCTTTTAGTCATAGAAAATCACTTTATTTTTTTAATATAGTATGCATTATATTAAAAAAATATTTAATCACTAAAACATCATTCATCGAGTCTTGTCATGAGCTATGCCAACTCGCCACTCAAAACTCTCATTATGACCCCATCTTATATTTTTTCAACTTACATGTACCACATCCCTTAAGGATAAGTGACACTTCATGTGGGGGAAGAATGCTACAGGCAATCAATCACATGATAATATACGTGTATGGATTGAAATCCCATGATTTTGCCATAACTATGCCCATATTTGATTGGGTAAAATAATCAATTTTATTATTTTCCACTTTGAGATCAAAGCTCATTCACAAAAAGACCTAAGTAAGACATTGTTGCAAGCTGCAACCAAAACTGTCATTATTGAAGAAACTTGCTTCATTATAGGCAGCAATCTAAGGTAAATTGGGTGTTTGAAGAGATGTCTATTTGAAAAAATTGATAGGAAGATAAAATAGCCATAATGGGAGGTTTAGTAGTGAGAAGGGAACCCTTGGACCATAGTCAGTTGCAAGACACCAAGACAGTTAGGCCATCTTCAACAGGGTTGGATGGGCTATCTATTTTGAGAAACTACAACATTTTTTAGAACCTTCCACTAGATAATTTATAGGTTCTTTTATAGGAGTATAGGCAATAGTATTTGGCATCACATTTTAATTATATAATAAGTTTTAAGCCAAGTTACTGGGTTGCCAAGAATTGGGGAAAATTGGAAAAAGAAACCTAATGGCCAACTAGCTAGATAACAATTTTGTCAAGACAATGAAAGGCTAGGGATTAATAAATGAGGTGTGGAGAGACTAAGTCTACCCCTAACCTAGAGATAATTGGCCTTGTATATCATCAAATATCTTACATGTGAAGGTAGGTACTCCTTGATCTATACCCTCTAATTCAAAATTTTAAATCATTTAAGGCATGGTCAGACTATTAATATCCCAAACCACTTGTGGAATATCTAGAAGAAAATGTCTAAAAAATACTAAAGCGGGGTAGAGAAAGTCTTGTCTCATCATTATCTGACTTGGTTGTTAGTTAAACAAAGAATAAGAGATACTAGACCTAACCTTAACTAGAAATAGTTTCTAACCTTAATGATTGGTCAACCTCAACAAGATGAGGGAAACAATGAGGGGGAATATCCCAAGGGACAGGTCTAACAAATAGCACAAAAGGATACTACAGGCACTAGTGTAACTAGTCAACCTATAGTTACGACAGTCTCACCTATAGTTTTTATGGGTAAGAGAAGATGAAGAAAATTAGTGCTACCTCTTGAAGATACAGAGGAGGAAAGTCCACCAAAACAAATTGGGTAGGATATTCTTTCTCTTGTTGTCCCAACTATTTTAGCACAAGAAGTAGATTCTTCCACCATGGTTCCTTCAAAAGGAGAAGAAGCTCTTCCATCACTATTTATATGAGAAGAAGGGAATGCCACAAAACTTGATCCTCAATAATAAGTTCTTCCATCACTAGCTATATAGGAGAAGCATGTTTCAATAGCTCTCCCTCCTAAAAATAAAAAGAAGACTAAAAGGAATAAGCCCTCTGCATCAAAGAGAAGGAGACCTCCTCCTCAGAGGTCTTAGAGAATTAAAATACAAAGGTCAACCCTAACATACTCACCTATATACATTAGTAAGGATGAAGGGAAGAAGGAGCCCAGAATTCATAAAACCTCTGATGGGTTTGAGATAACAGAAAGGTCTACTAAAGAAGAGTTTGCAAAGTAAGAGTAAATGCAGTGACCTAAACAACCCAGATTGGGAGAAGAAGACATGTAACTACACAAACAAATAGGGTATACAAAATAAGAAATAATAATGTCATATCAGCCTATAAAAGAGGAAGAATTACTTGAAGAAAGGACCATGAAAGAAGCAGCAGAGCAAGACACAGTTCCTCATGACCAGGAGTTCTAAACTTTGGAACAAGCCATAATAGAGATATATAAGTTGAGGAACAAAATAGAAAAGTTAAAAGGCAAAATAGGCCTAGAAACACTTCTGGGGGTAGTAGAATTTATAAATCCATCTATGGAAGAAGAGTCAAGCAAGGAAAGGACATTGGAGGAGCCTGCAGTAACTCCCTTAGAAGTGACTATAGCATCTTCGTTTACCTCAAATATAGATGGAATTAGTGTACCCCTAGAAGAACTTAAAAATATAATGCTCTAGATTTGGTACCATTCCATAATAGGTTTTGTAAAGACCACTACAAAAGTACCTACAGCAGAAAAAGTAATTGGTGTAGACCTCTTAGTTGCTAGGCCAGTAGAAACTAATGAACTTTTGAGATTTCTTGAAAAAAAGTTTAGTGATGATGAAACTTATCATAAGTAGTTAATACAAAGGTTTACAGTATATGTTGAATCAAGGGAGTAGCAGGAATATTTAAAATAAATCCTAAAAAGGGATAAGACTAGGATCACTTATTTGAAAGAGAAGATCACTAACATGCATGAGACCACTGAGATGTTAATGGATTGTAGATCATCCTCTAGGATATATGTTGTATACTTAGAATAAAGGTAGATCAGATTCAAATATGACATGATATACAGTAATTAGTCCTACATGGTATGTGATTTTAAGTATTTCTTTGAGGTCTATAGGCATGTTGACCCTGATATTAAGGAATAATTGAGTGAGTTTTGCATGCATCAGTATGTTGTGCCACATGACATAAAGTGGAATCCCAATATATACCTAGGGAATGTCTGATTGAATGCCTTTACCTCATACATCCTCAATGAAATAAGAATAAATAAATAGGTTGAGGACTATCAAGAGAAAGAAAAAGAGGCTACCCTAATGATTAGGGGTGAATCTGCTAATTTAGAAGCTATAATAGAGGAATGGATTGATTTTATGAATGCAAATAAACCATGAGCATGGGTCACAAACAAAAAATTAGAGGTCTAGAACCACTACTTGAGCCTCATGGAGGGAGATGGAAAACAAATTTTTATTTCTTCTTTGCACAGATGGACAAAGCTTTCAGATACCCTGAAATGAAAAGAACCTTATTCCCCTTAGAACCTCAGAGAGGCAATACATAGAGTATATATGTTCATTGAGCTTGTTAGGAAAATAAGGATAAGTTGGTTGGGGTTGATGTTTCATCCACCCATGTTTTAGTTTCCAATTCATGATTGGGAAGGGAATGTGTCAAATGATAGAGAGGTAGAAAATAAAAAGTGGAAAACCATAGATGATGCTAAAAAAAATTATATCTTCAAAAGGATGGATTGTACTGAGCTCTTAGATTTTAGGAAATATTATGGATTCAAAATGTAAAGAAGCTTTGCTCAAATAAAAACAAGAGTTTAAGTATGGGAGTGTGATGAGGCTACTAATTATTCTATTTATAGCCTCATCCATACCCAGTTGTTTATATTTTTCCTATATGAATCCCTAGAACTATCCATGACTCATGTAAATGAATTAATTAATTAATGATTATAAGTGTGCATTAATATATACATGTCTTATGGATTAATGATTATTTTTGTTTTATTATATTATACTTGTGTAACCTTATTTAATAGATATTTGAAGAGTAGAATAAGACTGCAAGAATCTTACTTGGTCACAACACTTATAGAGAAGCCTACAGCAAAAGGGACTTCCAGCCCATAGCAGCTACCAACTTGTAGGTTTCCACCTATAGGTTACCCATAGTAACTACAAGTTTCATCCTATAGGTTGCCTATAAAAACTACCAAGCTATAGGTTTTTTACCTACAGGTTGCCAATAGTAACTAGAGGTTTTCACTTACAGGTTACCCATAGCAACTGTAGACTTTCACCTATAGGAACCCATATCCACTACACAAAACCAACTATTGTTTTGATAATAAGTAATTGGTTTTTAAGGACATGTCTAGCTATCTTAGAAATAAAGTAAATAATTGAAGAGGATCTTCCATAGTAGTTGTACAGATCCCTCACATGCATAGAAACTTGGATGTCCTGCCAAAAGATGAATAAGATAAGGACAATGGAAAGGAGAAAAAGAAGCAAAATAAAAAAATAGCAAAATAAAATATATTGTCCTTTACCCAGTCAGGGCTAAAAACAAGTAACTTTAAGTTACTAACCACCTAAAGGCTGACTGGGTTAGTTACAAAGTATTTGTACCTTTCCTAGTTTAGTGTCTACTTATAGAATTAAGCAAATTTAGTTCTTATACACTTGTTACAGAGGGTTTCTTTGAACTTATCTATCAAAATAATAGTTGTAGAGTCTTCCTCCTTAAACTCCCTTACCTCTGGTATGCTAAGTTGTGTGAATGATTGAAAAAAAGGCATCAAATCCCAAGTATATTTATTTTGAAGCTCAGTCACCTCACTATTAATGTCAATTCTTGAAAAATATTTCATAATCTATCCATATTTCAAATTTGAATACTTATCTTTGATCTTGATAAATTAAATGGTTCATGTTTAGAGGTGTAATCATTGCCACTAATGATTTAAATTCTTTGATAGTTTATACCATAGTACCACTCTATCATATCATGACCATTGCAAGGTAGTGGTATGGTATAGTTAGCATTTTACTCTCCTCGCTATACCACACACCTTCACTTTACTTATTGTGGAACAATGGGTCAGATAGCCTCTTACCACCACCCCATGCACACCCCTTTGGACTCCTATGGGATAGTGGATTAATTATAGTGATTAAGTGATTATTTACCACCATGTCATAGTGTCACTATTTACCCCTTACAAGGTGATGGTATTGGATTTTTTGTGTATTTTAGGTGGGAATATAAAGGTATATTACGAATACAATATTTTAGATATCATTTTATTGAAAAGATTAAACATTTTTTTAATTTTTCAGTCTCTTAGTTTTAGTTTTTAGTTTAAGTCAGACCTAAGAGATCATTTCTTTGTTTATAATGAGGAGGCTTAGTTAGGTAGAGAGATTTTTAGCATAGTAATCAGGGTTTTAGTCATTAGGCTCAAAGCTAGCTATGATAATGAAATTAGGCAAATTTTGGAGGTTCTAACATAGGGGTTATTATTTTCAAAATTTTGTCTAAGTATAGAACCCTTGTACATTGAGAATTATGGTCATATAATTCATCGTTGACCTCTTGTTTTAGTGCTAGTCTTTTAAATTTATTTCACTACAAGTTGATGAGGAGATTTAAGTCAAGGGTTAATTGACCAACACCTTTGCCAATAATGTCAAAGGGGGAGAATTGAAGCATGTAAACATATCATGATCCAGAATAGCATGACAGTACTAAAGTTAGGGGGAGCATAATAATAAGGGGGAGAATGACAAGGAATTCTACTTGTCTTTTCACACAAATTGTTTAATAGTATAGGTTAAATATTTTGTTCACCTAATGTTAAAATATCTATATGTATTATTAACTCATAGATGTTCATTATTGTTTCCTTCACAAAAGCATAGTCAATTCATGTGGAGGCTAGAAGCTATATTACAAACTAAAGCTATCCAAATATCAGAGAAATTACTACAATTTATTGCCAAGATTTTAAAGAGTTGTTTACTTTAATAGGTATCTTGTTGTATTATTTGATACCTTTTGACCTTGCTTCTTTTCATATCTAGTAATTATAGAAAAGATAGAAAAGTCTATCATCTAAAAAACATATAGGACATACAAGAAATTATATTCTAGCTAAATAAAATTAATTTCAACCAAACTAAGAAAACTAAGAAGAATTATTGAACCTAACTTTAAATGCACTTCAAATCAGTAGTGAACATCTTAGGTTTTGTAGACAATGTACCAATAAAATAATGATGATTACATTGAAAAATGTATCAATAAAACTGTTGACCATTTTTGCCCAACAGGCCAAAATCAGTCCCTTTCTTCCCTTGCAATTCGAAGCCAGTTAATTTCAGGTTGCACAAGTTCATTGCCATGGTTCTTCAGCTTGGTTCAACCCACTGGTTCAATCGGCACTTGGTTCACCCATCTGTAGTTTAAACGGCCTCATTTCAAGGTTTGGTTCAATTGGATGGTTCATCGGCTTTGATTCACTCAGCATTGGTGTACAATGGTTGAACCGCTTGAACCATTGAACCATTTTTGGTTCAACGGCTTTGTTCAAGGGTATGCCCTTGGCTAAAAGGCAACTCAAAGTTCAAGTGCCCTTGCGGAGGGCAGGCACTTCAAAGAAAAGGGTGGTCGGAAGGATTTCAGATTTTGTCTAAGTCCCGAATTCCCTCAGACTTTTATCTGAAGGAATTCCTTCGAACAAAAAGTCTTAAGGAATTCAGGCTGTAGTTCAAGCAAAGGTTGGGCTGGGCAAATTTTTCGCGGACAAAAGTCTATGGGAAAATTGTTTGTGGATAAAAGTCCATAGGAAAATTGTCTGCAGACAAAAGTTTGATCCAGCAAGCATAGTGACCCGCCGAAGGCCCTGAAGGGTAGGTGCCCTTATGGGGGACTCTCAGCCCAAAATAAAGGGGGTAATTTTAAAGGCCAGAGGGTCACCTTCCCTTTGAGAAGGTGCTAGGAAAGAACTTCAAGAAAAAGGACCCGCTGAGGAGGACAAAGCCTGAAAGAAATTGCCAAAGAGGTGACGTCCTAGAAGCCGTCAACTTTAAGGAAGTGAATTAGCCATTGCTTTTCAAAGCGATGATGGCCACATGAACATCAAATTTCATATAGTGAAATAGCCATTTACTTTCAAACCAAAAGAGCGCTAACCATGAAAGGAGTCCCAAAAATGCAGCAACCTGCCAGAAGATTGCCCTCGAGGGCCAAAGGATCCAAAAAAGGACAAAATAGGAAAAGGATAAAGTGTCAAGCATGGAGCAAATAGGTTGTCCAAGTGGTGAATGGAAGTGTTGATTTAAGAAATTACTCCAGTAGGTGAAATAGTGGCTAAAAATTGCAATTAGATGATGTGAATGGCCAACTGTGCAACCCTTTTTCTCCATTTCATATTTATGATCAGACAAGCTACGTAAGTGCCTTCAAAACGTAGCCTCGATTAATGAGGAAATAGCGTGGCCATGTCAAAAGGGGCCTGAAGTCAAAGCCAGGATCGACACAACATTTGTTTTTTAGGTAGCCTGCTCTTCCTAATGAGGGGATGCAAATAAGCCACTTGTAAAAATGGGTGCCAAAAGGCCTCCTTTCTTCTTATATATATTGAGGACTTGTCATTTGAGAAGGATCTTCCACATTTATAAGGCGTAGCCCTGGCAAAATTTCACCTGAATCGATAAACACATTTTTTACCTCTATCTTGGATAGATATTATTGTGTATGTTCTGAGTGTTAGTTTGTGTTTAGTCATTATTTCTTGATGCTTTCAGAGATTCAACACCAACATATATGTTGTCTACAAGGTGCCATTTCTGTAGCTGTCAAGGAGAGTTCTATTTGGGAGTGAAGAAATATAAAAAATTACTTACAGTGTGCATCTCACAGCACCTTTGGTGAATCTCTATTTTCTGTATTTTCCATGAAAACCTCCCTGCCAGGTTTCTTACAGCCTGGTTCTTCTACCAAGTCTGAAGTGTATGTATGTGTATGTCTAATTTAAAGTGTGGATGTGAGAAGGTTGACTTATTTTGGTGCATCACCTCTTTAGAGTAGTTTGTTTTCCTGCATCTTTCTCCCTTTTCATTCCCCCTAGTATATATCTATATATGTGTGTGTGTGTGTATTAGCACTTGCTGGAATGAATATGATGCATCAAAGGGAGCTAGCCCTTATCTAGAGATTCTCCCCTCTAGCTTCGTTGGTCCCATACATGAGAGGGGAGTTTCCATAGTTGCGTGAAGAACGCAAGAGCTCGGCCTCCTGCCAAGGGTGCAATCTTCTGTGTCAACAATTTTGGCACACCCAGTGGGACATAGTTTGATAATTTAGTAAGGTTTCAGGATTGATGTTGGTCCTGTTACATCAAATCAAAGATTTCCAGCATCTGGTGACTCCATTGGTAAGATCTTCAATTTTTCTAATCAAGACTAGTTTCTTAAATTTTCTATGCCTAAAGTCACCACAAGGTCTGCTTCTAAAGGGGTTCCCTTCAATTTCATTGAGTTGCCTTTGAACTCTACAAAAAGACTAAGGTTTGAGAGGACCCATCCTTATTCAACAAGCCACCCTCCCAGACCTATTGTAAGGGATGCATATGCAACAGAGCCCCAGTTACAGTCCATCCCAGCTATGGCATTGCCCTTTGCAGCTTTTTATGGTCATAGCCCCTTGAATCTCCCACATTATGATCCAATCCTGGGAACAGCCCTCAAAAATGTGCCTTTTTTTTATGGAGAGGGACCCATTATAGTCGTCAAGCACATTAGGAATATTGCTAACCTTTGCAATATTCATAATGTCACAGAGAAAAATATCACCATCAGATTGTTGGCATTATCTCTCAAAGGCAAGGCTCTTGACTGGTACGGGACCTTGCCTATAAATTCAATCCATTCCTGGAATGAATTGGGTACTCAGTTGACAGACTATTTTGGGGAAAAGAGTGATGACCTCTCACTTGCTGAGTAACTGACCACCATAAAGAGAGCTCCACACGAGTATATGCAGGATTTCAACATGTAGTTTTAGGAGACTTGGGATAAAATCCCCATTCTGGTAAGACCGAATCCCAGATATGCTTTCCTATATTATTTAAAGGCATTGAATAGTGATATTGCAGTAATGATACAATCCATGGGAGGGCATATACTGCCTGTTGCTTACAACATAACCATAGCAGCTAAAAATTGCTTAGTACAAGCTGGGAAAATAGCCCCTAGACCTCACATGCCACTTTTCCCAGAAATGCTACCTCCAATTTAGGTTGTTGCTCCCACATTGGCCCCTCTACCTACCATAGAGAAACCAGCTATTCTTCCATCTAATGAGCTTCATGAGGTTAAAATTTTACTGCAGAGCATGTCAAATGAACTTGTAGCTCTTAAAAGGTAGTAAGCTCAAAGCAAAATATCAAATCAAGGATACCAACATTATGGTCAAGCCCCCAGACCCCCTTTCCAAAACTATAATCAAGGACAGGGTTAGCTTACTTAGACTAGACTATTTCAAAACTACAACTCAAGCCCCCCTTCATCATCTAAAGTCATGGTGCCTATTCAGAACAATCTAGTACAGGAACAGACAAGTTGTTTGACCATGGGATATGGTCAGGAATAGGCTGTTTATACAAATGAGATGATGGGTTATTTCCAAAATGCAGACAATCAGGTAGCTGCTCAACCCCAGGTCTTCGAGCCTTCAATGCAACCTAGCATGAGTAGCAATCAGGCCTAGCCTGATTATACCCTCATGAATCATCTAGAAGGGGAATTTTATTCAATGAATTATGTGGGCACTACAGATGGCTGACTTTGTTGCAGCCAACACAAGATTCAAGAGGAGGGAAATGGGAGAAGCCCAAGCAACTACCCAATCAATAGTTTCACCTTCTCCATCACACTCAAATTAGAAAGCCCCAAATTTCAGACCACTATTTGCACCTTTAGCCCCTCAGCCTGTAGCTCAAGTTGGAATTAGCCCCAAGGAAAACTTGAAGGGAGGTAGTCCTCAGGTGAATATAGTGGACTAGATGAAGAAGCTACATGTGAACATCTCTTTATGGGATTCATTGTCTCTGCCAGGACAGAAAGATATGCTGCAAAGGGAATTACATGAGCTAGATCGACAAGCTGTCCCAGTAAGCACTGATAATGTCTTAATGACAAATGGACAGCCTTCCACTTTAGGTCAGGTAAAGAAGGAAGAGAAAATTCCCCCTTCCTATGTGTCCTTGGTTATAGGGGATTTCCTGGTGCACAACTGCATCATTGATAGTGGGGCTAGTACCTTAGTGATGCCCAAGTGCATAGCTGACAAGATGGGACTAAAATATTAAGAGATGAATAAGGGAGTCCTACAGCTAGATGGGACACCTACAAAAATAGTTGGAATTTTGAAGGGTTTAAGCATGACATTGCATGCTTGCCCAACCTTTTCAGTTCCCCATGATATAGTGGTAGCAGATGTTCCTCCTTATTTCACAATTTGCTTGTCCAAGGACTTCACGTCAAAGATAAGTGGCTATTTAGCAATGAATTGGTCCTATCTAGTTTTTAGGACCAAGTATGGGACCAAGGTAAAGATTGAATCTGAGCCACTCTATAAGGACCATCTAGAACCATATTTGCCTAAGGTAGTGAATGTCAGTTACACCATTATCGACCTAGAAGAGTCCCAAATAGACCAATCTCCATCCTTTGCTCTTGAAAGAGTTGTAGACCTACTCTTGGATGAGTGGGGAAGTGATAATTTCAAACATGACCCTTACAAGTTCATAGAGGAGGCAGGCCTTGGAGTCTACTACATGCACAAAGACGGTGCCTTCATACCAAATATCATGAAGGCAAGCCAAGATGACCTAGGCCTATGGCAGCTGTACTTTGATGGTTCTAGAAGTAGGCTGGGAGCCAGTGGTGGAGTGATGTTAGCCTCCCCTTCAAAGGAGAGATACTTTTTAGCTTTCCATTTCCAATTCTCTTGCATAAGCAATGTTGCAGAATATGAGTCCCTTATCCATGGCTTGGAATGGGCAAGAAAAAGAGGATCAAGGAGTTGCAAGTCTTGGGAGATAGTGAACTGATTGTGAATCAAGTGAAAGGCTAGAATCTGACCAAGAATTCCTTGCTGAAGTCCTACAAGCATAGGGTCTAGGACTTGGTGGAAGATTTCCTTGCTTATAATATCGCCTCCATTCCCAGAGAGCAGAACAAACAAGTGAATAAGCTAGCAGCAATTGGTGCGTAGTTCGATGTTTCTAGGGAAATAAGTCAAGATTGTGGTTCGCGCTACTTGAAGGTGGTAGTTTGGCCCTCCATCCCTGACAACATTAAAAACTGGCAGGTTTTCGAAAATGACTAGCAAATAGCTTTATTCCTATAAGAGGAAGCTGAGTTCATGACACAGAACTAGGTAAAACTGCAACAGCAATATGGCAACTAGATTATTCAATTGAAGAACAATAAGCTCCCTAAAGGTTTGGTCACTCTTGAGAGCATCTTCAATGGAGATGACCAATTGAAGAATGACAAGGCATGCATCACAACTAAAGAGGAGAATTATGAAAGGGTTGAGATCTTCAAGGACAAGCTGCTTGTGCTTGGAAAAGTCTGCACGATTCAAGAAAGGCAGGCTTTCATTTTGTTGTGCCAGGAGTTTGTCAATGTTTTTACTTGGGATTATACTAATTTAAAGGGATTCAACCCAAGACTTACCTAGCACACCATCAAATTAGAAGAAGGCACCAGGCCAGTCACGCAGAAATAGAGACCTATCAACTTCATGATTGAGCCTCTCATGCAGAAGGAACTGGCCAAATTGATTGAGTCTAGAATCATATATCCAATCAAACATTCCTCCTGGTTAGCCAATCTTGTTCTTATTCGAAAGAAGAATGGGGAGATCAAGCTATGTGTCAATTTTAGGGACCTTAATAAAGTCTCTTTAAAATATCATTATCCCCTCTCGAGCATGGAGCAAATCCCACATAAGGTAATAGGCAGCAAGGGTTTCTCCCTCCTGGATGGTTATTCAGGGTATAATCAGATTCTAGCGCAAGGTTGTGATCAACATAAAATAGCCTTCACTACTAAATGGGGGACATTCGCCTACAAGAAGATGCCATTCAGGCTGGCTAATGCTGGTGCTACCTTTTAGTGAGCCATGGACATGGCTTTTGGAGGCTTGATAAACAACAATGTGTTGGTATACCTTGATGATGTGACAGTGTTCTCCAAGAAAGCGAGCCAACACATGAAACACCTCAGGGAAATTTTTGAAAGGTGTAGGGAGTTTGACATCTCTCTTAACCCAAAGAAATGTGTGTTTATTGTTCATGAGGGGAAACTCCTTGGCCACATCATGTCCAAGGAGGGCTTATCCATTAACCCTGAGAGAGTTCATTCTATCCTAGAGATGTCCCTACCTAAGCACAAGAAAGACCTGTAGAGCTTCTTTGGCAGGATAAACTTTATTCGAATATTCATTCTAAATTTTGCAGAGATAGTCAAGCCACTGACCTCTATGCTGAGGAAGGGTGAGGAGTTCAAGTGGACAACACAAAGGAAAGACAGCTTTGAAGCCATCAAGTAGGCCATAACCCGGGCTCTTACTTTGATCAGCCCCGACTTCAACAAAGACTTCAACCTCTACACTTTTAGCAATGAGGAGGTGATCTCCGCCACGCTTACCCAAGCAAATGGTGATGACCTCGAGCAACCACTTGCTTTTTTTATCCAAGGGCTAGAGGATTTCAAAGTTAGATACATGTATGTACATAAGCAAGTCCTTGCAGTAGTATAGAGCCTAAAGAAATTTAGGCATATGTTGTCTAACAGTAGGATTCACGTCATGGTTCCACATCCTGGCATCAAGGATTTCTTGACCAATCAAGACCTAAATGAGAAGAGAGCAGGGTGGATCACCAAGGTAATGGAGTATGACGTAGACATCAAGATCACCAAGCTGGTGAGGGGAAGAGGCTTGTGCGAACACCTTGCTACAGAGTTCAAATAGAAAAGGGAAGATAGCTTACTAATTTATGATGTAGCTATAGTAGAAGAACCAGCTATCATAAAGGACTAGACATCAGACCTGAGGCATTTCCTTATCACTGGTGAGTGCTCGCAAAGTCTTGATAAGAGCGGAAGAAGGTACTTCAAACTCCAGTCTCTCCCTTATGTTTTGGTTGATGGAGTATTTTTTAGGAAGGATCTCTCTAATGTCCTTCTAAGATGCATTGATCCAAACTAGGTTGATAAAGTACTATCTGAGTTCCATGATGGGCCAGCAGGTGGTCATTTTGCTTCTAGAGCTACTGCAGCAAGAATAATGAGAGCTGGCTATTTTTGGCCTACTCTTTTAAGAGACACCCATGCCTGTGTAAGAAAGTGCCAAAAATGTGCACTTTTTGATGAGAAACAATGGTTGGTTGCCATACCTCTACAACCTATTCAAGTGGAACAGCCTATTCAGGTGGAACAGCCATTCATGTAGTGGGGCCTAAACTTCATAGGGATGATTAATCCTCCCTCCAGTGTTGGACACAAGTGGGTCCTGACTGCCATGGACTATTTCACAAGGTGGGTGGAAGCTGTTGCTCTAAAGGAGGCAAATGAAAGTGTAGTCTTGGAATTTTATGAGGACCTAATGACAAGATTTGGGGTCCCTACCACCATAATCTCAGACAACGCCTTGGCTTTTCTGGGAACCAAAACAAGTGAATGGGTGCTAAGGTATAGTATATATCTCAGCACTTCATCCAATTATTACCCATAGGGAAATGGGTTGGCTGAGTCCACCAATAAAAATTTGATTAGGATCATCAAGAGAACCATGGAAGAAAATCAGAGGACTTGGCATGCCAAGCTAAAAATAGCTCTATGGGTCGATTAGATCACTCCAAAAAGAACAATCAAAAATTATCCATATAGGCTCATGTATGGAAGGGAAGCTAGGCTTCCTATCTCACTTGAATTGCCAGCATTGGATCTCGCTCGCCAACTGTAATTAGAAGAAGGAAATAGCATGGAGATTAGGCTGTGTGAGTTGATGGAGCTCTAAGAGATAAGAGACCAGGCTATGGCTTTTATGACCAGTCGCCAATAGCAAACAAAGAGACACTTTGACAAGAAATCTTCATCAAAATATTTTTTTGAAGGAGACATTGTCTTGAAATGGGACGAAGACCAAGCTAAGCCTAGAAAGCATGCAAAATTTGACGCCCTATGGAGTGGCCCATACATAATCACTCAGTGTAAGCAACATAATGCATTCTAACTCTCCAGGTTGGATGGTGAAGAATTACATATTCCAGTTAATGGGATACATCTAAAGCACTATCACTAAGTCTCCTTTCATCTATATATATTCACCCTTATTTTCTTTCCCTATTTTCCCTAAGTGTTGTTGCACAAGTAGTAGTTTTCTTAGCTTTGTGTGTGTTTTCATTTCCTTGGAGGTAAATCTGTGTGACTGGTTCTAAAATTCACCAGAGTTATTGCTAGTTTTTTAAGTTACCATCTGACTCCATGCCCAATGGACTACAAGGTAACTGGTCTTTAAGCATAACAGGCATGCTTCCCCTGGGAGTCACCAATTTGTTGACCATTTTTGCCCAACAGGCCAAAATCGGTCCCCTTCTTCCCTTGCTATTCAAAGCCAGTTAATTTCAGGTTGCACAAGTTCAATGCCATGGTTATTCAGCTTGGTTCATCCCACTGGTTCAATCGGCACTTGGTTCACCCATCTGCAATTTAAACAGCCTCGTTTCAAGCTTTGGTTCAACTGGATGGTTCATCGGCTTTGACTCACTCGACATTGGCATGCAATGGTTGAACCACTTGAACCATTGAACCATTTTTGGTTCAACGACTTGGTTCAAGGGTATGTCCTTGGCTAAAAGGCAGCTCAAAGTTCAAATGCCCTTGCGGAGGGCAGGCACTTCAAAGAAAAGGGTGGTCGAAAGGATTTCAGATTTTGTCTAAGTCCTAAATTCCCTCAGACTTTTGTTCGAAAGAATCCCTTCAAACAAAAAGTCTGAAGGAATTCGGGCCATAGTTTAAGCAAAGGCCGAGCTGGGCAAATTGTCCATGGATAAAAGTCCATAGGAAAATTGTCTGTGAACAAAATTCTGCAGGGACCCAGGAATTAATCTAGCGAGCATAACGACCCACCAAAGGACCCCGAAGGGTAGGTGCCCTTGCAGGGGAATCTCAGCCCAAAATAAAGGAGGTACTTTCAAAAGCTGGAGGGTCACCTTCCCTTCAGGAAGGTGCTAGGAAGGAACTTCAAGAAAAAGGGCCCACCGAGGAAGACAAAGCCCAAAGGAAATTGCCAAAGCGGTGATGTCCTAGAAGCCGTCAACTTTAAGGAAGTGAACTAGCCATTGGTTTTCAAAGTGATGACGACCGCATGAATGTTAAATTTTATATAGTGAAATAGTCATTTGCTTTCAAACCAAAAGAGTGCTAACCATGAAAGGAGGCCCAAAAATGCAGTGACCCACTAGAAGATCACCCCCGAGGGCCAAAGGAGCCAGAAAAGGATAAAATAGGAAAAGGACAAAGTGCCAAACATGGAGCAAATAGGTTGTCTAAGTAGTGAATGGGAGTGTCGATTCAAGAAATTACTCCATTAGGTGAAATAGTGGCTGTAAATTGCAATTAGAGGACGCAAACGGCCAACTGTGCAACCCTTTTTCTCCATTTCATATTTATGAGCAGACAAGCTGCGTAAGTGCCTTCAAGAAGCAGCCTCAGTTAATGAGGAAATGGCGTGGCCATGTCAAAAGGGGCCTGAAGTCAAAGCCAAGGTTGACATAGCATTTATTTTTTAGGTAGCCTACTCTTCCCAATGAGGGGATGCAAATAGGCCACTTGTAAAAAGGGGTGCCAAAAGGCCTCCTTTCTTCTCCTATATATTGAGGACTTGTCATTTGAGAAAGATCTTCCACATTTGTAAGGCGTAGCTCTGGCAAAATTTCACCTGAATCAATAAACAAATTTTTTACCTCTATCTTGGATAGATATTTCTGTGTATGTTCTAAGTGTTAGTTGGTGTTTAGTCATTGTTTCTTGATGCTTTCATAGATTTAACACCAACATATCTATTTTATACAAGGTGCCATTTCTGCAGCTATCAAGGAGAGTTCTATTTGGGAGTGAAGAAACAGAAAAAATTACTTACAATGTGCATCTCACAGCACCTTTGGTGAATCTCTATTTTTTGTATTTTCCATGAAAACCTCCCTGCCAAGTTTCTTGCAGCCTGGTTCTTCTGCCAAGTCTGAAGTGTATGTATGTGTATGTCTGATTTGAAGTGTGGATGTGAGAAGGTTGACTTATTTTGGTGCATCACCTCTTTAGAGTAGTTTGTTTTCCTACATCATTCTCCCTTTTCATTCCCCCTAGTATATATCTATATATATGTGTGTGTTAGCACTTTCTGGAATGAATATGATGCATCAAAGGGAGCTATCCCTTATCTAGAGATTATCCCCTCCAGCTTTGCCGGTCCCACATGCGAGAGGGGAGTTTCCATAGTTGTGTGAAGAAGGCAGGAGCTCAGCCTCCTGCCAAGGGTGCAATCTTCTACGTCAACAAAAACAATAGTGAATAAGCACACCTATACTCAGATCTTTATTACATTCTATAATAAATTACACCATACATATAACCAAAGTTTAGGTGACAAGCTAGTAAGTTAAGGTGACAGGCTAGTTAAGGTGACAAAACATCATCATAATCATCTACATTATTAGCAAGATCAGAATCTTGATCACTCATGTCTGTATCTGCTTGATTTTATTCTTCATCCTCATAAGTGACATGTAATACATTCTCTCTCCCAATCTCTTCATTGGTAATCAAAATATCTTCTTCAAACACTCCATCATCGTCTTCATCCATTTCTTTGAATATTTATTGTAAATTAACATATTGCCCATCAGGAATTATATTAACAACTTCCATGAATTTTTGTATCGAATGAGACTCTATTTCAATGGCATACAACCATCCTAGGCTTCTTACATCATCAATTATAAATGATTGGTTAATTTTAAGAGAGGAAACATATGGCTCATCTATCTTTGATAAAAATTATCATGTATTTGCATGTACAAATCCATACTCAATAAATTATACTACAAATGGTTAGATCCACTTACATTTTAATAATATATGATTATTTTCACCAAAACCCACTTGAATAATTTCTTGGATGAATCCAACATAAAATTTCTTCTCAGTTTCATGAAGAAATTCAGCACTAACAACATAATCACAATTTGTCTTTTTCTTCCACTCTTAAATGACTACCATAGGCCCAAATTCCACTAAAATGCATAGCCCATAAATGTGGAGATTGTGAAATCTCACTTTCCTCAATTGTTATATCTTGACCTTATTATTTTGCATCACTAACTGCATTAGCAATCCATTCTTCAAATTTTGGAAAAGAATCACCTCCAATCAAATCATGACGTCTACACTTTTGAGGTCAATGTTGCATCCAAGTTTGATTATGTTCTTCATATTTTTTAGATAGAATATTAACTTATAAACAATAAGATTAATAATATAAATGTGTAAATGCAATTGATTAAATAATTTATTGTGTAAATTTTTTTTAACTACGCCACTTATCGAACAAAGATGTGTTTTGAAGAATATAGGCATGTATTGCACTTCTTTCTTGATGTGATAGCTTGAAGTGACATCCATTAACTTCTAATACTACACCTGCAACTCTCTCATATTTATCATCATCTCATACATGTTGATTGACATTTTTTAAATCCTTCATATATTCTATGTAAAATCCCATGGCCTCTTCCATTGAATATCCCTCAGGCATGTTGCATTCTGATTTTGCCCTAGTACAAACATTTTTTTTCAAAACCTTCATATATCATTCTATAGGATACATCCATCTCATTATTACTGGGCCACAATGTTCTAATTCATATTCTAGATGTATCAAAAGATGCATATAAATTTTAAAGATTATTGGTATAAATTCCCATTTTAATAGACAAAGGACTTCAACAACCTCCTCCCTCAAACTATCAAAGTTTGAAGAATCTAATACATGTAAACTCATTCTCTTTAATATTAGGCCCAATCTTATAATTGCCAATGTTGGCCCCTTTGCAAAATTTGATATATTTACCATAATAGTTAAAATATTCTTGATTTTGACATGATAGTCATGGGTCTTGAGGCCTCTTAAGATATTAACGTCAATTTGGCTTTTAATACGACTACTTACATATCTAGTGGGAAAGTGAGTCTGAGACATCAACTGTAAGAATTGTGCATGTTTTTCCTTTGTCCAGACATAAGGAACACTAGGTTTTCTATATTTTTCATCATCATATTTTTCAACCCAAATATTTTGATGTATCTTTAGTTGTTAAAAGTCTTCATGTGATGAAATAGTATCAAAATCACCAAAAAGAATTTCTATAATAGCATAGGCTATATTTTTCTAAGTATGCATAAATTTAATAGTATGCCTAATGGTTATATCCTTAAATTATGGCAACTTATAGAATATGCACAACCATTTTACATTGCTTTCATTACATGGATCATATCTACTACCAGCAATCCCATCATTTTCAATTATAAATGACATTCTTTTTTATCCATTCTCAACAATGCAATCACCCGTTACTAGCAATGGTGCTTCATGATTCTCTTCTTGACCATTGAAATGTGTTTTTTGTCAATGATATGGATGATCCATTTTAAGGTAAGCATGATGTCCACAATAAATACACTTACACAAACTTCTTGAGTGCCTCACAAAATCCTTAAAGTTATAATCAGGACATCCATGGTATCCATGAACAGTGAGACTAGACAATGTGTTATATGCAAGAAGATCATGAATCGTAAACAATAAGGAATATATTAAAGTGAATTTGATTGAATGACCATCCCTTAAATATTGAATTATTTAATTTATTTCCATAATTCCATTAGCTCATCATATAATGGCTCTATATAAGCATCAATTATATCTGAAATCACACTTTTTTTGTTCGTATTGTTGTTCCCAAAATCTGTCACTGGTTTTTGGGGACAACATATCAACTATTTTGGTCTTGCAGGCTAAAATTCTCTCTTCCCTTCTCAAAAAAAATTTTGAGCACTCAAGTTCTTCAATTTTTCAAGCATTTTCAGTCAAGGGACTCACAGGTTCAACGGGTTCAATAACTTCAACAGGTGGGCTCTTATAAAGGAACAACTTCCAAACACTTAGGCAATTTCAAGGTTGGTTCAACGTCGAGCTTCAACCAAAAGGTCCATCAGTAGCCTTCAAACAAATGGAATGAACCATTAAACCATTGAACCCCGCTTCATCAATGTTCAAAGGTTCAAGGAGTTCAAAGGTTCAAAAGGAGTTAAGTGCTCAACGAGTTCAAAGAAGTTCAACCGCTTCGAAGAGTTCAACGAGTTTGAAGACTTCGGCAAGTTCAAAGTTCAACCACTTTGAAAAGTTCAAACGGCTTTAAAAGACTTAAACAAAAGAAGACTTTGAAGAAGAAAGATTGAACCGTTGAACCTTGAACCAAAAGAGTTCAAAGTTCAAAGGTTCAATGAGTTCAATAAATTTTGAGAGACTTAGAAGAATAAAAGATTCGAAGAACAAAGAATGAACCATTGAAATATTGAACCTTGAACCAAAAGAGTTCAAAGGTTCATTGAGTTCAACAGAAAAGAAAAGGATCCAAAAAGTTCGAAGGACCAAAAGATTCAAAGAAAGAAAATGAACCATTGGACCTTGAACCAAAATGGTTCAAAGTTCAAAGGTTCAAAGGTTAAAGGAATTTAAAAATTCGAAAGGAAGCTTTGAATGAAGGAAGTGAAAGATTCCAGGGACAAGTTTGACGAGATGGTTCAACCGATTGAACCAAGGAGCTGATTGAACCAAGGAGCTAGTAGGTCTGCCTAAACCGTTGAATGGTTTAAAGGTTCAAGGTTCAACATGGTTCAAGTGACCAATGACGTCTCTGCAGACACCAAATTCAAGGTAATAAAATGCTCGTTTATTGTCAAATGTGGCATGGAACTGAGAACAAACTCAGTGACCAGCTGAAGAAGAAGCTAAAAGAGCCAACAGAAAGGGAAGAGATAGCTTGAGAGCTCAAATCATGAGGAAGAGATAAAATGCATTAAGAGAAGAGGGAATAAGAGGGAAAGACTAGAAATATCTGTGCAAAAGTTATTTTCGGTAGGTGAAACAGTCCACCAAGTAGACATCAGAGCACAGACACTCAAGGACGCAGCCTATTTTTTACTCCATCAAGTAAAGGTGAAGTGGATAGCTGCACAAATATCAGGAAGAGGACCAAGTGGCCCATACTTTAGAGGAGACATTTGAGAAGAATTAACATGCCACAGTTACGGTCGATGCCCTGTTCCAGCATGGCCCCTTGACAGAACTGAAAATGCATTCAAGGCATTGAATGCAGCATGGGCCATTCCATAAAACAAAGTGCCTAAGTATTTTTTGGAACACTATATATTGTAATCTCTTGTTTTATGCAAAAGAGATCTCTCTGTTATAGAAGCAAAACTCTATCCAAATTGAAAGGCATTTCTTGAGACTTTGAGCTAAGATTGTTAATCATATTTCTTTATTTGAATAAGAAAATAAGTGACCTTTTAGACTTTGTGCTAGAATAGCTTGTGTTATTTAAGAAATTGTTCTTATGTTTATTTCCTAGAAGCACTATTGTCCATTTAATTTAACAAATAGAACTAGTGGAAGTAATCAGGAAGGTGTCTTAAAGCCGACTGTGGAGAGACTTTATGCTGCCACAATTATCTTTAGCGTGTTTGTTTTTCTATTTCTATGTAAAGGAACTTGGAATGACTTTGTGCCCCCATTATCCTTCATAATATTTCACTGTTTGGCAGTTGAGGTGGAGACTTTGTGCTACACTTCATTTTGTTGTGTTACTATGCCCTGTTTCAATGAGGGAAGTAACAAAAGACTTTGTGCTTTCATGGGTTTCTCATGGTTACCATTACTACCAAGAAGGAATATGGCTGTTGACTGAGTATTACTTCTGAAAGAAGAGAATTACCTCCAAAAATCACCCAAGATTTCTCCTTTGAGTTGTGAACATCATCTCTAAAAAAAGAGAGATGGATGGTGATATCCTACTCCTGAGTGTTATTTTCAGCTTATATATATAGTATATATATAGTACCTTATAATTATAGGGAACCTCCCCTTGATGAGAGGAGAGATTTTCCCCCTTTTGATGTGGTCAACTTACACATTTGGATAATAAATCTCCCTAAGTTGTGGTTGAAACACCTATTTTGCCCTCAGTTAGCTAGTGATAAAATATTCACCCAATAGTTTTTGGTGACTTCGTTAGCGAAGAATGAGTAGTTTGGAGCCTTAAGCTCCAAGCTAAAGTAGGGCCAATTTTTTTCTATTTTTATTCTACAATCTGATAGCTCCATGCTAAACAAGAATCTAGAAAGCTCAAGGTGTTGTTGACCTTGTTTTTGAGTTGGTGCAGTAGAGCAATTTTGATTTATTTCTTCCACAGCCTCACCTTCAACGAACTAGGAGTCTTCCTCCTACCAACACCAGGTCACCAATACAAGGTAGAGCTTTTTTTTCCTCTGCTAGCAGATCTTTGCCTGTACATACCCCACTAAGATTTATTATCCCCCCTTTCCATAGTCATACAATGGTAGCTCAAGGCCCATATGGTAACTTTTTTGGCCCACTCAATTTAACTCCACCTCTACATGAGCTACCATGCAGTTCAAGGAAGAATTTCCTCAAATTCTTTGGTGATCGGAGAGTTCATCTTGATGAACATATTGCAGCCTTCAGCATAGCCTGTGGCATGATAGGTGTGGAGTATGAAGATGTAGCAGTCATGCTATTCATAGAGACATTACAAGGTGCTATTGCAAATTGGTTCTACCATCTACAGGCTTGGTCTATGACTGACTAGAACACACTCAAAGCTAAATTTGAAGCCAGGTTCAAGCTTGCAGAAGATGTGCATGCCTTGCTAGCCCAGCTCACACAAATGAATAAATAGCCTCATGAACCTATGAGGGACTTCATTGCCAAATTTGACAAGTTGAGGAATATGATTCCTACAATTGCTCAACTGATAGCTGAGAATCTCAAATGTTTTTTCATCAACTCTCAGCTTCCTAAAGTGAGTTTCTTGTTGAGACAGCTGGCCACATAAACCTTGCTGCAACTCAAGATTTGGCCATTGAGGTGGAAGATGATCTTATCTTGGCAGAAAAGATAAGATGAGATCCTAACATATGCAAATCTCCTTCATCTTTTGAATATTCATCTATAGGCACCACTAATCCCATGGTGTAAAAGCTAGCAAATGAGTGGCTAGCTCTCAAAAAACAAATGGCGCAAGGGATGTCTGCCCCTCCTTCATACTGAGATATACTGAGGAGGACATTCCCAAATTAATCATATCAAAGTAATGTTGCTAGGAATCAATGGCAGCCAAATCATCTCCCTCCCCCATAGGGGAAGCTTGCCATTGAAGCAACACCATCCAACTCAACAGTTGGATATCTTAAAATAGAATCTGATTTCTCTTTCCAATTTGAGTTGAACCCAAAAGATGATGTTAATCTCTTCATAGAGGGAGAAGAAGAATTAGTTGGTAACTCTAACATTGATTTCTTGAATTATCAGGATGAACCCAGAAGTAAAGGTGAAGCATTTGATAGATCATACGCTATATTCACCCAGTCCCAGAACCAGTCATCCCAGCAAGCCGATAAGAAAAAAATAAAAGAGCGATCTCAACCAGCAATTTCAATTGTTAAGTAGGGAACCACTCTATCTTTTCAATCAAAGGACCCGATGATCACTAAAAAGGTAAGTACTCCAAACATTCTTTCATGTTCAACTATAAATTCACAGACTAGTACCACCCCTCCTAAAAACTAGAAGGATGAACTGCATTCCCCTGTTCCTAATTTATTTTAGATATTTAATATAATCGATCATGACAAGAAAACCAAAATTCAAATATCTAAATTTGAATTCCTACAATCTAACCCTGAGCAATTGGATAAATTGGTTTAATGTGTGAAGAATCAAACTATCCCTATAAGACAAGATGTTAGAAAGGTAACTCATGATCCCCCAAGGAACATGTCCACCCCAAACAATCTTGTCATTACTCCTCCTATTGCTCCCAGGAAAATAGAACCATTTTATGTCTCCCTATTGATAAAAGGTCACCAGCTGAACAATTACATCATAGACTGAGGTGCGTCTGACAATGGCATGCCCACCAAAGTGGTAAAATCTCTTGGACTTATGCTAACCAAGACCTTTGGGAGGTGTTTCTCCATGGAGAACAAATAAGTGCCACTACTGTGACAAATCAAGGATGCCTAATTTGCATTTGTGTCATTCTCGAATAAGAGAATTAAGATGACAGTCCTGGTGGTCGATGTCCCAGCCTCCTATAGCATCCTTCTTGGTCAAAATTTTTTCAAAGATGTTGGTGAAAAAATAAGCATGGACCTGTCTAAAGCGAGGATCTTGGTCAAAGGCATCATGCAGAGATTACTCCCTGAGAAGGAGGCAAAATATGTTGTCACTCAAACATCAGTGCCTAAAGCTCAAATTTTGTTTGAGTCTTCAAGCGTGGGTAATTACTTCCTGACTACAAAAGATGTTGCTATCCTAACTGATGAAACTCTAAAAATGACAATCTAAAAATTGGTTTAGATGAAATAGTAGAAGGATTTGTAGAATGCAGTACAAGCACAAAAGAATCCTCTCCTCCATTTAAAAGAAAATTTGAGGAAAGCACAATTCCTGTTGATGTATGGATACTGGAATTTGATGTCAGTTATTCTTCTACCAGCTCTGGAGCTGAGATTGTTCTAATATCTCCTCAAAGAGATATTTTTCCTCAATATAAATTGTAGTTCAGTAATTCCAACAATACTACTGAATATGAATCACTGTTGCTCAGATTGAAGGCTGCTCAAGACAAGGGCGTCAAACTCCTTCATGCCAAAGGAGATGTTGAGCTAGTGGTTTTTTAGGTGAGGAAGATATATCAAACCAATAATGGAAGATTGTCATTACCATAATTTAGTTTGGGATCAAATTGAAAGCTTTGATGCTTTCAGTATCTCTACAGTGCCCAGAGAATTTAATGGTCGAGCTGATGCATTAGCTCTTTCGGTGACTCTCTTAGTCCCTCACCAAGATTTTAAAGGAGACAGGTACACTATTGAACTAGTATTTTGACCAAGTGTGCTTGATAATGCCAATCATTGGTAGGTGTGTAATAGTGATAACTAAATCATTGCCTTTCTAGAATAAAAAGATAGCTTTGAACAGCTTCATTTCGAAGGCAGTGAGCCTCAGAAATGCAAATCAGCCCCTAAAACAAACTCAAATGCAAGTAAAGAATTC
Organism: Torreya grandis; assembly: GCA_037957365.1. Taxonomy (NCBI): domain Eukaryota; kingdom Viridiplantae; phylum Streptophyta; class Pinopsida; order Cupressales; family Taxaceae; genus Torreya; species Torreya grandis. The sequence goes on from JARHVA010002524.1 coordinate 728,012, forward strand.
CTACAGCTAAAAGGGAACAAGTTCATCAAACAGCAACAAAAAGATTCAAGCTCCTCCCAGGAGTTTGATCAAATAAATTTGGGTATTAAAGAAAATCCCAAGATGGTGCACATCGAGAAGTGTTGCACTCCAGAAGAGAAGTTCAAGTTTACTGCTCTACTTTGCCAGTACATGGATGTTCTAGCGTACTCCTATGATGATCTAAAGTCACTCAGACTTGAAGAAATTTGCCATAAAATTCCTCTCAAGAGTGATTCAGTGCCTTACAAGCAAAAATCTCGACAGTATAATCTAAAGATATCAGCTACTATTCTATCTAAAATATAGAAAATATTGAATGCTAGAATAATTTTTCCAATCCATCATTCCACATGGATTGTAAACATAGCCCCTGTGAGAAAAAAAAATGGCAAAATTTGCCTCTGCATGGATTTTAGAAACTTGAATCAATCCTCTCTAAAGGATAACTACCCTCTTCCCATCATGGATCAAGTCCTTCATACGGTGACTGGTTTAGAAATGTTATCAATATTAGACGGCTTCTTAGCGTACAATCAAGTAGAAGTTGGTGAAGTAGACTAGCATAAGACTGCCTTCACCATGCCTTGGGGAACTTTTGCATATCAAAGAATGCTATTTGGTCTGATAAATGCTGGCACCACTTTCTAGAGAGCAATGGACCTTAATTTTAGAGATGAAATGGGTAAGTTCATTGTGGTATACCTTCATGACTTGACTGTCTTTTCCAAGCATCACCCTGATCATGTGCAACATCTACAACAAGTGCTGGAATGATGTCGATAGAATGACATTTATCTAAATCCCAAGAAGTCTACTTTTGGAGTAATAGAAGGGAAACTTCTCAGACACACTGTATCCTGAAAAGGCATAAAAATTGACTCAGAAAGAGTCAAATCCATTCAAGAGCTTACTCTACCTACAAGTAAGACTGTAGTTCACTCTTTCTTCAAAAAGGTGAATTTTTTACAAATGTTCATTCCTGAGTTTGCCGAGAAGACTCACCACATTGTAGAAATGATGAAAGGAAAGGCCACTTTCAACTAGACTGAAGAAGGCAAACTGGTATTTCAAGACATCAAGACAACTATTGCCCATGCCCCAATTTTGGTTTGTCCATATTACACTAAAGGCTTCATAATGTATAGTTATTCTTTCAAACACACACTTTCAGTAATTCTGGTTCAACAGAACAAAGGTGTGTAGTGTCCCATATCTTTCATGAGTTGTCCTCTCAAAGCTCATGAGCTGAAGTATTCAAACATGGAGAAGCATGCTTACATAGTGGTAAAGGTGGTAAAGCACTTCTGTTTTTACATCTTGAACTCAGACACTATTGCCATGGTTCCTAATACAATAGTCAAGTCTATATTAACTCAGCAGGAGTTTGGAACCAAAATGGGCAATTAGATTGCTAAAATCTAGGATTTTGATCTGGTTATCAAACCAACAAAGCTTGTGCAAGGAAGGGGCCTCTGCCAATTGATTGCTAACAACATACCAGAAGAAATAGGGCATGAAGAAGCAAAAGTTGAAGACATGCCAACAGTCCTCTTTGTCACCACCATGAATGAGTGGTATTCAAATATTGCTCATTTCCTTACTTATGGTGAGTGTCCTGCTCACCTGTCTCATAAAGAAAAGAGGACTATTAAGTTAAACACTACCAATTTTGTCCTATGGTAAAATGGTCTGTATAAGAAGAACCTTGATGGATTATTCCTTCGCTGCATGGACAAAATGCAACAGAACAAACTTTTGGAATCCTTCCAAAATTTGGCTTGTGGACTTTTTTTGCACCTGTGACTACCCATAAGATTCTATGAGCCAGATATTATTGGCCTACACTATTTCAAGATGCATACAAATGGGTGCGTAAATGTGAACTATGTCAATAGTTCATTGGAAGACCCAAATTCATTGTGTTGCCTCTCAAGTCAGTAGTAATAAAAGAGCCATTTCAGCAATGGGGAATTCATTTCATTGGCATTGTAAACCCATCTTTGAGTCTTGGACATGATTATGTCCTCACAGCCATAGATTACTTCACCAAATGGGTGGAAGCTATTACAGCGAAGCATGCTACTTTAGAAGTAGTATGCAATTTTCTCAAAGAAAACATCATTTCCAGGTTTGGGGTCCCAACCAATATTGTGACTGATAATGTAGCCTATTTCTCTTCTCATGAGATTACCCAGTTCTATATTTATTATGGGATCATGCTCTCCCACTCTTCTGACTATTTTCCAAAAGGAAACAGTCAAGCAAAATCGAGCAACAAGAACTTGGTGACCATTATCAGGAAGTTGGTTGATGACAATCAAATAACCTGGCATAAATCATTATTTGATGCTTTATTGGCAGACAAAATTACGCCTAAGAGGGAAATAGGTATGTCAACTTTCCAGCTTCTATATGGTTTAAACGTAGAGATACCAATCACCTTAGAATTACCAGCACTAAAATTGGCAAAGGCAGTCAAAGATCAGACATATGAAAGCTCCATCAATAAGAGGATCATGTGCTTGACTGAACTTAATGAGCAATGAACCATGGTGGTGGACCAAATTGTTGCACATCAAAGTCTGGTGAAGAAGCTCTTTGAATAGAAAGTAAAATCTCATGATTTTTAGATTGGAGATCAATTTCTACTATGGGAGAAGAGAAGAGAACCAAAGGGAATGCATGGAAAATTTGATTCCTTATGGAGAGGCCCATTTGCTATTCATCAGCTCAATGGTAGAAATAGTTTCTTGTTGAAGTATCAATATTGCATGCCCTTTTCACTACCTCACAATGAGCAGCATCTGAAGCACTTCAATCCTTGAAGTATTAGATGACATCAATTGCACATATGTATACAAATATAGTCTTTAATTCTATTTAGTGATTTTCATTTTTGTTTCTTTTTGGCACCTTTATTTTTGGGTAGCATGACTCTGTAGTCCAATGGCATACTTAAAGGCACTGGAGATTCTAGATTCTACTCCCTTTGATTATTTTTACAGTCGATGAAAGTTCCCCAACTGGAGCCAGCTGTTGTTTCCAAAATCTGTCACTAGTTTTTAGAGATAACATATCAACTATTTTGGTCCTACAGGGCAAAATTCTCTCTTCCCTTCTCAAAAAATGTTATGAGCGCTCAAGTTCTTCAATTTTTCAAGCATTTTCAATCAAGGGACTCATAGGTTCAATGGGTTCAATAACTTCAACAGGTGGGCTCTCATAAAAGAACAACTTTCAAACACTTAGGCAATTTCAAGGTTGGTTCAACGTCAAGGTTCAACCAAAAGTTCCATCGGCAGACTTCAAACAAATGGAATGAACCATTGAACCATTGAACCTTGCTTCATCAAAGTTCAAAGGTTCAATGAGTTCAAAGGTTCAAAAAGAGTTAAGCACTCAACAAGTTCAAAGAAGTTCAACCGCTTTGAAGAGTTCAAAAAGTTTGAAGACTTTGACAAGTTCAAAGTTCAATTGCTTTGAAAAGTTCAAACGGCTTTAAAAGACTTAAACAAAGAAGACTTCAAAGAAGAAAGATTGAATTGTTGAACCGTTGAACCTTAAACCAAAAGAGTTTAAAGTTCAAAGGTTCAACAAGTTCAATAAAGTTTGAGAGACTTAGAAGAACAAAGGATTCGAAGAACAAAGAATGAACCATTGAACCATTGAACCTTGAACCAAAAGAGTTCAAAGTTCAAAAGTTCAATGAGTTCAACAGAAAAGAAAAGGATCCAAAAAGTTCAAAGGACCAAAAGATTCAAAGAAAGAAAATGAACCATTGAACCTTGACTTAAAATGGTTCAAAGTTCAAAGGTTCAAGGAATTTCAAAATTTGAAAGGAAGCTTCGAGCGAAGGAAGCAAAAGATTCCAGAGACAAGTTCAAAGAGATGGTTCAACTAATTGAACCAAGGAGTTGATTGAACCAAGGAGACAGTAGGACTGCTTGAACCATTGAACCAATGAACTCTCATGGTTCAAAGGTTCAAGGTTCAACATGGTTCAAGTGACCAAGTGGCCAATGATGTCCCCGTAAACGTCAAATTCAAGGTAATAAAATACCCATTTATTATCAAATGTGGCACGGACCTAAGAACAAACTCAGTGACCAGCTGAAGAAGAAGCTGAAAGAGCCAGTAGAAAGGGAAGAGATATCCCAAGAGCTCAGATCATGAGGAAGAGATAAAATGTGTTAAGAGAAGAGGGAACAAGAGGGAAAGACTAGAAATATATGTGCAAAAGTTATATTCAGTAGGTGAAATAGTCCACCAAGTAGACATCAGAGTGCAGACACTTAAGGATGCATCTTATTTTGTTTCTCCATCAAGTAAAGGCAAGGTGGATAGCTATGCAAATATCAAGAAGAGGACCAAGCGGCCCATACTTTGGAGGAGACATTTGAGAAGAATTAACATGCCATAGTTAAGGCCAATGCCATGTTCTAGCATGGCCCCTTGACAACACTGAAAATGCATTCAAGGAATTGAATGCAGCATGGGCCATTCCATGAAACAAAGTGCCCAAGTCTTTTTTGGAGTGTTATATATTTTAATCTCTTATTTTATGCAAAAGAGATCTCTCTGTTATAGAAGCAAAACTCTGCCCAAATTGAAAGGCATTTTCTGAGACTTTGAGCAAAGATTGTTAATTATATTTCTTTATTTGAATGAGAAAACAAGTGACCTTTCAGACTTTGTGATAGAATAGCTCGTGTTATTTACGAAATTATTCTTATGTATGTTTCCTAGAAGCACTCTTGTCCTTTTAATTTAACAAGTAGAACTAGTGGAATTAATCAGGAAGGTGTCCTAAAGTCGATTGTGGAGAGACTTTGTGTTGCCACAATTGTCTTTCGCATGTTTGTTTTTCTATTTATGTGTAAAGGATCTTGGGATGACTTTGTGCCCCCATTATCCTTCATAATATTTCACTCTTTGGCAGTTAAGGTGGAGACTTTGTGCTACACTTCATTCTGCTATGTTACTACGCCCTGTTTCAGTGAGGGAAGCAATAAAAGACTTTGTGCTTTCAAGGGTTTTTTGTGGTTACCATTACTACTAGGTAAGAATCTGTCTGTTGATTGAGTATTACTTTTGAAAGATGAGAAGTACCTCCAGCAATCACCTAGGATTTCTCCTTTGAGCTATGAACATCATCTCTGAAAAAAGAGAGATGGATGGTGTTGTTTTGCCCCTGAGTGTGATTTTTAACTTATATATATAGTATATATATAATACCCTATAGTTATAGGGAACCTCCCCTTTATAAGAGGAGAGATTTGTCCCCTTTTGATGTGGTCGACCTGCACATTGGGTCGATAAATCTCCCTATGTTATGGTTGAAACTCTTATTTTACCCTCAGTTAGCTGGTGATAAAATATTCACTCAACAGGTATAATCAATGATAGCATTAATAAAAAAGGTTTAGTTACTAACCATGGAGGCAAGTTATAATTTATTAAAAACACTGGCCAAATTGGCCATTTAGTACTTTGATCTAAGAATGGGTTCACCCCATCTAGAGCCAAATCCAACCTTATATTACGAGGTTATTAAGAAAAATCAAGCCATCTATTATCAAATTCCATCCACATCTTAGAATTAGGAACATGTCATTGTTTTCCATCAGTGCTCTTATTTTTGGCATGTCATTGCATAAGTTTAGCAATGTATATGTACCTTTACATTCAGAGTAAACATGGGATTATTGAAAAGTGGAGAAGAACCTTTTTAAGAACCATAGTTGATTTCAACCCTTGTTTATACCTCACTTCATGACATTTCAGACATTCACTCTCACTTACAAGATTATTGTAAAATAATACACAACCATTCACACATGTGTGGATGTTTTCATACCCTAATCCTAGCTTAGTGATTTTTTTTTTACATTGACTTTGTTTTGTTGGCAATGTGGATTCAAGTGGTAACAACGAACTTAATAATGCCACTAATTGAGCCACACTCTCATTTGTCTAACCAAGCACCACTTGCAAGTTAAGAATTTGAAGGATTGTTTTCAAATGACTTAACTTCTAATTAGAATACACAGGCTTTAAAGCATCTTCCATCGAATTGGCCCAATCATAATTTAGACCCTCATTCAACATTCTATCAAATTCAAACCTTTCATCTAACATTGTTGCCTCTTCATCTATGCTTGGTGCCACTTCATCTATGTTTGTTGCCTCTTCATCTCTCACACCTTGAAATTATATCATATCTTTATAATAATTGTAATCCTAAGGGCGTATACCACTATGCCCATATCTTATCATATGTCAATAAATCAAATTTCTTTTTTTCACCTTTCTACCAAGATAGTCATTACATGGACATGGATATTTGTCCATTTCCCTCTCATCAGCTACTGTCTCATCATATGCATGGTATTGATCTGTAGTCAACCTTCGACAATGATCCATCTGTAATGTTTTGCAATCTAGTATTGATTTAGTTTCTTAATTCAAGAAAAAAATAGAAATATAAAAAACTCAACTTACTCAGGATCTGATACATGTAAACTCATTCTCTTCAGCACTCTTCATCACTTACCCAAAATTTAGAGCACTTCATAGAATTAGGATACAGATCACTCTATAGAATTAGAATTAGAGCACTCTACAAGGTACAAATCACTCTGTAACAATTCAAAAATAAGAAATACAATTGAGCATCATTCTATAGAATCAGATGTTCTTTTTATGACTAAAAATAAACAAATGTTATTTTTATCCATGTTTTATTGAGGGCCTTCCTTGTCTAGATAATAATTAAAGAAATGCATTCACAATGAAACACATAATTTATGATTGTTCTATTAATGAACCACAAGAATTTAAACATATGGCAATCTTGTCAATGTTAATGAATACACAAACACTAAAAAACAAGCTAATGAATTCTTTGTTGTAACTTTGAGCATTACTTACTAACATAAATTATTAACATGTTGAGATAAGATGACTTATTTTAACAATTGGTATACTCCCATGTGTGGACATATAGTATCAATTAAAATAGCTTGGTGACCACATTGATTTGATGAAATAGCATAACTTTCAACTATGCCATATGAGACCATCTTCTAGGATTTCATGCAATTAATATATTAGGCTTACACACAATGTTACCCAAGCATTAAGGTCTAGGCTAGGGGCATGATCTCATGGTTTAATGGAAAAGTGATCAAAAGAATTGAAATTTGGATGCTATTACAAGTTCAATTCCCATATGCTCCAAAATGTGTAGAGGAAACTAATGAAAAAATAGTCTCCTAAAATTAGAATTAAATTTATGGTTCTGGTACTCAATTTCCTATGTAACTATTGTAAGTTATACCAACTAGTAATAAACTAATTATGATGTACATGCTCTACCCATGTCATGAAGACTTAGTGAAAAGGAGCCTCATGGATTATGTTGGTGAATTGGTTACAAAATTAGAAATTAATACCATACCCATGCATGATAACATGGAACACAAATAGACAACTTCAAGATATGGTCACTACATTGCATTGATTATACAATGAATAAAACCATCCAATTCTTTCACAATCTCAATAACCCCAAATTGTTACATGGTAGTCAATGTCTTATGACAAGATACCCTCTTATTTATGTAACTCATCTCCTATAATACGTTGATTTTTTTCTCCTAGATAGATATAGTTGTCAATCATAAAGTTATAGATTTTGTGTCTAATGTGATGAGGGTTTTGAATTACCTATGAATTCATTAAATAGGTCATCCCCAAATTTGACTTTACTATAGAGGGCCTTTTTGACTTCAAAATCATTGCAGTAAACTCTGAATTCCTTGCCTATCTTTTTAAAAGTCTCCAGGTCCTCTATAAATAAGCTTTCTCACCCATATAAGTAGTTTGTATACTTATATGCTAAAACCAAAAATACCTCATGGCATCAAATTGGCACACAAACCCTCTTTGGTTGGCTCTAGATATATTAATAATTAACAAACCCTCTTATTTGTAGAGGTGTATTACACAAATAATGCCAATTGTACTCCCCACTCCCCCATTGAATTACCTCTACCAAATTTTGCACTCTATTGTACTCTGTACTTCCACCAACAATTTCCTAATTCACTATTAACCCTGTGCATGCAATACAACCCACTCCCACCAATAATTTCCCAATTCAAAATATTTTTCTTAATTACCTACTTTAATATCATATTGTCTAATTTTTATTTGTGTGACTAATTATTTAGTCATTTTTATTTGTGTGACTAATTATTTAGTTGTGTTTTTTACTTGATAATCAAATTAGTCATTTATAGTTTTGTTACAAAAAAATAGTAGAATTTAGTAATTTTTAGTTGTCATGACTAAAATTTGTAGTCACATAGTCATTTATTTACCAAATTCTACTAGTGTAAGGTTTTCACCCATCAGGTCTTAGACTATAATTACTGTCAGCTTGGAAATGAGCTTGACTTTCAAAAGGACTTGCTATTAACCAAATTTTTACCCTCAAGAGGGATACTCTAGCCTCAAATTTGATGCAACATTGAAACACCTCAAGGTTATGGGTGACCTATTAGAGAGGTGAATCTCTAGGTTAAAAGGCTAGCTCCCCTTGATGAATCACTTAGGCTCAAACACTAATCTACCACTTACTAGGAAAAGAGAGAGAAACCTATTCTAATAGGGGTGATGCACCAAATATGATCTGACCAATACCAACCAGCTACAAATACACTTTAAATAAGAGGCTAACCTCCACATGTCACTACTCCAAATCTACCTCTCTACATCAATGTTTCTCATGAAGGTTATGAAGAATGCTTGGGTTAGGAGGACTAGTCAAGAGGTCATGAAATGACACTAATAAGAAGACAACTCACTCAGCCTTTCACACTCCACTTAAACACTTCAAAATACATGAAAATAAGTTTTAAATTGAATATGCATGCAATAAAATGGCAAACATGTCAAGGAATCAAAGATAATCACTTGATAAGATCAACTAATCACACAAACATATTACAACCAATCAAAGGATGAGGTAAAACTAGACTATTCTCATTGATCTAAGTCTTAAAAATGGGCAGAGCTTCACCATACCTAGGTGTAGGATACAAAATTATCCTATCAAGGCTGAATATATAGATAAATGTGAGAGAGATGGAGAAAAGGGCCAAGGAGAGAGAGAGAGAGAGAGAGAGAGAGAGAGAGAGAGAGAGAGAGAGAGAGAGAGAGAGAGAGAAGTGTCCAAAAGAGAGTTAAATCAATAAAGAGGTATGAAACTACCCAATCAGGTCTTTAAAAAAAATTTTGGTCTCCTGAAGATTCTCTTCTTCTCAAAGTGGCATGGAAGTTTCAAACCTTGCTTGACACCTTGCCTTGCTCTTCAAAACTACCCTTTGCCTTGGCTTATGAGAGGACAAATGGCATTCTTCAACATCATATAATGTTGAGTTACATTATATATAAATTATTTAAACCTTTCATTAGTTTTATAGTCTTTCCAACTGACATCTCAGTGGAAATCATCATCCATCTCCTTAGGTGTCTTGAAACCCCTTCATCTCACTAGGCCAATCTTGCTTTTAAGTGTCAAAACTTGAGTTCATATTCTCTAATACATTGTATCTCCATGTAAGGCATATATATATATATATATATATATATATATAATATATATATATATATATATATATATATATATATATTGTAAATCATCATCCATCTCCTTAGGTGTCTTGAAACCCCTTCATCTCACTAGGCCAATCTTGCTTTCAAGTGTTAAAACTTGAGTTCATATTCTCTAATACATTGTATCTCCATGTAAGGCATATATATATATATATATATATATATATATATATATATATATATATATATATCATACCTTAAAAAACTCTTATATATTATATCATACCTTCAAAAACTCATTTTGAGTCATCAAAATACCCCCAAGATCTCATTTTGTATCAAAAGCTCTTATTTGACCTCATTCCTTGTAACCCTAAAAATGTGTAAACCTTATTGTGTAGAATAATGTAGATTGGTATTTTATAAATTGAGAACATATTTTAGGATCCATTATGTATTTATAGCTTCATGCCAAATTTCAAAACCTAAATCCAAGTGGAAGTGTCTTTTTTCTTCCATTCTCTCTCCTTAATTAGGCCTCATTGCCTAGAAACTAACTTTTGGCACAAACACACTCCCACACATGTGAAACTTTTAGGAAGTTTTTGATTCACATTAAACATGTCAATACCAATCTCCATTTCAATTTTTGACTCTTGAGACCTTATACAAATGGGTGAACCATGAAATGGTCAAAACCCCTAGTCTAAGCATTTGATAGGCATGAGAGATAGTTTAAGTGTTAGTCCAAGAAATTTTTAGGTTATGATGCTTGGAATAAGTTTTTTTAGGCCTAAAAAATATCCTAACACTCATCATGCTAAAGAGAGGTTTCTTAAGGTGTGTTCTAGGTCTATAGATAGGTCTCTTAGCTTACCATGCATTTCTCCCTTCTTGACTCACTTGGAAAATTGAGAGTTGATATTTCATCTTAAGGGACCTAATTAGGTGTTTATATGATTATATGACCTATTCCAAGTCTTTATAGACCTCAATTATTGATTTTGAAGAGACATTATACCTTGCATTCCTATAAACAAGCTTATAGTCATTTATTTTACCCTATTCAATACACCCTTGTACCTGCACATGTCAACCAGTACCATGAAATGGTGTTTAAGAGAGTTTTAAATACCATTAAGTTAATTTCAAGGTCCAAACAATCCAATTTAATTCATTGTAAATCTTTGTTTCACATCGAGTCTTTAGGAGGGTTTTAGGAGGGTTTAAGGCATATGTTTGTTCTTAAGAATTGTTCATACATAATAGATCCTCTTTTTCTCTCATAATGCCACAATATTTTAGAGAGGGTAACTCTCCACCACCTCAAAAACCCACTAGGTAACATGCAAAAACTTATGAGATATCTAAGTAAAATATGATATCTCTCTGGTTACAAGAAAGCCATTGGAGAGGGGTCTGAGTTCTTATTCATTGTTCATGCAGGTGATGGACCTAAAACAACTAATGCCATGAATTTTTAGTATGGGGACCCCATTTCCACTTTTGAAGACCATTTTTTCTCATGCACATATTCATTTTCTCAATAAGTGAGTGAAATTCTGGCATTAAATTGTAGTCATCCATTTGGGGAGATCGAGGTGGTCTCAAAAGCTTAAATACAATTTTTATTGACTTCCCTAACTTTGGATGGTCTTATAGGGTTTATGACAACATTATAAACTTAAAAAACCCTCATATTTTCATTTCACTTTCATTAGACCATCCTCTTCATGATTGTTCATAGGGTCTGCCTATGTGTGACTTAGATTCTACAGGCCTAAACAGGGTCTTCAATGTTTATTTTAATTTAGATGAGTCTAAGAGTTATATGGAACTATATTATCACCATGAAACCAATATCAAGAGGTTTTAATTCCCTCAGAAATCTCATAGACCTTTAACTCTCTCAAATAAGCCAATATCTTCCATGAGGGTAGTCAAGCCTATAGACACCCATTTGGCTATGTATGAAGGGTCTAAAGAGCTTTGTTTAGTCATATTTTTTAACCTTATTTAGGTCTATTAAATTATTTGACCTCATATGATATCATTACTTGGTCATGATCTCAACCAACTCCCCTCTCACTTATTATGTATGACATTCTCTTCTCAAGCTTCAAACATAGCATGTCTTGCTTAGCAAACCTGTAGGTACTCATTTAGGTGTCTGAATGCATCTTAGGGGTTTAGTACTTCACTTACAAACCATTTATCATTTCAATAATTATGTTTATATCATTTATATGTCATAAACTTCTCAACTTATCCAAAACCATACACTTCACAACACACACCTATTCCTTGATTGTTTAGGCCTGGCTATAGGTGTTCATTAGGATGGTCTAAACATTGAGTCTTAAGAATTGGTATATTAACTCCATCGTGAAACCTTGAAATTAATCAAACCTTAATATAAGTTATTTTATATTTATCCTACAAAGTCTATTAACCCTTTCATGGAATTTTTAAACCTTTACCTTCTTACCTTCATATGCAGACCTATGTAGGAGCATTAAGGTTGTAGGCTCAATCTTCTTGACCTTAATTTAACTCTAAATGGTTTAGATGTGCATTAGTTTGACTCATATCTCATATTATCATTGATTCATGTTTCATTCCTATCCTCTTACATGACCATTAGCTATTTTAAAGACATAAATTAATTGAATTAGGTAGAGCACTACAAGAGGTGCTTATTTATACATAAACAAGTGATATTAAATATCCTAATCTGTAGGGGATTAAGTCTCATAATGTAACTAATCAAACATAGTAAATAGAACACATAACTAACCTATACTACATGTCAATCAGAGGTGTAACTACAACATGTGAAATTTATTACATATATGTTAGGATAAATTAACTATTCTAATATTCTTCCCCCTTAATTGATCATAGCCTGAAGAGAAGAATAGAGAATTTATGAATGCCCCAAACTTATCATGTGTAAGTGACTTTGTAAAGACATTTGTGCACTGATCCTAAGTGTTGTAATACTATATCTATATGTTATGTTGTTGAACATGTTCTTATATGAAATGAATATAAACCTATATGTGATTGGATCTCTTCGAAAACACTAGATTACAAATAAGATGTAGAACAAACTGATTGTCACAATATAAAACTATAGGATGAGTCTATAGAACTCCAAGTCTTGAAAGAATGCGAAGTATCCATATCACTTCACAAATATCTCCTAATATAGCATGATATTCTACCTCTATGGAAGATCTAGAAACACAATTTTGCTTCTTACTTCCCCATAAAATTAGACTAAATCCTGGAAAGAACACAAATCCAGAAGTGGATTTTCTATCATAAATAGAAGATGCATGATTTGCATCCATGTATCCTATCAAGAATAACTTATCATTCTTCTTGTACTCTAGGCCATACTCAATTGTACCTTTGATGTATCTCAATATCTGCTTTGTTGTCTTCCAATGTGTCACATTTGGTTCCTGCATGAACCAAGAAAGATAGTTGAAAGAATAGCTAATATTTGGCCTAGTATATGTCAAGTAAATGAGACTCTCAATCAACTAACAATATAGAGTTGCATTTACTTCTGGTGATGGATCTATATGAGACAACTGAAGTCTTGTTTTTTTAGATGTTGCAATAGGCTTGCAATCCATCATCCTAAATTTATTGAATAATGTCTTGGTATACTTCATCTATGAAACAAAAATGTCATGTTCCTTATGCCATACCTCCAAACTAAGACAATAGTGTAGCAACCTAAGATTTATCATGTCAAACAATCACTTGAGATCATTCTTAGTTGCATTGATCATCTTCACTATACTACTAGTGATGACTAAATCATTGACATAGACAATAACGATAACAACCCCCCCCCCATGTTTTTTGAGGTAGAGTTTGGGATCATATGGACTCCTATCGAATTCATGTTGTGAGAGATGTTCATCAATCTTGATGTACCAAGCTTACGGATCCTATTCTAGCCCCTAGAGAGACTTGATAAGCCTACACACCTTTTGTTCCTAATAAGGTACCACAAATCCTTTAGGTTGAGTCATGTATACTTTCTCTTACAAATCTCCATTAGGAAAGGCAATTTTTACATCCATTTTATGGACTTTCCATCCAAATTGTGTAGCCATAACAAAAACCATTCTTATAGTCTTTATCTTAGCCATGGGAGCAAAAGTCTCCTCATATTAAATACCTTCTTTCTAAGCATACCCTTTTGCAATAAGCCTTTCCTTATACTTATCAATATTACCATTTTCTTTGTACTTGGTCTTAAAGATGCATTTTCACCCAATATGCTTCTTCCCTAGTGGAAGATCAACAAGCTCCCAAGTCTTATTCTTTATCAATGACTGATATTCTACATCCATGGCATCTTTCCAAAGTTTTGACTATAGGTATTTTTTTATTGTTGAGGGCTCATAAGTTGCTTAAATAATACACATAAGGTCCATATTAATCTTTTTTGATCCATGCTTTGAGTCCTCTATCTTGAATTGGATGTATATGGTACTCCATTTAAGTTAGCATCTCATATAGTACTTGTATACCACTTTGGCATATATTGAGTTGTAAGTGGTGGCGTTAGAGGTCTTGTTTGACTATCTTCCTTTTCACTTTCACCCCCACTATTTGAAAATATGACAAGAATTTTGTTTGTATCATTTTCCTATGTAGAAGGTGGATTTATTCCACTCTTTTCATCAAACACTACATCTTTTTTGATTAGTACATTCTTTATTTTTGGATCAAGGATCTTGTATGCCTTTGATTGTGCACTGTATCCCACAAAAATACACTCTTTCTTTTTCTTATCCAACTTCTTCCTTTTCTTATTAGGAACTTTCATGTATGCCTTGTAACCAAAAACTTGAAGGTGAGTAACCTTTCGTTTATTCCCTATCTAATTTGCATGTGATGTGATTCAATCAAGAGCTTTGGTGGGTGACCTATTCAATAAGTAGACTTTAGTGTGAAAAGCTTCTACCCAATATGTATTAGGAAATTTTTCATCCTCAACCATGCTATGAAACATTTCCATAATGACCCTTCTACTCTATTCTATAACTCCATTCTATTGAGGTGAATATGCAGTTGTCAATTATCAACTGATTCCATTCTCACTTAGATAGGCTGATAATTATTTATGGGTATATTCCCCCCCATGATCTAAGTGGAGGGTCTTGATTTTCCTACCAATTTCATTTTCAACCATGGCCTTGAATTCTTTGAAGACTTGAAAATATTGATCTTTAATCTTTAATAAATATACCCACATTTTTTGTGAGTAATCATCAATAAAAAATTTAAAGTATTTATACCCTTAGATTCTTGGAGTAAAATGTCTGCATAGATCAGTGTGCACCAAGTCCAACATACCAAGTGATCGATATTCAGTATTTCCAAAAGGAACTCTTCTTTGTTTTCTTGATAAGCAACTGGTACATATATCAAAATATTATTTGAGTTTCGGAAGACCATGAACCATATCCCATTTACTCAATTCAACCAAATAACCATAACTTAAGTGACCATATCTTATGTGCCATAAATTTCTTAGTTTTGTATCATTGACCACAAGGGCTTGATGATCATTTTGAACAAAATCAATTTGAAATATTTTACGAATGTTGGAAGCCATAGCAATTAATTTGAAGTGCCTAAATTTGTCCTTGATATGGAAAAACTTTTGACCATTTTGGTGATCAAATTCAACCATGAGGTTGTGTTCAAGTAGTTAATTAACATATATAAAAAATTTATAATTAAAGGAACATAGAGAACATTTTAAATGTTATAAATTATATTTCCAAGTTGAAGCTTGATGTCACCACTACCTTGTAATGTATATGAAATATCATCTCCAAGTGATACATTTCAATTTGATTGTGTTTTGGTTAATGTAGAAAACCATTCTTTTCTCCCTATCATGTGTCTAAATGTTCCTGAATCAATATACCAAATTGCACTTGGATGATTGATAGACTCATGTGTTTAAGTAGCTAAACCATTTTCCTCATTTTAAGAATTGTATTCTTAAGCAACATTTCCATGTTGTTTAGGCTTGGAATTTTTCTATTTCCATATGTTTTGTTGTTATGGTTAATTTTTTTTGTTTGTGGTGAATTTTTGAAAGAGGGCTTCTTGCTTGATAAGCACTTTTAAAATGTGTTGTACCAATAATGGTTTAAGTCATTTCCTTATCTTCTACAAATTTGACATGCTTTATAAGAATTTGATTTGTTCCCTTATTGGTTTTATTGATTATTCTATTTTAGAGATTATTTTATACCCTTCAGGGGTTTCTTCCCCTTTTGATTCGATCTGAGTGCATGCTCATCATCTACTTCATTTAAAATATGCAAAGCTTCTACTTGTAACAAATTTACCAACACTTTAAAGGTTGGCTTTTATCCTATGACATTCAAACTGGTCACAAAGATCTGGTATCTAGGGGGAAATCCTCTAAGGACTATAGGACCAAAGAATCATCTATCACCAATTCACCCAAATATTGAAGTGAATCCCACAAGGTTTCAACCCTTATAAGAAATGATTCTAATTTTATATCTAATTTGAGCTTGAAAGTGTGTAATTGGCTTTAAAGATGCAAGATTTGATTCTAAGTTTTTTCTTCATATACTATTTTAATCTTATCCCAAGCATATTTTAGAGTTGTAACACTTCAGATATAAGGTTGTCCCTCATCCAAAACTCTAAACATGATTATTAAATTATCCTTTTTATTAGCTTTGTCATATTTATGTTGTTGATCAACATTTGTTATATGTTAGACCCATGATCCTTCTACAATTGACCAAATATATTCAAACTCTAAATGTGTTTGTACTTTTGTTTTCCAAGCAGTGTAATTTTCATTGCAAAGTAATTGTGTGTTGGGGAGGATGAAACGAGGTCTAGAACCAAACATCGTGAAATGCAAGTTTGTGTATGACAAGAAACTACAAGTGTGTTTTAAGTGTAGAAAGAATATGCAGAAATAGAAGTTGAAAATTCACACACACAATGAAATGAAAGCGTACACAAACACACCAAGGACATCAGACTCTGCCAAAAATGTGTCCTAGAATTCAATGGAAAATCAAGGAATTTAGACATCAATTTTAACTGAAAGTGCATCCAAGAATTCTATAATATGATATATAATCAAAATAAATAGATGTTTCAAACATGAAGATCACATAAAACACCCATTTTCAAAAAATATAGCATGTAAATTAGAGTTAAAAGTCAAAATTGATGACCTCTTAAAGGTCCAAAATACATGAACTGATTAGCTAAACTGGCAAAAAAATAAAAAATCTATAAATATGGGTGATAAAAATGTAAACAAATAGATTTACCAATGCATATTTATCAAAAAATTAGCCAAGGTGAAAAAAATCACCATCCCAAGCTTCTCGAATCAAAATTTATGAGCCTCAAAAGAAAAGATCTTCAAATATATCTCATAGTGGTGAAGGACAAGCCTTTAGGGGCAAAAAATGCCCAACATGTGGTCATATAAAATGAATAAAGGCTAAAAATTATTGGTGGTGTGATGGTGGTGATGTTTCTAGAAGTGGTAGATCTAGGTGGTGCTCCACCCAAAAAATTGACCCTACACCAAATGAAGATTTCCAAATTGTCATGTACTTTCAAACTTTCACCATGGGTTCCAAAATGCTCCATTTTCAAAAAACAAATACTTTTTAGAAAGATCTCAATGAGATTCATATGATGATATAATATCTGATCCATGATTATGAAAAAAAATCAGAAAAGCTACCATTTTTTTGTTATTCCTTGCTTGTCCTACAAAATAGAAACTTCAAAAAAATCATAGAAAATTACCAAAAGCTCTGAAAATTCTAATTTTTTAAATTAATATTTTGTTGAGAAGAATTCAAAAAAAAATATAGGATTAGTTCATAAAATTATATATTTTTTCATAAAATTAAAAAACCAAAAAATAACCCTAAAAAATATTAGATCTGATATGCCAAGCTAGGATTTAAGATTGGCAGATATGCATGACAACTTTTTATTTCCATAATTTGTCATATTTTCATCATGAAATGGCAAAAATTGGATCAGTGTGCTGCTATCAAGGCTAGCACAAACTTATCTCTTGATTTCCATCTTATATCCACCACTTTGAAACCTCCTTATGAGTACCTACTCTGATACCAAATGAAAGATAGAAAGTAATTGCATTAGTTAGAGAACTACAAGAGGTGCTTATTTATACTTCAACAAGTAAGATTAAATATTCTAATATGTAGGGGATTAAGTCTCACAATGTAACTAATCACACATAAGAAATAACACACTTAATTAACCTATGATACATGTCAATCAAAGGTATAACTACACCATGTGACATTTATTACATATGAGCTAGTATAAATTAATTATTCTAACACTTTTTTTGTTTAAAATGGTGACCTATAGATCTGTAACCTATAGGTTTGCCCTTTGCCAAGGTGACTATTAAGAACATATTCTTATGTCCTTGACACTTTTTATCTTGTATCAACTTATGTCCAATTCTTTTAATTTGCCTCAACAGTCTTGTAGACTTCAACTAAACATTACGCCACTCAAATCTCTCATTTGAATGTATGACCTATGCATTGGTAGTCCATATACAAGGTTTTGTGTGTTAAAAGTGAGAGTTTATTTATTTGCTCATGTTTTTTGATGGTGGCATTAAGATATCTATTAAGGTCATATGGGTGCTTAAAATTCTATGCCACATTTTCCCATAGCTAAAGCACCTTCAATGTGAAACCTAAACCCATGAAAGCTCACTTACAAGTCTACAAACTTATGAGTGACTAAAACACTTTCATATGCTTTGAAAGTACATGTTGGACTTTATTCTCACTTTTTTAGACCTCTAATGTTTCAATGGTGCTCTCTCATACTATCATTGACCTCATATTTCCATTCAAGCCACACTTGTAGTGAACTTTTCATGCATTGTATTTTGTCACCAAAGAATGAGAACATGACACCACTTTTAAAGAAGGACCATTTTTAGAGGAAAAACATATGAATCATTTAAGAGCGAGGGATTTTTTATGATAAATGAGGTACTTAGAGACTTTTGAAGGTGATAACCATTCAAGCCAACTAAAACACTTGAAGTAGGGTGATATGTTATATATACTTGAGACACCATTCTCCTTGTTAAAGGCACCTCATGAGGTTGAGTTGTTTGATTAAATAAACATTGAAATGAGTCATTTTACATCTAAAAACATCCTACAAAATTTATTCTCTTTCATCAAATTTTGAAAAGGAGAAACATGAACAAAACCAAACCCTGCTTAGATGGACAAGACATGATGACCTCCTATCACTCTTAGAGATTGTTCATAAAGAATATGGGATGAATCTAAAAAATATTTCCATAAATTATAAGCTTACTGGTACCCCCTCCTTTGATAAAAAATTCATGACTCAACTCTCTCTCTTTTTTTCATACCATCCACTTGAAATCTATCTTTGCAAGCTTGTGAAGAGAGCAATGGAGGTTCTGAAGAAATTTTTTCATTTTTAGGACCTTCCCCTACAAATAAAAAATTATTTTGACATGTATAATCCCGACAGACACTTATTCAATGTTTTTACTAAAAAGTGAGCTTTTCAAGTCCATCCAAGTGAGTGAAATCCTTTGGCATTGAAATACAAGATTCTAACTTCTTTCTGGCATCTTAACATATATGGAATTTATATAACTCCTCCAAGTACCTTGTAAAGATTATTCTATGGATTATTCACTTATTTGGGATTTTCATACATTAAAGTTAGCAAAAATCACCTTTTTCTCATAAAACATTACCTTAAAGTCCACAAAAGAACCTTAAAATTTCAAATCAACATGAAATGTTTATGAATGATGATTAAAGCATGAAATGACTTAAATATACACATAAGTACCTATGACACATCTCGACAAAGTCTCATCACTCCATGACATAACTAGACCACTACAAGACCAAGAAAGAACATTACCTTAATTTTTCCAAATTTACCTTAAACAATGCTAATAAGAGCTTATAAATACTATTTGAAGACCACTAAGGCATGTAATTGTCTATAAACAAGACTATCAAGACATTAAAATAAATTATTTTCCTATAGGGGTTGACATTTTGATCTTGGGGTCAAAATTAGTCAATAGGAGTACTAGTGGAGCATCATAACACCCAAAATGAGATTACTTATGATCTCATGGTCTATAACTTGTTGGAATATTAGAGGTGCTCCAAATATTCAACCTACCATATTTTTGTAAATTTCATGAGTTGGTTTGGTTCTTAATCTCACACATTCATGAATATTACCTCTATTTTGTTAGGTGTAGAATGATGATAACCCCTAAATGGATTAGTAGAGTAACGAGGTTACTTTGTTGTGGATATGATCTCAACATAGATATATAATATTAGGAAATAATTAATATATGTTGGTGGTGTTAAAGTATAATAAAGAAGGCCATAGTATGTATATTACTAGCTTGGAAGATTTGGCAATTCAAGTAGTTGCACGTTTGGCCAAGACCAAGTTGAGAAGTGTGGATCGATGGAAGGAGGTGGGCATGGGACACCTCTATGTGTCAAGCCAAATGGTTAAGGGAGAAAATTATAATTACTCCATATATTTATATAAAATATTTTATATAATGTAGAGAAGGCACATCACCTGCCCAACTACAAGTTTCCTTAAGATATAGTTTTGTTACTTCTAGTTTTTATGAGATTGGCATCATGAAGTACTCAAGAAAATAACTGGATTAGTTTTTCATACCAAAACATAAGTCTTCCACTAAATGGATCAATCAATTCAATTTCCCTAGTGCCATCACACCCTCCCACAAATCCAAGATGAAGGTTTAGTTTATGTCATGAAGGAAGCATTGGGGAATGAGTGACACATACCTAAAGAGTTTCCCATATATATGGGATCCTTCATGTTTTTTTTTAACATTATTCCCTCACACATATCTATATGTCAACCATAGAAAAAAATTTAAGGTGGCTTTAATTTCCCTATGCCTTCATCACCAAATACTCCATGGACTTGATGAACAGTATTTTAGATGCACACCTTATGAATATTGATGTTGAGATCCATACTCTTCAAAATCTTTATGTTTACTTATAAAGGCACACCTATGTGAAGAAGTGTGAATCTGATAAGACTGACCTTAATCCCATCAAGATAGTTGTGCAAGGGTAAATCTAGGTCATCTTTTATGTGTTCAAGGCACAAAATAAATCATCAAGAGGTTAGGATGTGGAGAAGAAACCACTTCACTCCTAACTAGAGATGTACATAGAGGTGAGGGCATGATCAAAAGAGAAAAGGCCAAAAACTAAGGCCACTATCTCTATCAGGATGTAGGAGCAATCTAGGGTCATCCCAAAATGCCAATGGTAGACCTCACCACCACCAAAGACATAGGGGTTACCTGTAGAGCAAAAGGACATCATTGTATCCCTGCTAGCTACTCAAGTGGAGCCCAAATTACAAAGTCAAACCCCATCTCTATAAAATTTGAGGAGTTTCTAAAAGGATAGAAGGATGACTCTGCACATCCCACTACTCAAGTAGAGTCTAAACAAGAAGTGCCTTGAGTGGTAATTCCAAACATAGGTGAGGAATTTCCAAAATCACACCTTGTCAAGGAACCCACTCTTGAGCCAAGCAAGAAGTAACTCCATGAGCATAGCAAAGAACAAACTACTATTCCCAATGAGAAACATCCTATGGTTGAACATTAAGTGGACCTTGAAATTCCAAAATTAGAAGCAAATAGGGAAGAAGGCCCCAATAGAGAAAACCTTGACATTAGTTCTAGTGAGAAATGAGAAAAGAGTCCCAAAATCATTGATTTAGAGTGTAACCCCTAAAAAGGCAAGGAACCAATGCAAGAGGGAGAGCAAAAATGACAACTAAATTAATAACCTCCCATCTATGCCATGTTCCAATAGGACACAACTGACAAACTTTTGTATTTGTGTAAATTTTTCCCTAAACATGAGTCCACAAAACAAACTTGGTGTGAAATTTCCTTAAAGATAGAAGTGTATTATGATGAAAAATGATTTGAGCTTCCAAAGGAGAGCACAAACATAAGGCCAAAAGTGTTAAGTTTTTTAGACATGCTTTATATAAGTCCCATAATTTGATCTCCAATGCAAGTGGGCCTAGCACTTATAAATTTTACCTTAGAGGTTTTTAGGTAAAATATTATTAATAGCCATGACATGATCCAAATCCATGCCAAACATCAAGAGGTCTTGTGACTGTATAAATAGGAACATGAAACATGGAAAAATCTTGAAGAGTAAATGGAAGAACTCAATTTCCAATAGAGTGTTATAGAATCAAATTGACTTAGGACATTGGGCCTTTGCCAAATAGTATTAATAAGTGAACTGACGCTTTCAGATGGAGTTCCTATTACTGGTGAGGTAATGAATAAGTTGGATACGCTCATGGACCTTCTAATCACTAAATGTAAAAACCAAGTGGATCTTTGATAGGAGAAAATTTGGGTAACTAAGCAATTTTTTGAGGTCATAGAGGTATGCCATGAATTTTTAAATAAATTGAGCGCTCGTATTCCCATCATCGATGGGCTTTTTGTCAACTTGGCATGACCAATTAAAATTTTAGAAGCACAACTATGACCCAAAGAACAACAATGCCAGCAATTGGTTAAGAATGTTTTGAGAATTAAGGATAGAGCCCAACACGTAAAAGTCTTCTAAGACATCAAAAAATTGGAAGCACAAATAAATGCCCATTTATTGTAACTGAATATTAGTTTCTCGATGATATGAGGACAAGTTTTAGTAGAGTTTGGGACCCTCAAGGATGCTCATAATACTATGAGTGCTTAGCTTGGGACTTTGGAAACTCAAGTTGATACCTTTTTGGATCAGCCTAAGGAGTTGAAGAAATTGAAGGTAAAAGCAAAACTTATTACTTCTAGTCTTCTAACAACACTCAACCAGTGGGAGGAGCTCAAGTGCAAATTCTAAAAGGTGGAATTCTCATTTTTATCCACTGGAGAAACTACCACATAGTTCAGGATAGACTATCAATTTATTATGGGGTGGTGTTGGACCCCAATTTTTGTAATAATTATATTATAAATACTTTAGAACCATAAATTTGAAAGAATAAGGGTGCAAGAATGAGTGCATAAAACCTTGGTGTAGAAGATAAAAACATAAGGGAATGACGTAGAAGACCTAGGCATATAAGGGCAAGTTGTGAAAGACAAAGAAATGAAGAATGAATATAAGATGCACAACTTGAATAAGTACAAGACTAGGATAAGAGTGCAGGTAGTGGAGGTGGTTATAAATCAGTTCACAAGAGTGATGGATATTA
Organism: Torreya grandis; assembly: GCA_037957365.1. Taxonomy (NCBI): domain Eukaryota; kingdom Viridiplantae; phylum Streptophyta; class Pinopsida; order Cupressales; family Taxaceae; genus Torreya; species Torreya grandis. The sequence continues at coordinate 751,076 of JARHVA010002524.1, forward strand.
ATGAGAGCATAACTCTAACACCAATCCATAAAAGATGAGTAACACAAACATAAATATTTGGCATATAGAGGGTATATAGGGATTGTTGGGTCTAATTCAAAAGGAACTCAATTTTAATGGATCACCACAACTTCTTTCTTTGAAATATACATTAGTTTTCCATTTTATGTATTAATGTTATGACCTAAGGAAGGGGTTACCTTATGTATAAATACCCCATTGGGTTGTATTATTTGTTTTGTTGTTGAATATATTTGTGTTGTTACTATTAAGGTAGAGATCTAGATAGCATGTACTGAATGATTTACCTTTCTAATCTTATCAATTTGATTAATAGAACTAATATTTTGTGAACTTTAATGTGATGAATCTATTAGATGTTAAATTTGCTTTATTATATTTGTTATATGCAATGTGTAAATTCATCAAATGACTAAATCTAGACTAATGATGGTAGTAATAATGACCAAACATAGTAACTCAAGCACCTAAGTAATATTTTTCAAACCATCATTACATGGCATAATCGATGGGTATTGGTCCCTATTATGCACCTCGATTGAGTGCATGAGTTACCCCTTGTGTGATATGCCAACATGTAAACTCATTGGCATCTTACTTTATTGGGTGCATACTTAATACCTATTTATGAGAATCAAAGGAAAGAGACCCAACATGGCCCAAAATATATAGGTTCAAGCAAAGCATATCAAGGAATATCAAGTAGATGGTAAAAATATTCAAATTTTTGAATGTTTTAAGCTCTCTATGAATAAATATGATTTGCATTCTAATTTTTATGCTTTGGATATGGGTGGTTTGGATTTTTTAATAATCAATATTAATATGAAAAATAAGTCCATGAAGTTTTAGTACAAGAGAAAGAAGGTCAATTTGTAGAATATCATAGTTAGCAAACAACAAAAAATGGTCAATGTAGAGAGTGAGGATTAATTTGATGGTGAAGAAGAGCATAAAGAAGCTTTAGATGAATAAATATATGAATATATAGTACAATAAACTAAGAATACTTCATCTACTCAAGAGATAAAGGCACTACCAAAGGAAAAGGTGGAATAGGTAGTGTGGGCACTAGGATTTCACACAATAATATTTGTGCCAATCTAGGTCTTAGGTCCCCTTTCTTCTTTATCCATATTTCAACCTATGTAAATATCTAATTACCCTTTTACCACTTACCCTATGTAATATTTTTTTATTATTTACTTTCACTTAAGTAAATTAATTTAACTAATTACCTATCATAAAATCTAAATAAATCTATCCAAATCACAATACAAGGTAAGTTGTTATAACCACCCACAACCCCCTCATAATCCCAAAATCATTTAAACAACTTCGGGCTTAATTTAAATTCTTGATTGAAACCAATCCAATAAATTTGGTGAGTTTAGCCTAGAATCACTATTTATTCTTGTGATCAACATCGATTATGTTGAATTGACATTAATTTAACCACATGCCCCTAGGCCAAAGGACGGATTTTTTGTGCCTGTAATTGCATTATAATGTTGACAAAATTTGTCTAGAATATCAGTCAGTAAACTATTCATTCATTGAAATCTTTTGCACCTGCATCAACTCATCCACACCCATCCATAGATAAATAATTATCCTATCAACTTTACAGTCTACCCCAGGTTGGAAGAGCTATAAAGATTATTCTGTCATTTGTCTTAGCAATTTATTATCTATTGTGTTGTTTTATATTTTATTTTATATTCATTTTACCCCTTTAATTAGTTTTATAATATCCTTAGTCATCCTAAGACATCCCAAAACCATTCTAAATCTTTTTAAAACCATATTTTAAATTCCTATCTTGAGAACCTTGTCTGCACTGAAAAAATCAACATTGATTCCTTGAATCAATATTGATCCTACATATAGACATTATACTAAAATACCACTCTGTCTATAACCCAAATCCGTTTTAGTTATCAAACTAATTTACATTTTAGATCATTATTTCTTAAATCCATGGGTTTCTTGTAGATGACTCTACTTGGAGTTGGTCATGAAGTGGTTACTATCTAAGATTTTTCCATAGTTTTGCATCCTCTTTTCTCAAACCAAAGCAACATTTCCTTCAAAATAGGCATTTGTGGTATTGTGTTTTCCCCCGCCTTAGAATCCATTACTGATCAACTTGAAGAAATTTAATCTGAATAGGATGTTGTTGAAGATTATTAGAACATTCACTTTGCTAATCTCCATCCAATGAACGTAGATTAAATCATAAATCATTTCATTATCTTATTTATAATTTTAAATGCTTTATTATAATTTCATTTTTTATATTTATCCACTTAAGTTCTAATATAGTGGGTTGACATACATAGAAGGAAGTGTACTACTTCTTGGGACTAGTCTCGTACCAGGCAGCTCACTCATATATAATATTAATCAATATTTTCTAGTTGTCTATTGTGTGCAGGTAATCCTTCCAAGATGAAAAGTAGTTATCACATCATTAGATAAATAGTGTGAAATCCTTTTTAATCATAGGTAGTCTTTAAAATGTTGTCTCTTATTTTAATTTTTAAGTGGTTTATTTTATATATAAAATGAACAAAAATACTTTAAACATTCTGGCACGTCTCGTGGGACTTATTAAAGGCCCTCACTATTCTTGATTTATTTTTTTATCTTGTTTGTTTGTTTCATTTAGTGAAATTTCCTTTTCATTAAAAAACAAAAATATTTAGACTACCATATTTTTTTTTAAAATAAATTATCTTCTTTTAGTTTGCCTATTTTGGATAAAATCTAGTTTAATTAAGTGGATTAATTTATTATTTAGTCACACTCTTTTCACACATAAACTGAACCACCATAATCATAAAAAATTACAATCAAAACAAATCCCACTTAACTAGACCCACTTGTATTTCATCACCAAGGGGAAAGTTGACTCGGTGTTCTGGTTGAGTATAAATAATTTACTGGAAATATATAGGCTAAGTGCCCAACACCATTATCACTGCAGCATCATGAAGTGAGGGGGTAGGCCCCAATACCAAGCAATATGTTGCCACCAACACAGAATTAGGCCTCATTGTACCTTTAGGTATATCAAGGTTCCCAACTTTAAACCAACCTTAGACTACCATTTCTTTGGACCTTAGACTACCATTTTTTCAAAATTAAAAAATACTTAAGTTCATTCAAATAGAGTGTGTGTTTTTCTTCACTAAAAATGATATAATTAAAAAATAGAGTTGTGTATTTTATTCTTTGTTTTTATTACTTTATCACTACATGGTTATGATGCAATAATAGTCGCTCAAACAAACAAAATCACCCCATTCACCCTCCTCTTCAATGGAATAATCACGGATTCCATCTACCTCTACTAATTTTATCGAGGATGGTCTCCCTCAAATTTACCCTCAGGTTGATCCATATTTACTAACATACTAGACAATAATCCGATTGCCTTGAATTATTTCCTGACCATGCAATCCATATGGATCCCCATTTCCCCTCATGGCTAAACTTACCACTCTTTCTATGGCATGCCACCAAAAAACTTTGATAGATATACCATGGACATGGTGTCCTCATCCACTAACCCACCACCACCCTCAGGGTCAAATACTAGCACAACACAACCTCTAGATACCCAACCACCCTTAGTTTCTAGTAGTCCTACCATAACCATTATTCCAATGTAAAACGTTACTACAACACAACTAATAACAACCAGCCACCCTTTCCTAAGATGAAAAATTTGGTAGTCTCCATCCCATCAACTCTCCCTTCTATCCAAACCCATGTAACATCAATTTTTCAACATACCACACAACCTCCACCATCCACATAACAAATCCCTATAGGTCAAAATATTTAACAATAAATACCCCTAACTACATATTCCCAAATTCCCATGTAATACCTTGTAGGTAGTTATTCTAACCCATCCCAATAGCAAAGCTTACCTTTTCTCTTCCCTCAATATGTGGTTGTGTCTCAACCAACTATAATCATGTCTATAGGGTACCCCTTTATATAACCTCTCCCAATGTCACTTTCTCCCTGTCAACATTTACAATAAAATGTTTTAGGAGACATCCTCCAGTATAGTTACCGACCAGATCTCATGCAGATCATCATGGAGAGGATAAAAAACTTGTAAGCCTCTACCTATGGGCATAAGAACATGCTTACATATGAATAGATTTGTAACAAATTGATCAACCTTATCATCCCTATCCAGCCATATCCTACACAATGGGAACTTTCTAAATTCATAAAATTTAAAAATAAGGAAGATCCCCAATAACACATTAGGGCATTATTGCATGCGTGTTACCTCATTTCCCATGATGATTCCATCCTTTTGAGGATGTTCCCTATGTCACTCATAGGGCCAGAATTAGACTAGTATAGTTTCATCCCTCAACATTCATTATTTTCCTTTCAGAAGTTAGCTAAAACTTTCTTAGAGAACTTCTTGATAAATATCACTAGAAAAGTAATTATTACCAACTTCTATTCCATTAGGCAATTCAAAGATGAGTCCATTATGTAATTTGTTACTAGATGGTGGGGCCTTATAAACCAGCTAACCTTCTCCCTTACTCAACCAGAACTGATCAAATTATTTTCAAGATCATTTACGAAACATATCTCATCCACCCTATAAGTTCAGTCATTCAAAAAATTTGAAGAGGCCTTCACCATGGCTCAAATGTTAAAAATCTAAGCCTTAGAGGAGGGAAAAGTGAAGTTATCAAACAAAAACTTCAAACTAGACACTTCTATAGTAAACAATAATCTGAAGCTAAAGGGTATAGCTAATGTTGTTATCCTAAAGTCAGCTTCCCCATCCAAAATAAACCAATTGATTTCTTCTCAAACACAACCATAAATAAACTTAATGTGGTTCCCACCTAGGAAATACACACCTTTGGGGGAGTATTACGCTAATATTTTAGACAAACTATTAAAGGTAACACTCATTGAACTTCCTCCCATTAGACCTATCAATGAATCTCAACCAAAACTAGGTTAGTACAAAGAGAGTGATTTTTGTACTTACCATCATGTACCCAGTCACAAAATTAATAGGTGTTGATATTTTAAAATATTAGTATAAAACCTCATTGATCGATGGGAGCTATAATTAGATAATCCAAATGATGTTAGGTTGTGGAGCTAAAAGCTTCACCAGGATGCAAACAAGAGAGTTATGGAGGATGGAGAGTTGCGAAGAGTTGCAGAACTAGTTGCAGGGAAATCGGCGTCAGTCTGATCAACTGACGTCAATTAGATAGCAGCGAAGAACCAACCAGCGTTGATTACCAGTCGGTCGACATCGGTCATGGAGGAGCCGATGTCGGCAGCTTGTGCATGAACATGCAATTTGCATGTTGATTCTGGAGAGTCTATTTTGAGACTGTTAGTTTGCATGTTGAAGGCTAGTCTTAGTCTTGAGTTGTGTGTCTAATTATTGTAATTAAGGTAGTCTAATTATTGTAAGCATGAGATCTATATATGGACTCATGGGTTGTATTGTAAACTTGTAGCTAGAGAGTAAGAGAGCAAATAAGCTCCTTCTGAGAGAGAAGAGCCATGGTGTGTTCCTCCTAGTGTCACAGTACCAAGGTGGGTACTGGTTTGGAAAATCAGAAGAGTTCTTCATATTTGTATGATCTTAGTCAGTAGGTGAGCATGGCTTCTTTTGGAGATCTACAATGGTAAGGTCTAGTGATTTGCAGGTAGCAGCAAAGAGCAAGAGATCTACTTGGAGTATGGTTGTATACTTGACGTATTGGCAGCGTGTTACTGACTGGTTGGAGAGGTGAACATCAATTCTATATTGGAGTTGATTGTTGGGACCAAGAGAGAGAGGGAAAAAGGTCTTGAGGTGTGGCGAGCCTTTGAGGTGGAAGAAGAAGTGGCATCTTCTTTATTGTATATTCTTCTGAGTGATTTGTAATGAGTTGAATACAATTGTGTATTGTCTCTCATATTCCTATGTTGTTTCATATTTCTAGTTACTTATTGATTCTGATTAAATTTTGTGTTTAGTTGCTAATACAAGAAGTAATCATATGTGCTCTATTGGTGGAGCAAGATCCTCACAAGTGGTATCAGAGCATGTTTATTGTTTTAGGTTCCTAACAAGTGGTATCAAAGCCTTGGTTGTAGGTTCAAGAGCTGATACCATCAAGTGGTATCAGAGCTTTTAGTTGGGTTGACTAACAGGTGGTTCAGATCTGGTAGTATTTTTGATTACAGGTCACTCGCAGAGGTTTTAGATTGAATGGGAGTATAGCAATGGCATAAGAAAGTAAGCTACGAATGGAGAAATTGAATAGCACGAATGGTCTGATTGATGGAAAGAAAGAGCAAGGAAAAGGAGATTGTTGGTCAGTAGAAGATCAGCGTGTAGAAGCAGATGTCGCAGGGGTCGTTGCACAGATTGCTCTCGATAAAGTAGAATCTTTGTTTACAGATTCTTTTGCCTCTTTCCATGCAGCCTGAAATAGAGCATCTTTTCATGGGTATGTCTTTGGAGACTTTGGAGAGATTTATTTAGGGGTTGGAGAGCCTTGTCAGATTATTGACGAAGGGGAAGTGAGAAGCTGAAATTATAGACAGATAACACACAGGTGGTGAAGGAAGTCATGCAGGTACCAGTCTTGGAGATTAGTCTAATTTCTTCAATAAATTTGGGTGATGGGAGATGCACTGTAACTCTCACAGCAGATGCACTTGAATTAGATGGTGGTAAGAAAGTAGGTATCCTTTATCTATCTACTTATATTACTGATTCACCTTATGTTGCAGAGATGTGGCTTTGTAGGCTTGGTCACATATGTAGGAGGGGAATGCAGGTTCTTAAGCGGAAGACAGATGTTTTTGACAAGCTAAAGAATTGGAAAGCCTTGGTGTTCATGGAGGACATGACGGACAGAGATCAGGTGAGGGAACTAAATTATTTTGAAGAGAGCAGGGTTGATTTGAACAGGGTTTTGATCCATGGAGAGCTCGCAGGTAAAAAGTTATCACTCACAGGCGAACACAGGTACCGGCATTGGTCAGATAATAACTAATGTCAACAACAGGAAGACCGATGTCGGTCATGAAGGAATTGACATTGGTAAAAAGGATATTGGCGTCGGCCAGGGAGATGATGTCGATAGTCAGGGTCAGTGCAGGGAACTGACATTGGCCAGGAGCAGACTGGGAGATGGCCAAGATCGGTCACTAGAATGGATGGTGGGCAGACAGCAAGCTGTCAATAGGTCTCAAATGCTCATATCGAGGTCAAAAAGGGTAAGTGAACCTCATATTCGTTGTTCACCTTCTTTATGTTGCTTATTAATGGTCAAGAACTAGGAAGATGCAAAGAGGCAATGCAGGTAGAATCCAGATACAGTGGGAGCTTGGCATAGACGAGGAGTGTAAGTCCTTGGAGAAGAACCAAACAGGTATTTTTTGGTAGAGTTGTCAACTGGAAGTAAGCACTGAGAGATGGAATGGATTCCTAAGTTAAAGAAGAGAGTGGATGGATATGTGAGACAGAAGGCCAAGGTATATGGTCTTGAAGAAGCTGTAGGATAGTGGTACAGGTTTGACAGGTGGATGACTAAGCATGGCTTTAGTCAATGTCAGTGTAACTATTGTGTTTATCTTACCAGGGGGATGATGGTCACAACATTATCTTGTTACTATATGTGGAGGATGAGCTTGGAGCAGGTTTGTACATACAGGGTTTTGCTAAGCTAAGGGTAAGGTTAGTTCAGAGGTATGTCATGAAGAATTTGGAGCAGCAAAATTCTTTGACATAAGAGACATGGAGATTTTATCTCCAGTGGGAGCTGGTGTGAAGACGGTGTTGGTGAGGTTCATGATGCAGGATGCAAAATCAGAAAGCACACCAAGGGCTGGACAGTTCAAGCTTAGCTTGGAACAGGGTTCGAAATCACATGAGGTCTAGTGTAGACCTAAGTTTTTCCAAGCAGTGAGGGTTGTCAGAAAGTATGGAGCCAATTCAGGGAAGGAGTACTCGAGGGCAGTTCAGTGGGACTAGCAGCAAGGATTCTTGTTATGCAGGGTCAAGGTCTTCACTACATGGATATGTAGGTTTGGATGCGGCAGGTTACTTGGATGACAGGTGTAGCATCACAAGTTGTGTGGTGGTTGGTCTTTAGGATGGATCTTGAAGAGGGATACAAGCCAAGGAATAATTTAAATGGTGTACAAGTACAGGTATAGGTGCAGCGATTTATCTCCAAGTGGGAGATTGTTAGGTTGTGGAGCTAAAAGCTTCACCAAGATGCAAACAGGAGAAGTTACGAAGGATGCAGAGTTGCAGAGAGTTGTAGAACCAGTTGCAGGGAAAATCGGCGTCGATCAGATCAATCGACATTGGTTAGATAGCAGCGAAGAACCAATCGGCATCGGTTACCAGTCAGCCGACATCGGTCATGGAGGAGCCGACGTCAGCAGCCTGTGCGTGAACATGCAATTTGCATGTTGATTCTGGAGAGCCTATTTTGAGATTGTTAGTTTGCATGTTGAAGGCTAGTCCTAGTCTTGAGTTGTGTGTCTAATTATTGTAATTAAGGTAGTCTAATTATTGTAAGCATGAGATCTATATATGGACTCATGGGCTGTATTGTAAAATTTGTAGCTAGAGAGTAAGAGAGCAATAAGTTCCTTCTGAGAGAGGAGAGCAATGGTGTGTTCCTCCTAGTGCCACAGTACCAAGGTGTGTACTGGATTGGAGAATCAATAGGGTTCTTCATATTTGTATGATCTTAGTCAGCAGGTAAGCATGGCTTCTTTGGAGATCTACAATGGTGAGTAAGGTCTAGTGATTTGCAAGTAGCAGCAGAGAGCAGGAGATCTACTTGGAGTACAGTTGTGTACTTGACGTACTGGCAGTGTGTTACTAGAGAGAGAAGGAAGAAGGTCTTGAGGTGTGGTGAGCCTTTGAGGTGGAAGAAGAAGTTGCATCTTCTTTATTGTATATTCTTCTGAGTGATTTGTAATGAGTTGAATACAATTGTGTATTGTCTCTCATATTCCTGTGTTGTTTCATATTTCTAGTTACTTATTGATTCTGGTTAAATTCCATGTTTAGTTGCTAATACAAGAAGTAATCATATGTGCTCTATTGGTGGAGCAAGATCCTGACAAGTGGTATCAGAGCATGTTTATTGTTCTAGGTTCCTAACAAATGCTCCTCAAAATCAATCTATCAACATATTTAGGCAACCATTCTCTAACCATCCATCCTTGTCTAACTCCATACAAACAAATATGGGAGGCACCCTAGATCAAGGCAACCATGTAATAAATACCATCTATGATCAAATTTCACCTAAGGAAGTTAATAGTATATGCCTTTGACCCATATGAATCAACCAAACCTATTTCTACCATCCACTTAAATTTTATGGACTTCATTTCATGAGATCCCCCAAAAGAAGGCTCATCTACACACACTAAAATTCCTCCATGAAAATTGGAGGATAAAAGGACTTTTATTATCCCCACACATGGGATAAATTCTTAGGTATACCAAAAAAAAGGCATTACAACATCCACCCATAATATGCGAACTCCATTGAAATGAGGATCATCGTAAATATACTTCCACGACCTCTAACAGCATTCAAAAAGTAAATATGGCCATTCCCCAAGAACAAACTAAACCATATATACTAGGGCCACATCCTTCCTTGAAACTTAAGATCTCAATCACAAAATATTCTATCAAGGGATCTAATTCAGTTCAAAAGCCTCTACCGATACTACCCACACTAAAACCTTGTTTTAACCCAACAGACTTTTTTTTTCCCCAAAATTTGTCTAAATCACCCTTGCCACTCATTAAAACCACAAATACCATCAACACAAAAAATGAAATTACCGACATAAGCACAACTCAAAAATTGGTACCCCAAAAGGTAAAAAACATAACCAAGATCTTTTGTGAGGATCTTATGCCACCATCATTAACCAACTTCTAAAAACCTCTCTTGTCACATTGCCTCCTATCAAACCAATTAATCCCTCTTTCTAAAACCCACATGGTACATGGAAAATGTAGTGTGTTCCTATCACAGGATACCTAAACACAACACTGAAAGTTGTAACGCTCTAAAAGTCATGATTCAAAATATTTTTGATGAGGATGATCTATTAATTGAACAACATGATCCCCTCTTTGATCCTAAAACTACAAATATTCTTGATACTAATATAGTAAACACTTTAAAAGGTAAATTGAAATAAGAATTGAAAAGTGTGATTAATGATCTTGACTTGATTCCTAATCAACCTCAGGGCCCTTAAAAATGGAAAAATTGGGGACTTTAATAAAAACCCCATTATTTTAAATTGATACAATAAACATAGCAACCCATTCTCAATCATAGACCTATCTTGACCGTAGAAAGATCTAAATCCTCCACTACAAAACCTAAAGTCTCCATTTTAGGAAAAGTGTAAAATAATAATTCTTTAAAACTTATACATATATATATATATATATATATATATATATCAGTTCTAAAGCAACTTCACCAAACCCATGTTAAAATGTACCTCTATAACTAATTTAGAATCCCCCTCAGCATCATCATGCAATGATATAAGCACTTCAAGCCATATAAGTGTAACCTAATGAATCCCAACTTGTGACAACATTCATTAGAGCCTTACAGAAGATTTCATCTCTTAGTTTTAATGATTCTAAAATAGTTCCATTACCATCTAAGACCAGGATCCACACTTTTTTGTCACAAAACAAATTAATCAAACTTGAATCAAAAGAGTGATGATTGATAATGAGGCTAGTATTAATATTATCTCCTCACATGTGTTTAAATAATTGTAACTTTTGGAAATGGTTGTAGCTCAATCCCTAGTAGTATTATGATATTTTAAAGATATAATGGCTCCTACATTAGGAACCATTGTCCTCCCCATACAGGTGGGTTCTCATATTCTTCACAAGTTGTTTTCTTTCATATAAGGAGAATTCCAATATGATATCCTCCTATGGTGCCTTTGGATACACACTATGCATTGCATTCCATCCACTTAACATTGATGTATCAAATTCAAACATGAGGTCCAAGTCCACATCATCCCTACTAATCCACATCCATTTAAAACCTATAATCTAACCTTTCAACCCAGTGATTTTTTACTCCCTCTAAAAGGTGCAACCCCATCACTATCATCCAATGAAGTGTCAACTAGTTTGACAATAACATCACCCTGACTCTTTGATAAGGCTCTTTTAGACTCCATAATAAGAGGGTACCAGTTACTAACACTTAACACCCTTCCCACTCCTCAATAGCATGGGTGTCTTGATAAATAATATGATTACTATCTTAACCTCAGGGATGTTACTTTCTACCCCCTTTTGTACAGACTCATTTAGTATATGGAGGTATCGATCAAACATCCTCATATCTTGATATCCCATTCCATGCCAAACCATTTTCCTCAAACTTCTCATTCCTAGATAAATTATGTTTTGCTCACATGTATTTATAATGATGTGCCTCGAAAGGCTTTGATATGGGACATTACGAGAAAGGACCACACAATGTTACAATAGGAGATTTTAGGAAAACCACACAAAAAACATGGTCTAGGATTTTAAAAAACTCCCAAATCCATTCCTAAAGTCACCCCCGCATTCGATTCTAAAGAGAATGTTGTAGTGTCATCCTCAAACATTCTCTCTAAAATGGATGATGTTATGTCCATCCCTTAAAAAAAAATTAGTCAATACAATAACCCTAGAACCTGACACTTGTCATAACAATGGTAAAACTAAATCCATCCCATTTACCTATCCTAATATGGTATCATAACATTATCCTACCATTATCATTCTTCAGTATTAAGATGATGATTCTATCTTAACTTACTTAGGCACCGAGAACTCACACTTATATAATTTCCTTCTAGTTGAAATGTCCAATTTCCTAAATGAAGCTACCATAGACATTAACATAAGGTCCCAAGATGCCCCACACATTGTTAAGGTTTATAAATCTCTAGACCATCAAAATAATTAAGACTTCACCACCTTCTTATAGACCATAGCAAATCTTTTGCTTGGTCATATAATGACATGCCAAGTATCGACCCTGTTATCATTGTTCACAATATTGTCACTATCCAGGAAGCTAAATTGGTGAAACAAAAGTGGAAAAATATGCACCCTCACTTTGTGATCTTAGTAAGGGAGGAACTATAACAGCTTGTGTTTATTAATTTCATCAAGCCAATTGATTACCTTAAATGGTTGTTTAATATTGTGTCTATCATAAAACCCATGGGGGATCTCCATCTTTGTACCAATTTTTGAGACCTAAACCTTGCTTGTATTAAAGATGACTTTCCAATTCCTAACATTAATCAACTAATAGACCTGACGGTAGGCCATGAAATGTTATCGATTATGGATATATTTCCTAGATATATCAAATCCTTATCAACCTAGAGGACCAGTATAAGACCTCCTTTATTACTCCCTAGGGGACATTTTGCTATAAGGTTATGGCTTTTGGCCTAAAGAACATGGGAGCCACCTATGAAAGAGCTATGACTTACATATTTCATTATATAATCCATAAGGTTTTTTAAGATTATGTGGATGGCCTTCTTGTTAAATCAAAGTTCCAAAACTACCATCTCTTAATTCTCAAAGTAATCTTTGACTGTTTAATCAAATTTTGTGTTTACCTCAACTCCAAAAAGTATGTTTTTAGAATCTTGACTAGTAAGCTCTTTGGATTTATCATTTCCATTCATGGTATAAAATTTGATCCTATTAAGATTATGGATATCATAAATATGCCACCCCTATCCAACCTTAATCAACTTTGTAGCCTTCAAGGAAAATTGTAATCTATTCAACATTTTATCTCCCAGATATCTGATCAATGTCAATCGTTCCATCACATTTTCAATAAGTATAACTAGTTTATCTAGGATTCTAATTATCAAGAGGCTGTTGAAGCTCTCAAGATATATCTCCTCTCCCTTTTCATTCTTATTCTTCCTAAGGAAGGCTGACCTTTCTTATTGTATATTTTAGCCATAGATCATGCTTTGGGGGCTATGTTTACCCATCATGATGAGCAAACCAAAGAATAAGTGATCTATTACATAATTTGTACTCTCATTGAATATGAGACATGCTATACACATACATAAAAAATCTGCTTGGATTTGGTTTTTGTGGATTCTAAGTTTCACCACAATCTACTTAATCATAAGACCTATGTAATTATGAACACTGATCCCCTCAAGTTTATGCATTTAAAGCCTTACCAGAATCAGCATATGGCCAAGTGACTCATTCTTTTTTAAAAAATTGATCTAGAGTTTCTCTACCAAAATTAAATTAAAGGCCAGATCATCATTGACTATTTAGCTAAGGCACATCTTATAGGTGGTCAGCCATTTAATTTCAAATTCTTGGATGAATTTATTGCTTCCACATCCTAGGTGGATCCTAATTATCAAAAAACTTTATTCCTTTATGGATCAAAATATGAGGATGGGGGGGCTACTAGAATTATTGTGATACCTCCCGAGGGTGATCTTGTGCCTTTATCCTTCAAGCTAGATTTCAATTGCATTAATAATATTTTAGATTATGAAGACTTAATTATATGTCTCCAAACTACCTTAACATTAGGTGTTAGGTAGCTTTATATCCATGAATATTCTTAGTTGGTTGTTGATCCAATCAATAGCATGTATCAGTGTAAGAATGACATCTTCCAAAAGTATAAAATGTTAGTAAATCAGCTATTAGCCACTTTTGATCACTATGCCATCTAAGCCACTTTTCAGTCAACCAACAAGTTCAAGGATACCATGGCCTCCCTAGATTCTTTTATCACATCCTCTCCTTAAATATCCAAGATTTTTGTGCTAACCCACAAAATCAACCAACCATTTTATACTAGAACTGATTTACCTTTTTTTAACAATGTGGAAGAAAATCTCTTGGATTTGTGATACACATAGAAATTTGGTTACGTTATACTATGGTGTGTTCTCTATAAGAGAGGATTCGATGGTCTACCCCTTTGATGTCTTCAGAACTCTAAGGCTACTCTTGAAATCCAAGAAATGCATGATGGGTTGTGTGGGGGACACATTAACGATCTTGTTGTTGCTAAGAAAATTCTTTGAATAGGTTGTTATTTGCCTAATATAAATCAATATTGTTATGAATATGTCAAGAAATGTATGAAATGTCAAAAACACACTAATATATCACACATCCCTAGTAATGCATTACAAGTGGCCTAGGACATTTGGCCATTATCTCAATGGGGGTTAGATATTAAAAGACAAATTAATTCCAAATCTTCATAGCTACATAATTTTATCATTACTACCACTGAATACTTCACTCAGTGGGTGAAGGTGATTCCCCTTATTTTAACCAAAGTAGATAAGATTGTTGATTTTATTAATCATCATATTATCTATCACTTTGGTGTCCCTCATAAGATAAGTATAGATAATGGAAAATCTTCTAAAAATAATCAAGTTTAGAGACTCTGTGACTCTTTTGACATTAAGCTAAGATTTTCTTTTCCTTATTATCTGAAATCTAATGGATAGGTTGAAACATATAATAAAACCCTAATTAAAATGCTAATGACAATAGTCAATGAGGTTTGGGTGAAACTAGAAACTTCATATTCCCTTAGCCTTATGGGATAATCGTACTAGATTTTGAACCTCTATAGGTGTTATGTCATTTTCTTTGGTCTATGGCATATAAGTTGTCCTCCCTCTATAAATATAGATTATTTCTCTTCAAATTTCTCTTAGAGACATCATTTATAAAGAGGGATATCATCAAGATCATTTAACACAGCTTGAAATTTTAGATGAGTGTCAATCCATTGCCCTCGACCATCTTCATGTATATCAAAAAGGAATAAAACATGCATATAATCAACATCTAAAATAATAAGAATTTAATATTGGTAACCTTGTACTTAAAAAAATAAACTTGTAACAAATATGGAAAAGAGTAAAAGAGAAAATTTTACTCCAAATTTGCTTGGACCATATATTATCACTCATAAATATAGATATGTGGCATATCATTTGGCCTCTCTTGAGGGAAAACTAGAACATGAGTCTCTTAACACTTTTCATCTACATCTTTTTTACTATTAATAAACTTAAAACAAACTATAGTCAGTAGGAGTTCTCTTTTGATATTAGAACAACCTAAAGTTACATCTCCCATCACCTGAAAAACACCTAATAATGATGAAAAATCATGTGGATATCTAATAGCATACCTATCCTCAACTTAAATATGGACACCCAATCTCTATTCATAGCATGTTCTAAATGTATAAGATATGCCTATATTAGGAAGGAACCCCAAATTATTATTTCTTAAAAATCTCTCGCTTAAAAAAGTTTATTTTATGGATTAAAATATCATCTTGTCTTGTGTAAAAACATATTAAATTCTAAAACTTTGTTTACTTACGTACTCACTTAGAAAATGATACCTGATGGGAATGTGCTTGGTCCTCAAGTGCATGACAGGGTTCTTTGAGATGTTTATAGCACTTGTATTGTCACAATAAATAGGGCTAAGACCATCATACTCCACCTTGTAGTGTTTTAAGGTCTATCTCATCCATAGAACCTGAGTGTAACATGAATCTATTGCAATGTACTTATCCTCACACATGGATAATTTTTTATTGATGGTTGTTCCTTATTTATCCATGAAACTAGGCACCCAACTAAGAATAAAACTCCTCTACTAGTACTCTTCTTATCATTTAAATTTTTTTCCTAGTTTGCATCTATATAGGCTATCAAATTGAACTCTTTGCTTCTTAGATACCACAACCCATACTCCATAGTCCCCTTGAGATACCTAAGTATCCTTTTGATTGCTTGTAAATGGTTCTCCTTTTTATTTTATTGAAAACTTCCCACAAAACCTATAGTTTGCATGATGTCAGGTCTAGAGGCAGTGATGTATAACAAACTTCCAATCATTGACCTATATGATGTTTGATTGACCTTTGAATAATCATCTTCCTTTCTTAACTTATACCCTATGATCATGGGTGTACCAACTACCTTTTATCTTCCATCTCAAACTTATTTAACATCTTTCTTATATACTTGGCTTGTGATATGAATATACCTTTCTTAGATTGAATGTTTTTCAACCCAAAAAAGAATTATAGTTCTCCTAGCATGGACATCTCAAACTCTTTATTCATCACCTCTGCAAAGGCTTTGGTCATGTTCTCATTGTTTCCACCAAATATGATATCATCCACATAGACAACTACTATCAATTGATGTTCATTTTCTATCTTTATGTATAGATTACTATTTTCAACTCCTCTTTTGAATCATTGATCCAATAGATACCTGTCCAACCTATCATACCAAGCTCTAATAACTTGATTTAGACCCTAGAGATCCTTTTTCAATCTGTAAATATAGTCCTTGTCATCTGATAGTGAGAACCTCTCAGGTTGCTCAATATACACTTCATCTTTAAAATTCCCATTCAAAAAGGTATATTTGACATCCATCTAGTATACCTTAAACCCTTTGAATCCTGTATATATTAGAAACAATTTAATGGCCTTCAATCTTGCTACTGGTGTAAAGGTCTCCTCAAAGTACACCCCTTCAACTTATACATATCTATTGAATACCAATCTATCCTTGTTCTAATTGACTTCTCCATCTTCATTCAACTTGTTTCTAAACACCCACTTTATGATAATGACATTCTTGTCTTTAGGCCTAGGAACTGGTTCCCAAATCTCATACTTCTCTATTTCATTTAATTCCTCATTCATAGCATCTATCCAAAAAAATTATTTGCTTTCTTCTATAATATTCTTAATTTTAATCTTGGATAATAGAGTAACATTCTCTTGATCTATATTACTTATCATTCTTCTCTTTGTTTGCATACCTACATTCTTAATAACAATGATTTGAGATTTAGGGTGATCTCTTTGAATCTTCCTTGAGGGGCCTTTTGAGTCTTGTCTCTCAACTTCTTATTATTCCTCATCAACATCTATAGTTTCTTCTTCATTATTGAAGTCCAGATTATCTAAATTATCCTTTGACTGTGAGTGTGATTTTCTTGTCTCGTCAATCTTCACATTGGCACTTTCCACTATATTTTATAGCTTCTTGTTATAACATCGATAGGCTGAGCTCATTGATGAATATCCTAAGAATATGCCTTCATCAAATTTGGAATAAAAATTTATTAAGTCATCATCATCTCTTTTGATGAAACATTTGATCCCAAACACTTTAAAGTGTTCCATATTGGTATGTTTTCCCTTCCACGGTTCATAAGGAGTCTTGTTTCCATTAGTCCTTATCTATCCTATATTCAAAATGTAGACTGCAATGCTTACTATCTCTCTCTAATATCCATCAGATAATATAGACTCATTTAACATAGTTTTATCCATCTCTTGTACTATCCTATTCTTTATCTCCTTATTCCATGAACCTCATAGAAGTCATCAAACACATTGGACCAAAACTCTCCTCCTCTATCAAATATTAGGCACTTGATCTTCCCATTCTTTTCATTTTCAATAATATCCTTGAATGCCTTGAACTTGTCAAGAGTTTTTGAATTTTCTTTTAATAATGCAACCCAAGTCATTCTTGTGTAGTCATCTATGAGTAACATGAAGTAGTTATCTCCTTGAATGCTTTGAATTCTTGTAGGACCACAGAGATCAGTGTGTATTAAATCCAAGGGTATTGTAGTAGAGTACTCCTTGTATTTATACCTTCTTCTAGACTACTTACCATGTTGACATGCCTTGCAAAGTATGTTTGTAGGTTTGGTGATCTTAGGCATGTTCTTCACAGACTTCTTAGTGCCTATCTTGACTAGATTTTCAAAGCTAATGTGACCTATCCTTTTGTGCCATATCCAACTTTCATATATCTTGATCATAAAGAATCTCTCCTTCTTGATCTCATTCAAGACATATAGATTGTTCTCAATCCTCTTAGTATTGGCAATTAAACTTCTTGATTTGACTCTCCTTATCTCACACCCTCTGTCATGAAAGGTTAGTGTGTGTCCTTGATTGCACATTTAATTTACACTAATCAGGTTATGTTTCAAACCTTCCACATTTTTTGTCTTGGTCTTCCCATTATCCAAACTCAAGACACCCTTACCAACTATATTAGCAATTGTGCTATCTCCAAACCTCATTATTCTTACAGCATTCTTCTTCAATGAGATGAACTTATTTTTATCTCCTATCATGTGGCTTGAGAAAGCACTATCTATATAGCATTTCATGCCTTAATATTTAATGTTAAAGGTGTCTGAGCTAGCATAGAATCCTCATAAGTCTTTTGTTCCTCCTTGGTAAATAGTCCATCTTGACTCTTGAGCTCAATATGATCAGTCCTAACTTGTTTTGGCCTCCATACTAATGTTTGATCATTCTTATGAATTATAGGAGCTTTATATGTCTTGTTAAATCTTGAGGGCCTTCTGACTCTATTAAATAATAATCTTGCAATATGTCCTATATTATGATAGATGTAATAAACAATATTTTTGTACTTACCTCTTGATCGATTACTCCTTTTTACATGGTCCCATGATGACTTATCTTTTATTGCATTGGGATGCCTGATTGGTATTTTCATGTTGGTAATCTTAACATGTTAGAACTTCTCACGCTCTCTCTTAAAATTTCTCATCTTGTTTATGAGTTACTCATGTTCAACTTTCAAGGAATCTAGTTATGTCTTCAACTTGTCATACTCAACTTCCTTTGATATAAACCTTGTATTAACATATTATAACCGATTCTTGAGATTTTTGTTAATATTATTTTGATTCTTAAAATTATCAAGGGAAATTATGAGGTTAGCTTCAAGGTCTACTTCAAATTTTACTTATTCACTATCATAGTAGACTTCTTCATCATACATGTTGTCTTCTTCCTTTTAATCATTAGACATCTTATGCTTCTTATGATCACCTTCAAGCTGTTAGACTTGATTAAAATAACCAAGATCTAATACCAATTGTTAAAAACATAATGACTGAGAGGGGGGTGGTTTATTTACTTAAAATTTTCTTTCATGCGTACTTCAACAATCCTTGAACCATCAAATCAATACAAATATATAGCAATGCATAAAGAGTCATTCACATGAACATAACACAAAATAACACACATAGGAGTGGGAAAACCTCAAGTGAAATAAAACTCACTGATCCTTAAAAATTTACTATAGTCTTATAATTCAAAAATCATAATTTTGTGAATCACCAACTCCATATTGAGCACCAAACCCAACTAGCCAAGCACCAACCCAGCTAGGCTTTACCAAGTACCACTTTGCAAAGAGATATCAACCCCCTAGATGACTCAACACCAAATCATCCACTTGAAACATTTGATCACCTTAAAAACACATTTTTCTCATACAATATATGATGATCACTTTCTTCAATTCTTATCTCTTCTATCCCTCTCAAACTACCTTCTAGGCTTCTTCGCTCATCTAGGTCTCTTTAAGATAGATTAGATCATATGACCTTGATTTTAATCTATAATACCCCTATTATATCTTCATGATAGTTTATTTTCACCTTTTTTATTTTGTACAATACCTCATTCATCTTTGTAAAGTGTTATATCCTTCATTTTTACTCACGCATTCTCTAACTTATCAATTAGGCCTATTAGGCCTTGTTCTTATAATAGGTTCTTACTCCTACACCTATTAGTTATCCATACACACTTTCCCACTTATATTTTCCACATAATAGTCCTTATTACATTACATGAACATGAATCAATAATTATAATAGGTCATCCTCAAATGGACCAAATCCTTCTTTAGGCATTAAGGAGACCTGATTCAATTGGGCTTTCATTAGTACATGTTACCCTTTGATCTTCTTGGAACACTTTAAAAATTCATACATAGAATAAAAACTTCATATCCAACTCATATAGACTCATAATAATATCATATTATATACATGACACCTTTTATCTCCAATCACCACTTGAAGCACACCATTAGTATTGTTTATGTTAGGCCTTCACACACACAGAAAGGTCTGTCTTGAACAACTAAAGATAATATAATGTTTGGTCACAAAAACATGATAATAAAACATATGAAAATAACCTCCAATACATAAAAAACTTAATCAATATCATTATACTTCATTACATAAGACAAAAGGACTCAAAAACACTCATATAACTTGCTCACTTAGAACTACTAGTTTTCCTCAAAGACTAGTCATGGTGATAATGACCTTCAACCCCTATATGATCACTTTTAGAGACTTTTTATACATTTATGTGATCCTATGAGATGATTATACCATTATAAAATAGGAAAATAATATGTTCAAATGACAATATTGGTCTTGTAGACCAATCTCATTACCTTATAACTCATGGTCTCATCTGAACTAGACAGATCAACTTGTGAGCAACTGTTCATTATAACCACTAACCTTCATAACTTATAAAAAACATTAGAATGTCTTAAAATTCATAAAAAAACATCTCCATGCACTTTTTTTCATCCCTATTTCATGATAACATGTCCCTAATCAACTTCTCACTGCTGCCTGGATTTCTCACTGTTTCCACCATCAGGTTTGTTAGCGACTGACTATCTTAGATGACCAGTTTAGCATATCTGAGCACTATAACCTATCTAAAAAACACCATGGACATAAAATATAAGTCTCAAACTTATTCATCTAATGATATTCATACTTTGACTTGGTCAACTCTAACTGCTACAATAAATATTTGAGAAATGTGCACTTTCCTATAGGTTTTACATACACACTTGATAACTCAATCACACCTAGAGGTACCTAGGAGAGTTTAATACAATATCAAATAGCTTTTATATAACTTTGAGACCATTATAGTCTATTTTTAACAACATCTCCAACATCAGGTCCTTATTAGGGTTCTAAGAGGGTTTAAACATGTTTCCATTCTTAACAATCATTTATAAAACATAGCCCCTCAATCCAAAAATAAGTGCTTGGAATTTTGACCTAGGACCCTTCCTAATATACCACAAATATCTGAGGTTCCATGTAGAGGTTTTATGAGCTAACAAATATAATAAAATCCTTCTTGGGTTGAGAACCCTTCATTTTATGCACTTGAGAGACCTTAAAACCATTTTTCGTGCCTTTTCTTGCAAACCATGATTTCAAAATTTTTGAACATACTTGACCCAACATATAATACCTCTAAAAAACACTAATTTATTCATAATTTTATTTTAAATAGAACCTTATACCCCATTAGGCTATACTCTCTCTCTATTTGCTCGCTCAGACCTTGACCTGCAAACCACATTAGGCCTTGAAACTAACCTTCATGCATTTTTTCATGTGCTCTCCACCTCACTCACATACTCAAGTATCATATCTCATGCTTAAATAGTGTCATACATACTACATATTCCTTGAAAATAGATCATGATACCTCATTAAGCCAGGCAGGGTCTAGAAATGGTTTAGTTATAGACTTGATCTATAGGTCCTACCCCTATAGGCTTACCTGGAGACACTCATGAGTGATCTAATGCCTCATCTAGATGTTGAAGTAACCTTATATAACATTTAATGCCTCTATTCATCCATCTCAACAAGCCATCATTCTCTTTTATGCACAAGACTAGGCATCCTATGCACATACCTTCTTAAGACACTACTAAGCTCAAGTACTTGACATCTTTGATAATAAGGACCTTCACATCAATTAAGTAGTCATAATAACATATATTACACTCTAAAAAACACTACAACATTGATCAATATTATCTCTCATAGCTACATTCTTCAATGACCTCATAAAGGCCTTCTCAATAACCTTTGACATCAATGCCAAACCTCAACAAAAGGAAAAATGCTCAACAATCTCACCCTTTGTCATTGATGGAAAAATACATTTCAAACTAATCATTCTTATCTCCCTATTATGTTCTTTCTCCCACTTTTACATAAATGACAAAGTGATGTCTGCAACTCCTTATATCACACTCCTTGTAACCAAAATACTCAACACAAAGAACTATGAGTTTATGAGACATAATACAAACATGACCCCCCCTATCTCAATGCATACCTTATTGGATCAACTCCTATATTCTTGGAGATAATGAGCATGATTATCTCCCCCTAATTGCTTGTCTTCTTCAATAATTTCTAGGGGCAGCAATTACACCTAATTCTTGTCTTAGGTGTTCAAATGTTACCTTTGGAAGTGGTTTGGTCAAATTTTCTATAATATGATCCTTTATAAAAACATATTAAATTATAACACTTTATTTACTTACCTACTCTCTTATAAAATGATACTTGATGGGAATGTGCTTGGTCCTTGAGTTCATGACATGGATCTTTGAGATATTTATAGCACTTGTATTATCATAATAGATAGGGCTAAGACTATCATACTCCACCTGGTATTATATTAGGGTATATCTCATCCATAGGACCTAAGTGCAACATGAATTTATTGAAATTTACTTAGCCTCACACATGGATAATTCTATTGATGGTTGCTTATTGCTTATCCATTAAACTAGGCACCCACCTAATAAGAAATCTCCTCCATAGGTACTCTTCCTGTCATCTCGACTTCCTTCCTAGTTTGCATCTACATAAGCTATAAAATTAAAATCCTTGCTTCTTGGATACCATAACCCATACTCCATACTCCCCTTGAGATACTTGAGTATCCTTTTGACTACTTGAAGATGGTTCTCCTTTGGATCTGCGTGAAACCTTCCCACAAGACCTACTAATTGCATGATGTTAGATCTAGAGGTAGTGGTGTATAACAAGCTTCCAATCATTGACCTATATGACATCTAATTGACCTTTGAAGACTCATCTTCCTTACTCAACCTATACACTATGATCATTAGTGTATGAACTGCTTTGTAATCTTCCATCTCAAACTTCTTCAACATCTCTCTTATGTACTTGGCTTGTGAGATGAATATACCTTTTTCATATTGAGTGATTTGAAACCCAAGAAAGAATGATATTAATCCTATCATGGACATCTCAAACTATTTACTCATCACCTATACAAAGGCTTTGGTCATGTTCTCATTGTTTCCACCAAATATGATGTCATCCACATAGACAAGTACTATTAATTAATGGTAATTTTTTATCTTTATGTATGTATTACTATCTACAACTCCTCTTTTGAATCATTGATCCAATAGATACCTATCCAACCTAGCATACCAAGCTCTAAGAGATTTATTTAGACCATATAGATCCTTTTTCAATCTAAAAACATATCCCTTATCATCTGATAGTGATAACCCCTCAGGTTGCTCAATGGACACTTCCTCTTCTAAATTTCCAATCAAAAAAATAGACTTGACATCTATCTGATATACCTTGAACCCTTTGAATCTTGCATATGCTAAAGGTAATTTGATGGCCTCTAATATTGATACTAGTGAAAAGGTCTCCTCAAAGTCTACCCCTTCAGCTTGTGCATATCCCTTGCATACCAATCTAGCCTTGTTCTTAGTGACTTTTTCATCTTCATTCAACTTGTTTATAAACACCAACTTTGTGCCAATGATATTCTTGTCTTTAGGCCTAGGAACTAGTTCCCAAGTCTAATTATTCTCTATTTGGTCTAACTCCTCATTCATAGAATCTATCCAAAATTTGTCTTTTCTTTCTTCTATAAGATTATTAGGTTCAATCTTAGATAATAAAGCAACATTCTCTTGATTTAGATTACTTACCAGTCTTCTTATTTGCATATTTGCATTCTTGTTGCCAATGATTTGAGATTCAGGATGATCTCTTTGAATCTACCTTGAGAGACCTTTTGAGTCCTATCTCTTCTCAACTTCTTCTTCTTCTTCTTCTTCTTCTTCTTCTTCAACTTCTATAGTTTCTTATTATTCTTTAAGTCCAGATTCTCTAAAGTATCCTTTGATTGTGAATGTGATTTTCTTGTCTCATCAATATTCACATTGGTGTTTTCTACTATATTTTTTATCCTCTTGTTATAACATCTATAGATTGAACTCATTGATGAATATCCTAAGAATATGTCTTCATCAAATCTAGAATCAAACTTTCCTAAGTCTTCATCATCTCTTTTGATGAAATATTTACTCCCAAACACTCTAAAGTGTTTCATATTGGTAGGTATGCTCTTCCATAGTTCATAAGGAGTCTTATTTCCATTAGTCATTATCTATCCTCTATTCAAAATGTAGACTATAGTGCTTACTACCTCTATCCAATATCCATCAGATAATATAGACTCACTTTTCATACTTCTAGCCATTTCTTGAATTGTCCTATTCTTTCTTTCCACTACCCCATTCTATTGAGGTATCCTAACTACTGATAATTATCTCCTTATTCCATGAACTTCATAGAAGTAATCAAACTCATTAGAACAAAACTCTCCTCCTCTATCAGATCTTAGGCACTTGATCTTCCCATTCTTTTCATTCTTAGTTAGAGCCTTGAATGCCTTGAACTTGTCAAGAGATTCTGAATTTTATTTAAAGAATGCAACCCAAGTCATTCTTGTGTAGTCATCTATGAGTAACATGAAGTAGATATCTTCTTTAATGCTTTGAATTATTGTAGGCCCATAGAGATCAGTTTATATTAAATCCAAGGGTCTTGTAGTAGAGTACTCCTTGGATTTAAACCTTCTTTTAGTTTGTTTACCATGTTGACATGCCTTGCAAAGTATGTTTGTAGGTTTGGTGATCTTAGGCATGTTCTTCATAGACTTTTTAGTGCTTATTTTGACTAGATTATCAAATTTTAGGTGACCTAACCTTCTATACCATAGCTAAATTTCATCTATATTTATCATAAGGTATCTCTCTTCTTGATCTCATTCAAGACATATAAATTGTTCTCAATCCCCTTAGCATTAGAAATTAGCCTTCCTGATTTGGATAACCTTATCTCACACCCTATGTCATGAAATGTTAGTGTATGTCTTTGATTACACATTTGACTTAAACTAAGTAGGTTATGTTTAAAAACTTCTGCATACAAAACATTCTGTGTCTTGGTCTTTCAATTATCTAAACTCAAGATACCCTTGCCAACTATATTGGAAATTATGTTGTCTTTAAACCTCACTATTCCTGCAACATTCTTTTTCAATGAGATGAACTTATTTTTTTATTCTATCTTGTGAATTGAGAAACCACTATATATATATATATATATATATATATATATATATATATATATATATATATATATACCATTTCATTCCTTCATCTTAAATGTGAAAGGCAGTCTGAATTAGCATAAAATCCTCTTTGGTCTTTTATTCCTCCTTGGAAAATTGTCCATCTTGACTCTTGAGCTCAATATGGTCAGTCCTAATTTGCTTTCGATTCCATACCAATGTTTGATACTTATTATGCACTCTTGGAGATTCATATGTCTTGTTGAATCTTGAGGGCCTTTTAAGTCTATTAGACTAGAATCTTGAAATATGTCCTATATTATGACAGATGTAGCAAATAACATTTATGTACTTACCTCTTGACCGATTACTCCTTTTCCCATGGTCTCATGATGACTTATCCTTTATTGCATTGGGATGCTTGATTGGTATTTTCATGACTGTATTCTTGACTTATTCTAACTTCTCACGCTCTCTCAAAAAAATTCATATTGTTTATGAGCTTCTCATGCTCAACCTTAAAGGAATATAGCTCTGTCTTCAACTGGTCATACTCAACTTCCTTTAATCTAAATCTTGTATTGACACCTTCTAACTAAATCTTGATATCCTTTTTAGTATTATTTTTATGCTTCAAATTATCAAGAGAGCTTATGATCTTAGTTCAAGGTATATTTCAGCTTCTCCTTCTTCACTATCATAGTATACCTCTTCATAATACATGTTGTCTTCTCCCTTTTGATCACTAGACATCTTGTGCTTATTAAGATCACCTTCAAGATGTTAGACTTACTTCAAAGGACTAGGTTCTGATACCAATTATTGTAAACACAATGATTATGGGGGCTGAATCAGTCACTTAAAACTTTATTTCACATGTATTTCAGCAATTCCTGAACTATTAAAGCAATACAAAGATATAATAATGAATAAATAATCATTCACATGAACATAACACACATATGAGTGGCAAACCCTCAAATGTAAGAAAAACCACTGACAATTTCAAATGAACTATAGTACTCTAATTCAAAATATCATAATTTTGTGAATCACCAACTCCACATGGAGCACCAACCCCAACTAATCAAGCACTAACCCAGCTAGGCTTTAACAAGCACCAAATTATGAGGCCTCAACCCCCTAGATGATTTAGCACCAACTCAACCACCTAAAACATTTGATCACCTTCATAACACTTTATTGATCATACAATAGATGATGATCACCTTCTTCAGTTCTCTCTTTTCTATCCCTCTCAAACTGCAATCTAGGCTTCTTCATTTATCTAGGTCTCTTCAAGACAGATTAAGTCATATGACCTTGATTTTAATCTATATTACCCCTATTATATCTTAATTATATTTTATCTACACTCTTATGATGGTCTAAAATACCTATTTCATATCTTTAAATTGTTACATCCTTCATTTTTACTTGCACATTCTCTAACTTGTCAATTAGGCCTTGTTATTATACTAGGTTCATGCTCATACACATCTTCATTGGCCATACACACTTGACCACTTATATTTTACACATAATAGGACTTGGTACATGCCAAAAACATGAATCAATATTTACATTAGTTTGGACATAGCTCAAATGGACCAAATCCTTTTTTAGGCCTTAAGGAGACCTAATTCAATTAAGCTTTCATTAGTACATGTTACCCTTTGATCTTCTTGGAGCACTTTAGAACTTCATACACAAAAGGAAAACTTCACATGCCACTCAAATAGACCCATAATAATCTCATCTTAGATTCATGACACCTTTTATCTCCAATCACCACTAGAAGCACACCATTAGTACTATTTACATTAAGCCTTTACACAAACAGAAAGGTATGTCTTGAACAATTGAAGATAATACAATGTTTGGTAATACAAACATGATAATAAAACATATAAGTATAACCTCAAATACCTCAAAAAATTCATAAAGATAATTATACTTCATTACATAAGACAAAATGACTCAAAAACGCTCATGCAACTTCCTCACTCAGAATTGCCATTTTTTCTCAAAGACCAGTCATAGTGATAATGACCTTCAACACTTTTATGACCACTTTAAGAGAATTTTGATGCATGTAGATGATCCTATGATATAATTATACCATTATTAGATAGGAAGATAATATGCTCAAATGACAATAATGGTCTTGTAGACCAATCTCATAACCTTATAACTCATTGTCTCATCTTAACTAGATAGGTCAACTTGTGAGTAACTTTTCATTATAACCACTAAACTCCAAAACTTATACCAAAAATTATCATGTCTTACAATTCTTTAAAAACATATCCATGTACTTTGTTTCATCCCTATTTCATGATAACACATCCCTAATAAACTTCTCATTATTGCCTAGATTTTTCATCGTTTCCACCATTAGGCCAGTTAATGACTGGCTACATTGGATGACCAGTTTAGCATATATGAGGGATAAAACCTATATAGAAACCACAACGGACATAAAATAAAATTATAACTAATTATTTGCATACTTTGACTTGGTTAACTTTGAATGCTATAGAAAATCTTTGAGAAATGTGCTCTTTTCTATAGGTTTTACTTACACACCTGACAACTCAATCACACTTGGAGGTGACTGGGAGACTTGAATACAACCTCCAATATCTTTTATAGTCATTTGAGACCATTCTAATATTTTTTGAATAACATCTTCAACATCAGGTCCTTATTAGGGTTCTAAGAGGGTTTAAACCTATTTCCATTCTTAATAATCATTCATAAAGCATAGCCCCTTAATCCAAAAATAAATGCCTATAATTTTTAGATATGACCCTTTTCCATCTACCATGAATATCCTAGGTTCCTATACAGAGGTTTGATGAGCTAACAAACACAATAAAATTCTTCTCAAGATAAGAACCCTTCATTTTGTGCACTCGAGAGACCTTAAAACCACTTTTCATGTCTTTTCTTGCAAAACATGACTTCAAACATTGTGAACATTCTTGAACCAATGTTAGGTGTGGATCCTGATTGTCTTCCAAGATTAGAGGTTAAAATTTTAATATTATTTTAGCTAGGTTTGGATCCCATTATTTGAATCCCTCATTTCACAAGGGGGTTGCAAGGGGTTGGGTATCACATTTAAAGAATGTTATGGCACTTTCAACCACAAAGGCTAAATATGTTGCTAATATAGAAGCAAACAAGGAAATAATTTGGTTATAGAGGTTGATGGAAGAATTGGGTCATAGTTAAGAAAGATGTACACTATATAGTGCTAGTCAAAGTGTAATCCATCTTGTAAAAAACTTAGCTTTTCACTCCAAGACAAAACACATTCATTTATTGTATCATTTGATTCATTTAGTGATAGAAGAAGAGCAACTAAAATTGGAGAAGATACATACTAGTAAAAATCTTGCAGATATGATGACCAAGTTAGTTACAAGAGAAAAGTTGAATATTTGTTCAACTGTAGTTGGTCTTCATGGATGATAATTAAATTAAGGAACTTGTCCAGGCCCAGATAGTACAGTGAATGCAGTAGTGGTGGAGTTGTAATCATTCTCCAAGTAAGATATTGTTAGGTGTGGATCCTGACTATCTTCCAAGATCAAAGGTTAAAATTTTGATTTATTTCAGCCTTGTAAAATTGTAATTTAATAGTCAAGCTGGGCCATTGATTAAAGGTTTCCATATCTAATAGTAGAGGTTATGTTTAGGTGTTTTTCACCCTAAAATGTATTGATATATGTCTAAGATGTATGATGATGAAAGATGGTATAGAGAGAGAATGTGGAAAAGGTAAAGAGGTGTAACAGAGTTTGTTATAGAATTTTGTTTCTCCCTTGTATTGCTGTAAATAATACACTATATAAGTTTGGTGGATTTAGCCCATTTTGAGTGAACTACATTAAATCTAACGTCTTCTATTATGTGCATCTTTATGTTTATTTTCTAAATGTTTGATTAATTTGTTTCATAAATTCTTTTGTATGCAATTTGGGGATAGCTTTGGGTTTTATTTATCCTAATAACCAACATATCATACCTATGACAACACTCATCTGTCTATACTTACTTTGGAAATAGAACCTCATACCCCATTAGGTCACACTCTCTCTCTCTTTGCTCGCTTAGACCTTGACCTGCAAAACACATTAGGCCTTGAAACTGACCTTCATGCCTCTTTCTATGTATTCTCCACCTCTGTGTGTGTGTGTGTGTGTGTGTGTGTGTGTGTGTGTGTGTGTGTGTGTGTGTGTGTGTGTGTCTATGTGTGCGTGTCTCACTTACTCAAACAACCTATCTCATGATTAAATAGTGTCATACATCCTTCATATTCCTTGAAAATAGATCATGATGCCTCATTAGGCTAGGCAGGGTCTAGAAATGTCTAGTTACAGATTTGATCTGTAGTTCCTACCCATGTAGGCTTACCCTAAGACACTCATGAGTGCTTTAATGCTTAATATACATGTTCAGGCAAACTTATACAACCTCACATGCCTCTATGCATCCATCTCATCAAATCCATCATGCTCTTTTATGTATAAGACTAGGCATCCTATGCACATACCTTCTCAAGACACTACTAAGCTCAAGTACATGAAAAAGTTGACAACAATGACCCTCACATCACTTAAGTGACCATAAGAACATATATTAGACTCTCAAAAACACTGCAACATTGATCAATAGTCTCTCTCATAGCTACATTTTTCAATGACCTCATGAAGACCTTCTCAAGAACCTGACATCAATGGCAGCATCAATGCCAAACCTCAACAACAAGAACAATGCTCAATAGATCAAAATATAGAATCTATATATATAATCAAAGTTTCAAAGTGCAATATACCAATTGGCTCTCTAAACAATAACAAAATAAAAAATGGTTGTATGTCTTATACAATAAACAAAATATGGCTAATCAGTAAACTAGATGTGAATCAAGTGGATGATGGGCCCTCTTTTGTTAGCTCCTCTGTCTCCACCCCCATATCCATCCCTACGACCTCTTCCTCATACCACACTCCCTAATCTAGGTGTGTCACCATGTGATCATTAAGGTACTCTCACCTATGTCAAAATGTAAGTTAGATATTGAGGTACCTCTTATAGCTTCTCTAGCATAATATTCTCATAGTATCAAAGCTATAGAACTACATCCTGGTACCTATCTAGGCTCACTATCCCTACCTGCAATATGCTAGGCCGTATTCTTCATATGCCTATCTAACCTACCACCACCATATCCCCTCCCTTAAGACTAGCTCTCTCTGACATGTACCTATCATGATCCCATACTTCTTAATCATGACCCCCTATAAAATCTCTAGTTAGACCTATAAGCCATCATGGCTCATCTATACCACACCAAAATGGCCTACAGTGTGGTCACTTAGCCCTGTAATGCATCCCACTCTACCCTTAGTGCATCACACTCTGTAATAATCCCCTAAATATCTATCTCTATCTCCTCATCTAATGGATCCTCCTCTATTAGGTCATCCTCCCCAACCTCTTCCATCTCCACATCCCTTGCATCCTATCAAGGCTATATTACCCTCTCCTACCTCACTCCCAGTTGATCCGACCACCCTAATGAATGTGCCAAAGCATCTCTTGCATCATCCACATCTACATTTGTTGGCTCCTCCTTTGGTCTTGCCTATGGCTCAGTATAATGGGCCTCTCATAGTCTAGTCTATGTTTCATCCCTCTTATATAACTAAGGTGTCTCTAGGACACCCTGAATCAACCTGTACTATTTCTACACCCCTCTTAAACTTAAATTACTTTAGGTGATCCACTCTCTATCCTTATATCCACCTATTCATATGTCTCCTTGATATCTTTCTCTCCACCCCTAGCCATGCTAGAAACCCTAGATACACTCTCCAAATAACATCTCCCTCTTGTAATCCATCCAACACCCACTAATAGTATGTCGGGTCTCATACAAATCCATCTATATAAGGTCTTACAAAGTCTTCCTTCCACCAAAGGAAGCCCATGTTGTATTCTATCTGATGCCACCATTCCCATGAAATTTCAAACGGGTGCACCACCCTAATATGTTCATACACCCACAAATCATTATTATGTCCTCTATCCCCATAACTCCTTGTATACCTATGCTAAAAGAGTAGGAGCCCATGCAAATACTATGTGATGCTCTCACATATTTGTTGTTATGCCTATCAAACTCCAAGGAAATTAACCTCCCCCTAAATCTGGTAATGCATAGTAAGAGATGGATAGCATCATCATAGTTATAACCAATCTCCCTTCCATGTCCTCCTTGTATATCTCCTCAAACACAACCTCCAGTAGTGAAGGTGATGTCTAGTGCATCCTCTCTATATAATTGTGTTATCTCTATTGCATATCCCCTCTCATCAATTGGTGTTATAGTTTCACCCTCTATTAGAAACCACATTATATGGTAGATATCCTCCACTTTCATGGTAATTTCCCTAATTGGTAGCAAAAAGTTCTCTGTGGCTACATCCCATCACTTCAACAATGCTACCAATAACCCTACATCTATGTGCACCTGATGATAGTGGTGCAAACTCCAAAATTGATAGCCTCCAAATGCCCCTAGTCATCACCATCCATTTGATCTTATAACCACTCCAAAAGTGTTGGAACTCAGTCTCACATTGTAAGTCGAGTTAGTGCCTGCAAGTGTAAGTTAGCCTCAGTGCCTTTTCTTGATTATGATCCTAAGTTTTCTTAAATTTTTTATCTATCATATCCTTAATCATCATTGATCCTATACGATTGATATTGATCCTTTAAGATTAGTGCCGATTGTGTATCAATTGATGTCGATAGGTAGCGATCAACATTGCTCTTTAGATATCGATATTGTTCCTTGCGTGTCCACCCATTGTATGCAAGAACATATAAATAATCTAATTAAATATATATATTTATTTATTTAAAAACATCCTAAACAATCTAAAAATCTTACAACAATTCAAAACAAAATCTACAAACTTTCTAAAGATCTAACTATTTCAAGACATTCTTCAAAATTCAATAAAATCCACAAAACATGTAAAAATTCAAAAAATTTGATGTCTACCTCATCATGAGATTGTCACTACCTCTTTTGCATGCTTCGGCTTGCCTCCATCATTCTTATTTCGCTTTGATGTGTGGCTAGGTGTCAATTTTTTTAGCTCTTTCTCACACGATCTTGATTATAAATGATCTCCTAAAATATTAGGCACACTATTTATAGCCCTTGTGAATTGATGTTGATTATATTGTGATCGATGTTGATTCTATGGAATCAGCATCGATCCTATGGATTAATATCAATTGAATCCATTTAGCTTATTCTTTGTATTGCTTGTAAAAAAATTGCATCCCTCTAGTCTTGACCCAAGGACACCTAAGTTATTTTTTGTTACAACTATCCTATTACTTATTACCCAGCATTAATGTCTAGTGGACATAGATCCCATTTTGGTCTCACAACCTTTGAGAGGTCTACACTTGTTTTAGATTCTATCCCCTATGGATCCTGAAAGTGTAGCTCATCTTGAGAGAAACTGTCTCTAGGTAACACACATGTACCAAGCACATTGAATGTTTTGGTCTACCCATCCTAGCCTTTGTCCTCTTGATTACCTTCAATTGAGCTCACTTTTTTATAGTTTTGGTAATCTATTACTTGTTTTCCTTGGGGCATTTATGTTTGTATATCCTATATCTTGTCAGTGCAACATTATACTTCATTGTTATCCTTGTATCTTTGACGCTCATTTATTATGTACCTTCTCCATTACCACCTTATTTTCAAACCCATATTCACCTTGTCATCTTTTGTTAGCTCCTAGTTTGAGGTGGGATACCTCCTCATATAAACCTATGGCATTATAACTCTCTTAGTTTTTATCTCACAACAGGTTATTATAAACTACTTAACAAAAATGGGTAAATGTAGGCACTAAGATTTCACACAATAATATTTGTGTTAATCTAGGTATTAAGTCTAATTTCTTATTTATCCCTATTTGACCCCATTTCAATATCTAATTACACTTTTACCATTTATCTTGTGTAATTAAGTTTTATTAATTACTTTCACTTAAGTAAATTAATTTAACTAGTTAAGGCTTAATTTGACTTCTTGGTTGAAACCACTCCAATAACTTTGGTAAGTTTAGCCCAGAATCATTATTGATTCTCGTGATTGACATCAATTCTATTGAATCAATGTCAATTTAACCATAGGCCCCCTGGGCCAAAAAATGATTTTTTTGTGCTTGTAATTGCACTATAATGTTGACAAAATTTGTCTAGGGTATCAGTTAGTAAATTGTTCATTCATTGGAAGATTTTACACCTGAATCACCTCATTCACACCCATCCGCAAGTCAAGAATCATCTTATCAACTTTGTAGTCTGCCTCAAGTTGGAAGCATTGTAAAGGTTAGTCTATCATTTGTTTTAGCAATTTATTTTATCTATTGTGTTGTTTTATATTTAGATTATCCCTGTAATTAGTGTTATAGTATCCTTAGTCATCTTGAGACATCCCAAAACCATCCTTAACCTTATTAAAACCATATCTTAAATCCCTATCATGAGAGATTTGTCTACATTGACAGAATCAACAATGATTCCCTAAATTGACATCGATTTCTGCTAAAAACCCACTTTGTCTGCAACCCAAATCCATTTTAGTTAGAAATTTGATTTACATTTTAGATCACTTTTTCTTAAAGGCATGAGTTTTTTTTAGATGACTCTGCGTGGAGTTGTTCATGAAGTAGTTATTATCCTAGATTTACCCATAGTTTTGCATTCTCTTTTCTCAGACCAAAGTGACATTTCCTTCGAACTGGGAATTTGTGTTATTGTGTCCAACTCCACTTTAGAATCCATTTAATATCAAATAGAATTAATTCAAGCCAAAGAGGATGCTACTAAAAATTATTGGAGTGTTTTCTTTGTTAATTTCTATCCAATGAATGTAGATTAAATCTTAAATCATTTCATTATCTTATCTTTCTTGTTAAATGTTTTATTGTAATTTCATTTATTATATTTATCCACTTGAGTGCTAAGATAGTGGGATGACATCCTTATGAGGAAGTATACCACTTTTTGGGAATAATTTTGTACCAGGCAACTTACTCATATATCATATTAATCAATCTTTTCCTAATTTTCTATTTTGTCTAGGTAATCCTTCCAAGACAAAAAGGATTTCTCACATCATTAGATAAATTGTGCACAATCCTTTCTAATCACAGGTAATCTTA
The DNA here is from genome assembly GCA_037957365.1 of Torreya grandis. NCBI lineage: Eukaryota > Viridiplantae > Streptophyta > Pinopsida > Cupressales > Taxaceae > Torreya > Torreya grandis. The sequence goes on from JARHVA010002524.1 coordinate 785,661, forward strand.
AAAACCTTGTATCTTATTTTAAGTTTTTAAGTAGTTTATTTTATATAAAAAATGAACCAAAATGCTTTAAACAAGTAGAAGAAAAGGTTGATAAAGTTAAAGTATCAGAATAGGTTGAGGCATATAGACACCCACATCATCATGAGAAGAAATAATCGTGGAGGCATGTTATGGAGTGTCATAGCAACAATCACTTTAGCTATACAAGAAATCAAAGTATTTATCACTATGGATACACAAGGAATCAATGGAGAAATCACTTTGGCTATTTATAGAAGCCAAAGAAGAACTACTATGGTCATATATGTAATCAGAGGAGGAATCATTATGCATGTACACTAAGGAGGTACAACTATGATCATGAATTGAATCAAAGTAACAAAAAATAATTTGGATACAATTTGGACAAGATATCACCTATAAAGATCACATACAGATGGTTGGATGTTCGAGAATGGAGACAAGTGTACAATGATTTGAATCACACTCATTATTTGGTTTCTTCTCATGTTTTTGGAATGAAACATGTCAAGAATGGATGGCATGCTATTTAACTATGGATATAATATATTAATGTATATGGGTTGATGGATATACCAACATGTGGTATACATCCTCCTTAGTTATTTTTATGGGTTAAATATATTATGCTAAATGATTAAGTTATGAAATTAGTGCATTGGGTAGTGAGTCAACCTGCATTAGGATTATGAGGTTGCCTATCCATTATTAGTTATAAAGGTCTATATAAAGGAGATGAATATTATTGAAAAGGATATGAAGTAGTGTTGAGTCTTCTATTTTTTAGAAGGATATTAGAGGTGTCCCCTTCAAAGTGAAATCATGGAGTTATTCCTTCCTAAAGGAGTATTGTATGGTGTTGCCTACATTAAGGATACTTATTATATTTCTAAATATATTGTATATTTGGGCATATTGGCCTACCAATATCTATTATCTTGTGTTGATTTGAATTTTATTTTTCATAATGTAAATATTATAAGTGTAGATCATAACAAGTTTCCCTATGGCCAAAATAGATCTATGGAAAAAAATCCATTTGCTTGCATTTTTTAACCTTAAAAAGGTTTTACATGGCATGAGGTCACTTATAATGACTAGGCATGACATCCAGTTCAACTACCACCAACTGGCATTCATGTGATGTCTTATTAGGCATGCTAGGTTGAAATAACTCACCAAACCCAATCTAGGTTTATAAGCATGTCTGGATACTATTTCCCACTTGAAGTTATATACATAAGACTTTACTAAACTTGTGTCTTATGCCAACTAGCTGCCATCCAGCTATAATCTATGTTGTCATCAATGCCCATTGATGCTCCACAACAAGCCTAGTAGAAGTTTTTTGTACTACTAAAACTTCTCTGCCTTGACTAGATTTTTTAGCACCTAATCCTCCATAGTAGATTTGCAATAGCTTAAAGTGACTCCCACTTCATCACAGACCCATCCTTCTTTAGGATTCTATCATAAACCACTCACAACTCCCACTACTTTCAAATATATGGTATAGTGCACACCATGGATCTCGTGAGGATTCTCTTACTCCTGATGAATATAATACATAGGACAACCATCTTCTCCTCCTCTATAGGACACTCCAAAAGATAACTCATAAAACTGAAAGAAGTAGGATACTTCACTTTATTGCTTTCATGTCCATTATGCATCTCCATCCTTGGTTTGATCCTCTAACCACTTTCATTACATCCTAATCACCTAAGCCATTACATAGTGATCATGTTGGAGATTGTAGCCAACATGCCATCAAACATAGCAGCAACCTCTGCTAAACCTTGGCTCTCCATAAAGGTACTATTGTACTCCATATGCACATACGCTTCAACCCATACAGTCTTCAAACCATAAAATAGTAACTCTTTGTCTCATTCATGTAGCCCTCTAGCTACTCCATCTCATCACAAGACCAACATATAGGAATGATGCTTTCACATCCATCTGCTTTAACCATGAATAGCAACAAGTGCTCACCACACTCATGGCAATAGTCTAAAATTAGAAAAAATAACCCACAAAAGTCAACTCCTAAATTTTACTTGTAGCAAATGCTACCCACCATGATCAACATGGTACCCGTCAACAATTTTTAGGAAGTTACCACACTACTCAGTATATCACTGCACCTACCAAGTTTTTGAGTCCCAAAGATACAATCAAGCTGCATCTTGATATACTGCATGTCAAATCAAACTCATGTGCATAGTTACTCCATGTATCAGTTCACTTGGCTACTCACATCAGCTATATTTTACTCTTATAGATACTCACTTCTATTACACCACAACCATTGAGCACTTCACTCAATGCATCACTATGTCTCTAAAAGATTCAACACCAGTCTTCTTACAATGCTAACCTCCATGGCATCCAAGGGAGATCCAAACATCTACCTATATCTCCCTGCCTATATCCAAAGAATCTAGGTGAGCCAAGAATCAACCTCCAACCATGAGATGAGCTAAGAAGCCTCTAAGCTCATCTTCAATGATACATATCATGCATCTAGGTGAGCTAAATATAACAGCCTTTTAGGCTCTAACTTCTAACCATGCATCTTATGCTTACAATATAAGCATTTAGGTGAGCTAAGCTTACAAGCATTACAATCTCTAACCTTCTACATGCAAGCCCCAAGGCTTGCATGGATCCACAAAGGGAATCCATAATGAATTGGATTACAAATTACAAAAAAGAACATAATGCTTTATAGCATTTTATAACATGAGAGAAGAGAGAGAGGGAGAGATAACTTCATGGCTACTTTAATAAATTTACCACACTTGAGTGGGAATATAGTGATCCATAGTGGTGGTTGTCCCCATTCTCCAAAAGTCATCAAAAATGACCCTCTACTTAGACAAGATCCAAGGCCATTTTCATGTGGCTCTAAACATTGTCCCCCACTCCACAAGTAAGGAAAAACACTCAATAGTATTCTTCTTGTCTTCATCTCCAAGGGTCAACAAAGTAGATGCTCTACTTTAGACAAAATCTTATCCATCCCATATGACTCTAAGAGTTGCACCCCACTCATACATGTGAGGCTAATCTGCAATAGTGCATTCTTGTCTTCTTCTTCCATGTGCTCACATTAGTCCAAAAGGTGTTACAACCACCTTTTGACTTAATCTACACATGTGAATCTTGGGTCCCCTTATAAATTTGATCCATGCATGACCCTTTGTCTTTACACCATGTGACAACCCACATATGACTCACTAAAGACAAAACCCATGTCCTCTATTGGAGTAGCATGCCCCACACCTATCATATCATCATGATCACATCTTAGGACCTTCCATGGTCCTATGCCACATTGCCATCCTGCCACATCACCTGCATGCCAACTCATATGCACACCTGTATGCTATGTCACCATGAATAGTGACTATAAATAGTGTCTATGAATAGTGACCTATGAATAGTGGCTTCACACCCTAATAGTTGGATGATCGAGCATGGAGATAAGTGTACAATGAATTAAAATACACTCATTATTTAGTTTCTTCTCATGTTTCTGGAATAAAACATGTCAAGAAGGGATGACATGATATATAACTTTGGATATGATATATTAATGTATATGGGTTGATGGAGATACCGACATGTGGCACACATCTTCTTTAGTTATTTGTATGGGTCAAATATGTTGTGCTAAATGATTAACTTATGGAATTAGTACATTGGGTAGTGAGTTGACCTGCATTGGGATTGTGAGGTTGCCTATCCATTATTAGCTATAAAGGTCTATATAAAGAAGATGAATATTATTGAAAAGGATATCAAGTGAGTGTTCAATCTTCAATTTTTTAGAAGGATATTAGAGGTGTCCCCCTTAAAGTGGAATCATGGATTTATTCATTCCTAAAGGAGTATTGTATGGTGTTGCCTACATTAAGGGTAATTATTCTATTTCTAAATATATTGAATATTTGGGCATATTGGCCCACCAATATTTATTATGTTGTGTTGATTTGAATTTTATTTTGCATAATGCAAATATTATAAGTATAGATCATAACAAGTTTCCCTATGGCCGAAATATATCTATGAAAAAAAAAACCATTTTCTCACATTTTTTAACCTTAGAAAGGTTTTACATGGCATGAGGTCAATTCCAATGACTAGGCATGAAATCCAATTCAACTGCCACCAATTGGTAATTCATGCGATGTCTTATTAGGCATGTCAAGTTGAAATAACTCACCAAGCCCAATCTAAGTTTATAGGCTTCTATTCACCCTCATTTCCATATTTCAACTCCCTATCAAAGAATATTTGCAGGTAGTTACTTTCGCCATTCACCCCCGCCAATCATGTTAAATTATACTGGACTAACACTGACATGTTCTAATTTGACTAGAAAAACATTGATAGGTTCTAAGTTTTCATGTCACTTATTCACATGGTTCAGGTGGTCAATTCTTATAGACCTTCTAATGTGTCATTTTGCATGCACTCCCTTTTGGTTCCATGTGTTGATGTCCATGCATGCTAGCCAAAACTTTAAACAACCCTGCTCCTACACATTAAAACCTAGGGTGAACAATATTAATGTTGAAGACAATTTCTTTATAATCATGAAATGTTTGACAGCATGAAGATATACCATTGATGAATTCAGGGTGTTCGTTAAGAATTTTTAGTCCTTCAAGTCATCACATTACAAGTAAGGAAGTGTGAATTTATTGTTCCACTATTAGACTCTTTCTCTTGATGATGGATCAAGGTTGGTGATCTGAAATGTTGGGCTAAAAATAAGCACATTGTATTTCCAAAAGCTTTAAGTTCTAATTTTTATGGTGTGTGAAAGCAAAAACTCTCTAATCATAGAATAAATTGATCGAGATAAAAACAAGCATAAAGTATTTCCAAAAGATCTAAGATCTAAGTATAAAAAGGTTTATCTCATAACTATATTGAAGTTAACCTTGAGGGGTTAGTTGGGAGGAAACTATTAATGTGTTCCATGTTATGTGCCTTGAATATTACACTATGTGGAAAATGCAAACGCCATGGCCAAAAGGTTTTAAATTTTTTACAAACCTTAAATTTATAAATTTAAAATTCAAACAAGATTTTGTGATAATCATTAAAGGTTTGAGACTAGATGAATTTAAGGCATTCATTAAGAAGTTTTAGTCCGTCGAGGTAATATGGACCAAATGCTTTTGTCATCCTATTATGAACAAGAAGACAATGGTCAATGTCATACTAATGTTGAAGTCAACCTTGAATACACAAAAGGTCAGTTAAGAGGCAACCATTACATGTTTTATGTTGTGTCTTGATTATGGTCAAAGGTCTTAAAATTTTTACAAGCCTCAAAGTTATAAATCTATATGTCGTAGATGATTTTGCCATAATCATCAAAGGTTTGAAATTAGGATGATACAACATTAAACAACTTAGGGCTTAACTTGACTTCTTGGTTGAAACCACTCCAATAAATTTGGTAAGCTTAGCCCAAAATCATTATCAATTTATATGATTGACGTTGATTCTATTGAATCGATATCGATTTAACCACAGCCCCCCTAAGCCAAAGGATGAACTTTTTGTGTTTGTAATTGCACTATAATGCTGACAAAATTTGTCTAGAGTATAAGTTAGTAAATTATTCATTTAATTGAACATTTTACACATGCATCACCTCATCCACACCCATCCGCTAATCAAGAATCATCTTATCAACTTTGTAGTCTGCCCCAAGTTGGAAACATTGTAAAGGTTACTTTATCATTTGTTTAGCAATTTATTTTGTCTATTCTGTTGTTTTATATTTAGTTTATCCCTGTAATTAGTGTTATAATAACCTTAGTCATCTTGAGACATCCCAAAACCATCCTAAACCCTATTAAAACCATATTTTAAATCCCTGTCCTGAGAGATTTGTCTGCAATGACAAAGTCAACATCGATTCCCTGAATCAACATCAATTTTTGCTAAAACCCACTTTGTCTACAACTTAAATCCCTTTCAGTTAGCAGTTTGATTTACATTTTAGATCATTGTTTCTTAAAGGCATGGGTTTCTTGTAGATGACTATTCCTAGAGTTGTTCATGAAGTGGTTACTATCTTATATTTGCCCATAGTTCCACATTCTCTTTTCTCAGACCAAAGTGACATTTCCTTAAAACTAGGCATTTGTGTTATTGTGTTCACCCCCACCTTAGAATCCATTTATTATTAACTAGAATAAATTCAAGCCAAAGAGGGCACTACTAAAAATTATTAGAGTGTTTGCTTTGTTAATTTCTATCCAATGAATGTAGATTAAATCTTAAATCATTTCATTATCTTATCTTTTTTGTTAAATGTTTTATTATAATTTCATTTGTGATATTTATCCACTTGAGTGCTAAGATAGTGGGTTGACATCTTTACAAGGAAGTGTATTTCCTCGGAATAATCTCATACCATGCAACTCACTCATATATCATATTAATCAATATTTTTCTAGTTGTCTATTTTGTGTAGGTAATCCTTCTAAGACAAAAAGGATTTCTCACATTGTCGAATAAATGGTGCATGATCTTTTATAATCACAGGTAGCCTTAAAAAACTTGTATCTTTTTTTAAGTAGTTTATTTTATATAAAAAATGAACAAAAATACTTTAAACAAGTAAAAGAAAAGGTTGATAAAGCCAAAGTATCAAAATAGGTTGAGGCATATAGACACCTACATCATCATGAGAAGAAACAATCATAGAGGCATGTTAGGGAGTGTCATAGAAACAATCACTTTAGCTATAGAAATCAGAGTACCTATCACTATGGATACACAAGGAATAAATGGAGAAATCACTTTAGCTATGTATAGAAGCCAAAGAAGAACTGCTATGGTCATGTATATGATCAGAGGAGGAATCATTATGCATGTACACTAAGGAGGTACAACTATGATCATGAATTGAATCAAAGTAACACAAAGGAATTTGGAAACAAGTTTGGTGAGCTATCACCTATAAAGATCACATACAAATGGTTGGATGTTCGATTATGGAGACAAGTGTACAATGATTTGAAGTACACTCATTATTTGTTTTCTTCTCATTTTTTTGGAATGAAACATGTCAAAAAGGGATGACATGCTATGTAACTATGGATATGATATATTAATTCATAGGGGTTGATGGATATACCAACATGTGGCACATATCCCTCTTAGTTATTTGTATGGGTCAAATATATTGTGCTAAATGATTAACTTATGGAATTAGTACATTGGGTAGTGAGTCAACCTGCATTGGGATTATGAGGTTGCCTATCCATTATTAGTTATAAATGTCTATATAAAGGAGATGAATATTATTGAAAAGGATATCAAGTAAGTGTTGAGTTTTCCATTTTTTAGAAGGATATTAATGGTGTCCCCCTCAAAGTGGATTCATGGAGTTATTCCTTCCTAAAGGAGTATTTTATAGTGTTGCATACATTAAGGGTAATTATTATACTTCTAAATATATTATATATTTGGGCATATTGGCCTAGCAATATCTATTATGTCGTGTTGATTTGAATTTTATTTGGCATAATGCAAATATTATAAGTATAGATCATAACAAGTTTCCCTATGTCCAAAATATATCTATTAAAAAAACCATTTGCTTGCATTTTTTAACTCTATAATGGTTTTACATGGCATGAGGTCACTTCTAATGACTAAGCATGACGTCCAATTTAACTACCACCAATTGACAGTTCATGCAATGTCTTATTAAGCATGCCAATTTGAAATAACTCACCAAGCCCAATTTAGGTTTATAGGCATATCTGGATACTATCTCCCACTTGAATTCATAGACACAAGACTTTACTAAACTTGTGTCTTATGCCAGTTGGTTGCCATCCAATTGTAATCTATGTTGTCACCAATCCCCACCGCTCCTCCATAACAAGCCTAGTAGAAGTTTTTTTCACTACTAAAAATTCTCTGCCCTGACTAGCTTTTTCAACATCTAATCCTCCATAATAGATATGTAGTAGCTTGAAGTGACTCTTGTTAGGGTGTGGAGCTAAAAGCTTCACCAGGATGCAAATTGGAGGAGGTTGCTAAGGTGCAGAGCAACCGACGTCAGTCTGATCAACCAACGTCGGTCATATCCAGTAAGCAAAGCAACCAACATCGGTCAAGAGTCGACTGACGTCGGTCATCTCCAGGCAAACAGGACTGATGTCGGTCGCCTATGCATTCTAGAACTGTTAGTTACACAAACAGTTAGTTTTTTAAACGGCTAGTTTGCATGTTAAAGGCTAATTTTAGTCTTGAGTTGTGTGTCTAATTATTGTAATTAGGTGTCTAATTATTGTTTACATGGGATCTATATAATAGACCCATGGGGCTGTATTGTAATCAAGGATAAGGAAGAGATCCTTCTAATTGTAAGATCAGGTTGATCTGCAGGTTGTGTAAGATCAGGGAGAAGATCTACATGGTAAGTAAGGTCATTAATTTATAGGTTGTTGCAAGATCAAGGAGATCTACTTGGAGTACGTGGAGTATTTAATACTGGCAATATTGTTACTGATTGGTTGGAGGTGAACAACAACTCTGTGTTTGAGTTGATTTTTGTGACCGTAATTGAGAGAGAAAACTCTTGATTGAAAATTACTGAAAGTCCTAGAGGTGTGGGAAGCCTCAAAGGTGTGAGAAGAGTGTGGCATTTTCTCTATTGTATTTTCTTTCTAGATGAGGTGAATACAAGATTGTATTGTCTCTCAAATTCTGTGTTGTTTTTGATTTCTAGTTACGTGTTGATTCTGGTTAAATTTCGTGTTTAGTTGCTTATACAAAGTAATCAATTGTGCTTCATAATCTTGAAAAAGTGGTATCAGAGCCAGGGTGTTGGTTTGGTGGACGGGTTTATCAGAGCCAAGGGTGTTGATTTGGTGCAGGTTCACAGAGCCAAGTTGTAGGGAGCAAGTGTTTGTGTTTTGATTACAAGTCACTCACAAGGGTTTCTGTTCAAGTGGGAGTATAGCAATGACAGAAAAAAGTAAGCTAAGAATAAAGAAATTCAATGACACGAATTATCAATTATGGAAGATGCAAATAGAAGATTATCTGTATCAGATTGATCTATACTTACCGTTGGGTGGGGTTACCACGGATATGAAAGATGAAGAATGGAAGGTTCTTGATCGGAAAGCTCTGGGAACTATAAGGTTGAGCCTGGCATCGTCTGTGATTTCCAACTTATCACAAGCTAAGACAACGATAGAGTTAATGGAATCTTTGGCAAATTTATATGAAAAACCCTCAGCTTCGAATAAGATATTTCTTATGAAGCAATTATTTAATTTGCAAATACAGGAAGGTGGATCGGTACATAGTCATCTTAGTGATTTCCATGGTTTAGTAAATCAGTTAGTTTCAGTCAATATAGTTTTTGATGATGAAATTAAGGCTCTCTTAATCTTGTGCTCCTTACTTGAAAGTTGGGACAGTTTGGTAATGGCAGTTAGTAATACTGTGTCTACTTCAAATATCTTAAAAGTGGATGATGTTGTTAGTGTAATCTTGAATGAAGAAATTTGCAGAAAAAGCATAGGTGAATCATTAGGGAATGCTTTGAGTGTTGAAAGTAGAGGAAAGCAAAGAGAGAAGATCAAACAAGGGAAGTCAAAGAAAGGCAGGAGACCTAGATTCAGGCCTGGCAGAAAAATCTGTTGTCATTGTGGAAAAAAAGGGCATGTAAAGAGAAATTGTTGGTTGGTTGAAGATCAGCATGAAGGAAATGAAGAAGCAGATGTTGCAGATATTGTTGCACAGGATGCTCTTGTATGTTCCTTGGATAAGGTGGAATCTTGGGTTTTAGATTCTGGTGCCTCTTTCCATGCAACCCCAAATAGAGCATTTTTCCATGATTATGTCCAGGGGGACTTTGGAGAGATTTATTTAGGGGATGGTAAGCCTTGTCAAATGGTTGGCAAAGGGGAAGTGCGGCTGAAATTGCAGACAGACAACACATGGGTGTTGAAAGATGTCATGCATGTCCCAGTTCTGAAGCGGAATTTGATTTATGTAGGAAAGTTGGGTGATGAGAGATGCATAGTAACTCTCACAGCAGACTCTTAGAAAATTACCAAGGGTGCACTTGTTTTAGCGAGAGGTAAGAAAGTAGGTACTCTTTATCTATCTACTTGTATTACTGATTCTCTTTCTGGTTTATCTACTTTAGCTGTAGATTTGAAGATGTGGCTTCGTAGGCTTGGTCACATTAATAAGAAGGAGATGCATGTTCTTGAGTCAAAAAGTAAGAGTTCAGATCTAGGAGACATAGATCAAGATTTCTGTAAGCAATAGAAGAAAGTAAAGTTTCTTGAAACTACTGCTACAAGAAAGGATCGAGTTTATTGCATAAAGAGAAAATCTGATATTTTTGGCAAGAACAGGAAAGCCTTAGTGTTTATGGAGAAGATGACGGATAGAGATCAGTCACAAGGGCTGAATAATTTTGAGTAGGGCAGTTTGAACAAGGTTATGATTCAAAGTAAGCTCACAGGTAAAAAGTCATCACTCACAAGAAAATATAGGTACCGGCATCAATCAGGTAGAACTAACGTCGATAGACAGGTGGACACCGGTGTCGGTCAGAGAATCGACATCGGTGGATAGGACATTGGCATCGGTCAGGGAACCGACGTCAGCGATCAAGAGGATTCGACATCGGTCATGTGCAGCCAGGGTCGGCCAGAAAATAGATTTTGGGTGGATAGCAAGCTGTCAAGGGGTCTCAAATGCCCATATAGAGGACTGAAAGGGTAAGTAAGCCTCAAATTCGTTATTCTCCTTCTTTACACTACTTGTTGCTCACTAATGATCAAGAACCAAGAAGTTTTAAAAAAGCAGAGTAGGTAGAATCTAGCAAATAGTGGGAGCATGGCATGGATAAGAAAGTTGATTCATTGGGAGAGAACCAAATGGGAGGTTTGGTAGAGTTGCCAGCGGAGTTAAAGAAAAGAGAGAATGGACACATGAGACAGAAGGCTAGGGCATATGGTCTTGAGAAAGTTGCAGGACAATAGAGGTTTGACAGGTGTATGACAAAGCATGGCTTTAGTCAATGTCAGTGTGACCATTGTGGTTTTTTTACCAGGTTAGATAATATTAGCTACATTATCTTGTTACTGTATGTAGTGTGTATGCTTGTTGCAGGGTCACACATGCAGGGAGTTGCTGAGCTAAAGGTAAAGTTAGTTCAGAGGTATGTCATGAAGAATTTAGGAGCAGCAAAATTCTTTGGCATGAGTATTCTTAGAGACAGGAAAGATCACAGGTTGATGTTGTCTCAGAATGATTGTGTGAATAAGGTAGTGCAGGATGCAAAACAGGCAAGCACACCTATGGATGGACAGTTCACAGAATAGTGTCTCTAATCACATGATGAGGTTAAGTACATGTGTACTAGACCTGAGTTTGCCCAAGCAGTGGGTGCTGTCAGAAAGTTTGTGGTCAATTCGAGAAAGAAGCACTGGAGAGTAGTTCAGTGGATTCTCAGGTATCTGAGAGGGACCAGCAGTAGGTTAACATGCGATGCAGGGTCAGACACTTCTCTACATGAGTATGTAGAATCAGATATGGCAGGTTACTTGGATGATAGGTGGAGCACCACAGGTTGTGTGGTGGTTGGTCTTTAAGATTGAGCTTGAAGAGGGATACAAGCCAGGGAACAAAATTAGATGATGTACAGGTACAGGTGCAGCTGTTTATCTCTAAATGGAAGATTGTTAGGGTGTGGAGCTAAAAGCTTCACCAGGATGTAAATTGGAGAAAGTTGCTAAGGTGCAGAGCAATCGATGTCGGTCTGATCAACCGATGTTGGTCATATCTATTAAGCAAAGCAACCAACATCGGTCAAGAGTCGGCCGATGTCGGTCATCTCCAAGCAGATAGGGACTGACATTGATTGCCTGTGTGTTCCAAAACTGTTAGTTACACGAACAGTTAGTTTGTTGAATGGGCAGTTTGCATGTTAAAGGCTAAATTTAGTCTTGAGTTGCGTGTCTAATTATTATAATTAGGTGTCTAATTATTATTTGCATGGGGCTATATTGTAATCAAGGACAAGGAAAAGATCCTTCTAATTGTAAGATCAGGTTGATCTGCAGGTTGTGCAAGATCAGGGAGAAGATCTACATGGTAAGTAAGGTCATTGATTTACAGGTTGTTGCAAGATCAGGGAGATCTACTTGGAGTACGTGGAGTACTTGATACTGGCAATATTGTTACTGACTGGTTGGAGGTAAACAACAACTCTGTGTTTGAGTTGATTGTTGTGACTGTAATTGAGAGAGAAAACTCTTGATTGAAAATTACTGGAAGTCCTAGAGGTGTGGGAAGCCTCAAAGGTGTGAGAAGAGTGTGGCATCTTCTCTATTGTATTTTCTTTCTGGATGAGTTGAATACAAGATTGTATTGTCTCTCAAATTCTGTGTTGTTTCTAATTTCTAGTTACTTGTTGATTCTGGTTACATTCCATGTTTAGTTGCTTATACAAAGTAATCAATTGTGCTTCCTAATCATGTCACCAATGCCCACCGCTCCTCCATAACAAGCCTAGTAGAATTTTTTTTCACTACTTAAAATTCTCTGCCCTGACTAGCTTTTTCAACATCTGATCCTCCATAATAGATATGTAGTAGCTTGAAGTGACTCCCACTTCACCATAGACCCATCCTTCTTTAGGGTTATGCCATGAACCGCTCACAACTCCCACAGCTTATAAGTATCCAATATAGTGCACACCATGTCTCTCATGAGGCTTATCCTATTTTTGATGAATATAATACATGAGACAACCATCTTCTCCTCCTCTGTAGGACACTCTGGAAGACAACTCATAAAACTATAAGAAGTGGGATACTTCACTTCGTTGCTTTCATGTCCACTGTGTATCTCCATCTTTGGTTTGCTCCTCTAACCACTTTCATTATTTACTAATCACCCGAGCCATTACATAGTGATCATGTAGGGGATTGTAGCTAATATGCCATCAAACATAGCAGCAACATCTGCTAAACCTTGGCTCTCCATGAAGTTACCATTGTACTCCGTACACACATATGCTTCAACCCATAAAATCTTCAAACCATAAACTAACAACTCTTTGTCTTATTCATGTAGCCCTCTGGCTACACCATCTCATCATGAGACCACCATATAGGAATGATGCTTTCACATCCATTTGCTTCAACCATGAACAGTAACAAGTGCTCACCACACTAATGACAATAGTCTACAATCAGAGAGAAGAACCCACAAAATTCAATTCCTAAATTTTAAATGTAACAAATGTCACCCATAATGATCAACATGGTACCCATCAATAGTTCTTAGGATGTTGTCACACTACTCATTGCATAACTGCACCTACTAAGTTTTTGAGCCCCAAAGATACAGTCAAGCTACATCTCGATCTATCACATATCAAACCAAACTCACGTGCATAGTTACTCCATGCATCGGTTCACTTGGCTACTCACATCAGCTATATTGTACTCTTATAGATACTCACTTCTGTTACACCATAACCACTGAGCACTTCACTCAATGCATCATTGTGTCTCAGAAAGATTCAACACCAGTCTTCTTATTTCATGGAATCTCAGGTCTCAACTTGTTCTTCTCCATCCATTAACTACTCTAATAGGTACATATTCAAGTTTTTGGTACCTCCTCTACATGAATTTTTGAACATATAGGCCAACATATTATGGTAGTAGGATCCCATAACTTATATCTCCTTCTCTAGCTAAGAACCAATAAGGTACATGCCTTGTCATCACCCTCCATCTTCACCAATGGAGTCTGGCTTGCTCCACCACAAGCTATGCAGTTGTTTCATCAACAAGAACATTATGTTAGTGGTGATCCATTTGGTAAAGCTTGTTAAGCTTCTCTTTTATTATCCATCTTCCACCAAGAGAGAATACCTGCCATGCAAGAAAATTATTATTTTTGTTTCATATCTTGGTCTCTTCACTTGTAGCTTCCATTTGCACAAAACTAGTCAAACCAAGCTCTGATGCCACTTGTTAGTAAAGACACACATTCCTACATGTGCAAGTAAATATAAAATTATGGAATAACAAGCTATAACAAAAATATAAATAGGAGAGACAAACCATTACACAAGATATATGTGGAAACCCTACTAAACTAACTAGGTAAAAACCATAGGGTAAAGAGAACATTTAGACTTCATTCCATCAGTAAACTCTCTCTTGTATAGCTCCTCTCAGCAACTCCTTTCTAGTACTAAAATTCACTCAAGTGATCAAAACTTACAACCAATTCTTCCATTCTCTAACCTCCAAGTTACAACATGCAGCTCTTACAATGCTAACCTCCATAACATCCAAGGGAGATCCAAACATCTACCTATATCTCCATGCTTATATTCAAAGCATCTAGGTGAGCCAAGAATCAAACTCCAACCATGAGCTGAGCTAACAATCCTCTAAGCTCATCCTCAATGATATATACCATGCATCTAGGTGAGCCAAGCATAACAGCCTTTCAGGCTCTAACTTCTAACCATGCATCTTATGCTTACAACCCAAACATCTAGGTGAGCTAATCTTACAAGCATTACATGCTCTAACCTTTTACATGCAAGCCCAAAGGCTTGTATAGATCCTTAAAGGGAATCCATAATGAATTGGATTACAAATTACAAAGGAGAACATAATGTTTTATAGCATTTTACAACATGATAGAGAGAAGAGAGAGAGGAAGAGATAACTTCATTGATACTCTAATAAATTCACCACATTTGAGTGGGAGTATAGTGATCCATAGTGGTGGTTGCCCCCATGTGCAAAAATTCATCAAAAATGACCTTCCACTTAGACAAGATCTAAGGCCATCTTTATGTGGCTACAAACATTGTACCCCACTCCACAAGTAAGGACAAACACTCAACAGTGTTCTTCTTGTCTTTATCCCCAAGGGTCAACAAAGTAGATGGTCTACTTTAGACAAGATCTTATCCATCCCATGTGACTTCAAGAATTGCACCCCACTCACACATGTGAGGGCAATCTGCAATATTGCATTTTTATCTTCTTCTTCCATGTGCTCACACAAGTCTAAAAGGTGTTGCAATCACTTTTTCACTTGATCTACACATGTGAATCTGGGTCTCCTTATAAATTCGACCCATGCATGACCCTTTGTCTTTTACACCATGTGACAACCTACATGTGACTCACTAAGGATAAAACCCATGTCCTCTAGTGGAGTACTACACCCCACACCTATCACATCATCATGATCACATCATAGGACCCTCCATGGGCCCATGCCACATCACTGTCCTGCCACATCACCTGCATGACACATCACTTGCATGCCACCTCATATGCATACCTGTATGGCATGTCATTATGAAGAGTGACTGTGAATAATGCCCATGAATAGTGATCTATGAATAGTGTATTCACACCCTAACAGTTGGATGATCAAGCATGAAGATAAGTGTACAATGATTTGAAGAAAACTCATTATTTGGTTTCTTCTCATGTTTCTGCAATAAAACATGTCAATAAGGGATGACATGTTATGTAACTATGGATATGATATATTAATGTATATGGGTTGATGAAGACATCAACATGTGGCACACATCCCCTTAGTTATTTGTATGGGTCAAATATATTATGCTAAATGATTAACTTATGGAATTAGTACATTGGGTAGTGAGTCAACCTACATTGGGATTATGAAGTTGTCTATCCATAATTAGTTATAAAGGTCTATATAAAGGAGATGAATATTATTGAAAAAAATATCAAGTGTTGAGTCTTCCATTTTTTAGAAGGATATTAGAGGTGGCCCCCTCAAAGTGGAATCATGGAGTTATTTCTTCCTAAAAGAGTATTGTATGGTGTTGCCTACATTAAGGGTAATTATTCTATTTCTAAATATATTGAAATATTTGGGCATATTGGCTCACCAATATCTATTATGTTGTGTTGATTTGAATTTTATTTTGCATAATGCAAATATTATAAGTATAGATCATAACAAGTTTCCCATGGCCGAAATAGATCCATGAGAAAAAAACCATTTGCTTACATTTTTTAACCTTAGAAAGGTTTTACATGGCATGACATCAATTCCAATGACTAGGCATGACGTCTAGTTCAACTACCACCAATTGGTAGTTCATGCGATGTCTTATTAGGAATGCCAGGTTAAAATAACTCACCAAGCCCAATCTAGGTTTACTGGACTAACATTGACATGTTCTAATTTAACTAGACAAACGTTGATAGGTTCTAAGTTTTCATGTCACTTATTCACATGGTTCAAGTGGTCAATTCTTATGGACCTTCTAATGTGTCATTTTGCATGCACTCCCTTTTGGTTATACGTGTTGATGTCCATGCATGCTAGCCAAAACTTTAAATAACCCTGCTCCTACACATTAAAACCTAGGGTGAACAATCTTAATGTTGAAGAGAAGTTTTTTATAATCATGAAATGTTTAATAGCATGAAGATACACCATTGATGAATTCAAGGCATTCATTAAGAAGTTTTAATCCTTCAGGTCATCACATTACGAGCAAGGAAGTGTGGATTTATTGTTCCACTATTAGACTCTTTCTCTTGATGATAGATCAAGGTTGGTGATCTAAAATGTTGGGCTAAAAATAAGCACACTGTATTTCCAAAAGCTTTAAGATCTAATTTTGATGGTGTGAAAGCAAAAAATCTCTAATCATAGAATAAGTTGATCGAGCTAAAAATAAGCATAAAGTATTTCCAAAAGCTCTAAGATCTAAGTATAAAAAGGTTGATCTCATAACTAGATTGAAGTTAACCTTGAGGGGTTAGTTGGGAGGAAACCATTAATGTGTTCCATGTTGTGTGCCTTGAATATTACACTGACTATATGGAAAATGCAGATGCCATGGCCAAAGGTTTTAAATTTTTTACAAACCTTAAATTTACAAATTTAAAATTCAAACAGGATTTTGTGATAATCATTAAAGGTTTGAGACTAGATGAATTTAAGGCATTCATTAAGAAGGTTTAGTCCTTCGAGGTTATATTGACCAAATGATTTTATCATCCTATTATGAACAAGAATGCATTGGTCAATGTCATATTAATGTTGAAGTCAACCTTTAATACATGAAGGGTCAGTTAAGAGGCAACCATTACATGTTTTATGTTGTGTCTTGATTATGGTCAAAGGTCTTAAAATTTTTACAAGCCTCAAAGGTATAAATCTATATGTCGTAGATGATTTTGCCATAATCATTAAAGGTTTGAAATTAGGATGATACACCATTAATTAATTTAGGGCATTAATTAATATGTTTTAGTCCATGAAGTTAATATTGACCATATTATCTTGTCATTGCATTACAAGCAAGAATATACTATCTAATGATAGTTAATGTTGGAATTAATATTTAATTTAGAAGGGGTTGGTTATGAGGCAATGATGAATGTGTTTTGTGATATGTGCCTTGATTATTGCACTAACAATGTGGCAAATGCATAGGCCATGGCCAAAGGTTTTTAAAAATTTAAATGACGTTGTAGATATTAAAAATAAAATATTTATTGCATCTCAATCTTGAACATTTGATAAATATCAATCAGGGTTCTACCCTTCAATTCTAGACCTACTACTAAAAGGCTCGCATTTGCCATCTCATTGTACCTAAATGCTTATCTCTTAGTCCAATCCATATCATTCTGACGACCAAGGTCTCTTGCACTATATAGAAATATTAAAACCTAATAAATATCCTTCATTGTCATTTTTAGATTCGTACATATTTTAGCCCTTTAGACACTACTGGCCATAAAGGGACACTATTGTCGATGATAGTGTTTAGATCCTTATCTAGTGTCCATTTGCCAACAGTAATTCAAACTCTAAATGTTTTGAAATATATAGGTTGGCTTATTTATCTTATTGAACTCTACTGTGAGATGTTTTCAAATGGTGTGGTATAAATACAAGTCTAAGCCTTTTCATTGCTCATCTATCAAAATATGAAGCAAACACCTTCTAAAGCTAAATCAATCAAGTGCACAACCAAGTTATTTTGCCATATTCATCTCTATTTTTATATCAAACATATTATGGATCTGAAGTAATAAAAGAGTAGCTCATTAGTGATATTTGTCAAGTTACAAGCTAGATCATTGCATGTATCATCATATAGTATATTGCACCCTTATGCCCACACTTTCCCACGCATAGGGGAGAACTAGATTAGTTTAAGGCCCTCCTTAGAGTCTCGACTATGGAGGTAGTGCCCATTGACAGAGCAGTCTTTGGAGTTAGCTCGACACCATGAGCCTACTAACCCATATTTAACAAATTCATTCCAATAGTGAAAAGGGTGAAGAGCTAGGATTTGATCAAATGGCAAATAGTAGCGCATTGTATCTCAAATTTGAATGCATCAATAGAAAGATAATAAAAAACCTAGAACAATGAAGTTGGTCACATCTAGATTCAGTGATTATTTTCTACTAGGCACATGCATCACAATCAAACACTAGTGTCAATAGTAGTGTCCTAATTCGATGGTAGTGTCCGCGACTACAAAATTATAATTTTTATAATTTGACGACCGAATCAAAATACTGATCCTACATACTTTGCACATGTTTTCTAATCTAGATTTATCTACGCATAGTAAACCCAACTAAGTATCATTTCTCTTTAATATTACAATCATTTGAACATATTTCGAATTAAATACTTTCTATATTTAACATAATTTAGTATTATAATTCAAAATATTCATTTATCTAAATTTATAATTAATTAGTTTGCTATAAATTAATTTATCATCCTTGTGTCTGAACTATTTCTATATTTTTAATCCTATTTTCTCATACATCAAAAAATTAAAATTAAATAAGTACATACTCATCGAAGATTTGAAAAGAATAAATCATTGATGAATTCAAAACACTCATTAAAAACTTTTAATCATGTAGGATAATATTGGCCAAATTATTTTGTCATTGCATAACAAGTGAGAACAAAATAATTAATCTCATAGGTAATGTTGAAGTTGGCCTTAAATGAAGTCATAGGAGGCCACCATTATTGTGTTTTGGGCTGATGTGCCTTGATTTTTGCACCAACAATGTGGCAATGGCAAAGGCAAAGGTCATGGTCAAAGATTTTGACATTAATGTGTTCTATGTTATATGCCTTGATTTTTCAATGAGGTAATGGCATACGCAAAGGCTATGATCAAAGTTTTAAATTTTTTATAAATTTTAAATGTAAAAATTTAATGTTACAGAGTATTCACTTACATGTTGAAGAGTAAACATGAAAGAGGGAAGATTCATTTTAAATGTCTAAAAAGATTATTTAACAATCATTAAACATTTAAGACCATAAAGATTTTCTTGAGACCACAAAATTATTTTATCTTGACCTTAATTTTATAATTAATATTAAAATGAAACTTAAAGAAAAAAATTGAATAATACTATGTTATTGTTATTATTTATTTTATTTTTAAAACAATTCAAAACCTAATTTTCCCCAATTAAACATGACAAACAAAGATTGTTAAGAACATGTGCCTTTAGAAGGTCACAGGGTCAAACTTGAGGGGGTAGGGATTGCACGCCTCATATTCATAGCAAAGTAAGGTGCCTCCCCACGATGAGAGTATGAGGTAGTCCCATACACTGAACATGCCTTATAGACCATAACCAAGACATTAATTGGCATCGTAGACCTTAAAAACTTAAAAACTATATTACACCCTCTAAGTTACAATTATATTGAGAGCAATACAACGTATCTGTCTACTTTTACTCACATTGTCAGATGATATTCCTTAATTATGAAAATCAAAGATATTTTAATCCAGAAAACAGTTTTGCAGTAACAGAAAAAAAATTCGACAGAAATCTGATTTTGATGCTAAATTTCAACTACACAAGCAAAGTAAGCATATAAAACATAATTTTAGAAGGGTATAAGTTCAAATTTCAATCACCACTATTGGTGATTCCCCTGCCACGTAGACGCAATGTCTTTAAGCCCGGGCCGGAGCTCCTCGCTGCAGAAGTTGTGATATTCCAACGTGTCACCTCCCGATTTGCTCACCTCAACAACAAACAGCGCAGGGGTCACTTCGAAAATCTCGGCAGTAATTGCCAGGTGTCCCTTTCTTCCTTGCTTAGACCCCTGCAATTTCATCTTACAGTCGCCTCTCTTCTTCACGCTGAATCTGAACAGCCTGGCAATTTCCTCCAGCTTGGAAATTATGCTCGACGCCGGCTGAGTCGACGTGAATCGTGACTCAGCGTTTCTCACATTCCCCTTTTCAAAGAGCCCCGACAGATTTAAACCCGACGACTGGGAAATAATGTCGAAGGCATTGAGACACGTCGGCTTGAATTCTGCTGACCTGGACGGAGAAGAGTCGAAGGCGGAGTCCACGTCGACGAGATTAATTTCGTCGTCTTGTACAACCGGACGCTCTCGTTTGAAGCCCGCCTTAAACCAGGGAATTTCCATGAGCCGGGGTATGGTGATCCGCGCCTTGGGGTTAGGGTTAAGGAGATTTGAAATCAGCCTCACAGCTGAAGAGGAAAACCACGGCGGACACTTGAACTCTCCTTTGTAGATTTTCCTGTACATGACCATCAAATTGGGGTCTTGAAACGGCAAATACCCCGCCATGAGGACGAATAGGATCACGCCGCACGACCAGATGTCCGCCTTGGCACCGTCATACCCCTTCTTCACAATCACCTCGGGTGCCACGTAGGCCGGCGTCCCGCAGGTCGTATGGAGCAGCCCGTCCTGACGGAACTGCTCGGGCAAGGCGCTGAGGCCAAAATCAGAGACCTTGAGATCTCCGTTTACGTCAAGTAACAGATTTTCAGGCTTCAGGTCTCTGTGATAAACCCCGCGGCTGTGACAGAAATCTACCGCGCTGATCAGCTGCTGGAAATATTTTCTCGCCTCGTGCTCCTTCAGCTTTCCTTTCTGCACCTTGATAAACAGCTCTCCTCCCTTCACATACTCCATGACGAAATAAATCTTTGTTTTGGACGCCATTACTTCGTACAGCTGAACAATATTTGGATGCCGAACCAGTCTCATGACAGAAATTTCCCGCTTGATTTGCTCCACCATGCCGATCTGCATAATTTTTTCTCTGTCCATGACCTTAATCGCCACGCTGTCACCTGTATTGATATTTTTGGCATGGTAAACCTTGGCAAAGGTCCCTTGCCCCAAATGCTTCCCTAATTCATACTTCTCCATCAAAACGTGCAGTTTTGGAGTCGCCATCCTTCCAAATGTTAAAACTTTTGACCCTGAGATGTGATCATTTAGCCATTGTTCATGGCCAGAGACAAAAACTTACTCCATTTTTCCACAGAAAATCTGCGGCAACTCGTTCCTCACTTCGAAGGTTTTTAGGCCAACCCTATATTCCAACCCCGAAAAACCACATTTTGCAGCAAGACGGATTTTTCCGTGTGGTTGTACCCGCTGCGAGAGTTTGGTAATAAAGGCTCAGTAGAAATTCACGTGTAATCATGCCGTTGGCATGGATCTTCCGTTCCGGCCAATAATTATACAAGAGGTTTTCATATTTTATTGGCTGTATTGGCGGAATCCCAACGGCATGTCCGTTGGTAATTTTCCCAAGTCGGTGGGTGTCCTATTAAAAACAAACAGAGCTCTCTTCCACTCCAACTTTCTCCTACTCAGACTCACTCTTCAAACTTAACAGTCCAACAGAAGTCCCGTGAAGAAAAATATCTTAACTTAAGACTCTTGTGAAGAAAAATATCTCAAAACAATTTAAGGTTCTACGTTTTGTAAAAGAAAAAGTTTTAAATATTTATATATTTTTTTATAAATTATTTTATTTTTAATGTATTTATTTATTGTTATTTTATTATGGTTATTTATGAGTAAGTAGAACAAATATATTAAATATATTTATTTGAAAAATACTAAAAGATATCAATTTTAAAGTTTTTATCTTCGATTTTTATGTATTATAATTATTAATAATTTTATTTTTTTAATAAAATTTTCATTCATTCGTGAGAAATCATGTTAATCTAATTTATACCAATGTGTAAAGTTCTAAAAAAAAAATTCACAATTGACATCTCAAACTTTTTAGTATGGCCAAGACTATACGATTTTTGGATTTATTTGTTTAAACAAAAAAAGAAAAAAACTTTTGACTAATGGTCAAATAGACGTCAAATTTATATTCGTGATTAGAAGTGGGCATTACAAGGCACCACCATCTCGCCTCCTTGGCTGATATTGTAGAGCACCTCTCGGCATAATAATTTATATATTTAATATTCAATATTACTACTAATTTTATAAAGGTGGTTTTCAACAATTGTATAAATTTAAAGAGTTAGGGAGCTCCATAATGAATGGTTTATAAAGCACAACACTTGAAGATAAGATAAGTGGAATCGGTTGTGGAGAAAACCCCATGATTAAGCACCCTTGAGCCAAGGAAGTATCAAAATGAATGACCTCTCAAGAAGTTGTGGACCTTCATATTAATTAAACAAGGATCCCATAGAGACTAGTCCCTATGTTTCTATTGAGAATTGTTTGTGCTTGAGTTTGCATGTACATTTACAATGTAAACTTGTTTTAAAATTAATATTGTGTAAATTATTGTTGCAATATAGTTCTACCTTAACAATTACTAAAAAGTGTAAGTGGAATTTCATCAGTCGTGGAAAGAAAAACCTTACATTTCTTTTGACTTAGTTTGACTATCACAATTCCTCAAATTAGACAAAAAGGTTATGTACATGTCAATATACCTAAACTTCAAAACAAATAGAAAAGTAGGTTTGGGAAAGTTGAGAAAAAACAGTTGTCGGATATTCACTATAAAAGCCATCCCTCGTTCTTTAAATCATGTCTTTACTGCTAGCCAAATAAGAATATGTCGTAACACAAAGTGGCTTGATACATCTAGCAAGAAGTTATAACATTTGTTGAAATGATGAGTAGTTGTAGCACCCTTAACCTTATAAAAGGTTTGCTTACAATTCCAACCACGCAAAGAGTGAGAGATATAATAATTAGAGTTAACTTTGTCACAGTTGTAAGCTCGATGTTGCTCCCCCTGAAGCTTATTGATAGTATTTTTAGCTTTGCAATGGCCAAAAATGCCTCTTGTAACTATGATTTTTCCCCACTATAGGGTGGATCAAACACCAATGGTAAATAATTATCTATGTCACATTCAAACCTAGCATTTCAAAACTAGTCTTCTATAAGGCTCTGTCTCTATAATAAAGCAACAAGAACAAAATAAAAGTCTATAACAATGTTTGTTGGATCAAGGTGGCAAGGAAATGTAAACTAGCAGTTGTCCCAAAAGTGCAAGTTATCTCAGGTGGGTTTTTGTTGTAATTTTTTATTTTTATTTTTATTTTTATTTTTATTTTTATGTTTTTATGTGTAAAAGGACAGAGTATAATAATAGCTATATGCCTACTATGTAGCACCAAGTTAAAGGTGAGGTCTCCCTTTGATATTATTGATCAGGAACACGCCATGAAACAAAACATTTCTATATGTTGAAGAAGCATGATTTGAAGCCATACACCATACCTAAGGTAGAAGAAGTGTAAAATCATAATAGTAAAACTTATTAATACATATGCATGATCTTGAGTTATTTAAAAACCAATCTTAACAGTGTAAAAGTAATAAAATGTGTTGTAAAAATAAGTTGCTGAAAAACATGAGATTACCAAGAATAGAACATGATTTAGTAGAATCCATCTTCAAAATTAAAGTATAAATCCATATATGTTTATCAAAGATCACATACATAAACTACTTGGCCAAAAATATTTTTATACTTCAGATCAATGGTGAGAATTGATACAAATATTGGTAATAGGAAGGTTACACATACTATAAAATACTTAATAAGAAAATAAAGAATGCTTAATTAAAAAAAAATTGTATTAGACATTTTTTTTAATTGTGTACCAGTAGTAATAAAGTTACAGTTGTTTTCAATGTTGTGGAAGAGGTAATTCTCTAAGTCTTGTTTCATATGATTTTTGAAGGTTTACATATTTACTATATTTCATTCTTGTAAAGTAGTCGAATATAAATGTAGGGGAGATGTGCATGTTATAGATTGAGTTTACTCTTCATATAATAGTGAATGTCAACCCTTGATGGTCAATATTTCCACTTGTTGATTAGTCCTTTCACACAACCAATAATTAGGCAGGGATTGTGAATCCTTATCTCTCCTGAAAGGAGACTTGTGTGAGCAAATCTTTCCAAGGTCGTGGTTACCAAGTTTTGGTATGCAAGGTAACTTAGTTGGCTTGTTTTGACCATTCCATATCAAGGATCTCATGTGAATATTTCATACAAATCAGTGTGAACTTAGATTATGAGTTAGTGCCTAGAGAAAACATTATACAAATTAAGAATTGAATACAATTGATTTCATATGTCTAGTGCACATATGATTCAACAATGCAAAATGGCAACAAACAAGAGCATGCAATCAAGATAAACATGTAACCGCATATTGTAACTTAGAAACTAATCTAATCTAACAAACTGATAAAAAGATAAAAAGAGGGAAGGGTAGGAGTAAATAAAAAAGAGCTCATTTTCTAATAGATCATGTATGTTCCTCTCGAATAGACAAGTCCCTAGATAAATGAACCTTTAGTTGAGTAATACCTAGCATAACTCCAACTAATAATGGTGCAAGAGTCTATGAAATAAAGTAGCAGTGTCAATGAGGAAAACATGGTCACCATATACATGCATAGACCAAGTTTATCAAATGACAAAGCTTTTAGATTAATATATTTCCATGAAGGATCATTCAGGATTCATCAATACTCAGTTTAATTGCAAACTTAGACTCAAAAAGTTAACTTAGAAAATAGGAAAATGATGAAAACAAATGGGCATAATCTCTCTAATCCTATAAAGATTAACCATGCATAGCCTTCTCTAATCCTAAAAAAGACCATCCCTTAATAAAATGCAGGCATTGATCTTATATAGATAACTTAATCTATGGAGTTTAAAATTTGTCCCATTACTAGGGTGATTACAATTAATCATCAATGTGATTAGAAGATACAATTGAGGCTCTGATAGACATGTTAGCTTGACCATGCTCTAACAAAATATGAAGGCATGCCCATGCTTTGTAGCAACAATAGATCCCCATGCTTTTTCAAGACGATGTTCATGTCTACTATGTCCTTACCATTATTTAAACATGTTTGTCACACTATGATTAATGTTCCTAGACACTCTCACATTGAAATTTATCAAATTTATACTTAGGTTTGTAGTCTTTATGTTTAATTCTAATCACTATTCCAAATACTCTACATTGATCTGGGTTTCGATAGTCATGACGGTTAGATGAGCCATCAATCTTAGTGTCCCATCTTCTAATGCCATTGCTACCACATGGCCATTTCTCAACTTCACATTATTTTTCCTTCATTGGGATATTAGCTTGCTTTGATGGATCCCACTTTATCACTTGGCAGCTCTTTAACATCCCCAGACCTTACTTTGCTATCCAATTTTGTCATTTTCATGGCCATGTGGCTTCTTCTAGGCCTCCCAAGCTCTATCTTATCTCTCGCTTTAGTCATCACCATAGACATATGGCTTCTTATTGGCTTCTCAAGATCTATTTTGTCTCTCACTTTAGTCATCACCATGTGGTTTCTTCTTGGCTTCTTGGTCTCTTCATGCTTTAGGCTAATGCTTTAATTGCTCCAAGCTCTTGGGCTTCTAAGAGGGTGGTGCATGACATCTTTTTGGGGCCTCATGACCACGTGCCTTTGGATTCCAATTTAATGTTTTAATTCCCATGAGGTTTTGAGGTTCTGAGCCTTAATAATTTAATGCTTCTGAGGTTTTGAGCTTATGGGCTTTCGAGCCTCCGAGAGTGTGCCACATGGTGCCTTCTCGAGACCTTGGGGCTTTAAAAAGACAGTCATTTTTCCAAAAAGTTTTGGCTTTGAATTTATGCCTTGATAAGATTTGGATGCATGGAAGAATCTGGGGGATCTTAGGAATATCTTGAAATCTTGCAAGAAAATAATAAAATCGGCTAAGATTTTGAAAGAAACTAAGTTTAACTGAGCAAATTTTATACTAGAATCAGTCATTTAATATAGGAATTGAAACTAGTCATTTGCATAAAATTAAGATTTAACCCTAAACATTCAAATGACACAATCTATGTAAAATGATAAAATGATTTAAAAATAAATAAAATAGAATTTATAGGCTTAAAATAAACTTGTAAATTGGACATAAATGTTCATAAATGAAAGTTTAGACTGAACTAAAGAAAATGTAAAGATATTAGAAATAAACATGTTCAATCACTTGTAACTAAGCACCTAGTAAATTTCCAATCAAGAATAGCTAAATCAAATGGACCATTTATAATCCCATAGAAAAATATCATATAAGAAAAGAGGGCCCAAGTTTTTAGTTTGAAAATGAGGTGTGTTGGTGAAGGCAATAACAAATGGTGACTCCTCCTGGTAGATACTTTTGAGTATCTAAAGAATACATAATTTATGGTTCTTACATCTAAACAATAAACATTAGCTGTAAATGATGACTTGAGAGATCAAAAAATAAAAGCACTAACTTCTACCTCAATGCATGGCATACTTACCTGTAATCCTACCAAAGACCATTCATGTGTGATCAAGTGATTAATTCATTTTGTATACGTGTACACACACAATAATTTAGATCTATATAAATGATCATAACTTTTGAAAAGGAAATATTTAACTATTTATCATAGGGGGAATGGCATGGGCATTACACTATTACTAGCCAAGCATCTATGGCCCTGATAGAGATACCTTTGGTCCCTTCATAAGGCTTTGATCCATTACCAACTAGGATGGAAAGCTTGTGGTCGAAGTTACCAAGATCATCCTTTCGATGAATATTTTTAGATTTTTTACTTTGTCTTAATTCTTTTGAAAGGAGACTTTACTTTTACTTTTATCCATTGAGGGTTGGGGACAATCCATGAGTGCAGAGAAAATCATAAAGTTCATGATCAGTTAAGGCAAACCCAAAAAGATAATGCTACATTTTCTTTAGATGTTTCAAGTAAGTGCATAGATGGATTTAAATGAGAACACAAACCTTTATAAATCCAAAAATACTATTTTTAACTGTTGGCCTCTATCAATATAAAAATACACAAGAGATTCATGATAATTTTATACAAGTGTTCAAGTATGATTAACATTTATGAATTGAGTGCCACTCTACCAATAGGCCTTTCATTTCATCATTCGTTGGTTAATGGGGTAACCTTTAGGCCAAAAGAGAAGGACCAAACAAAACAAAACAAGAAAGGGAAACTAAACTACCAACAAGGGACATGAAGGAAAAAACAAAAAACAAACAGATAAGAAAGAGAATAAATTATTTACAGAGGTTTTCAAGCAACTCATGCTTGAATCAGTTACACACCTGATTTCTCAATATTTTGAGAAGGTTAAAATGGAACACCTACTTATGTCTATGTTTCCCTTTGCATTCATGGACAATATCTCATAGAGATCTATCTATGTTCCTCTCATGCAAATTAAAAAAATCAAGATTGTGTAATTTAGCATTATTATTACATTTGACTTATAGAAAACACTTGGGATAGGGTTTAATAAATACCTCAGCCCATACATTTTACTGTAGTGATGGGGAGGTGTGGGTATTTATACATACCAACCTAATTGCAAGATCCAACCTAGTAGTAGCATGTTGTTCTTGTTGGCAGCCAAATGGTGAGTCACTTGTAGGATACTTCCCAACTAATGTGGATGCTTTAGAAACATCTTCCTTGTTATTTTCATCTTATAAAATGCATAGGAGTGGTTCTTACCATATCAAAGACCACATATATTTGTCATTGGTGGCTGATGTATCTGGAGATCTGGAATGAATTAGATCATTCTCAACCTTGGCTCTCATTGGCTTCACTTCTATTTTAGTTAGGCCATTTGTTCATGACTTTCCATTTTTATCTTGAATACCTCTACTGTTGAGAATACCACATGACTGTTATATTAGAGTTATTTATCACCTTGAGCCATATTTATAAATGTAGGAGTAGGAGTAAAGGATAAGAATGATTCAGATGCATAGCATACATCTTCTTCATCTAGCTGCTCCAACTCTTCAATTTCATCATGTGGCTAATGACAAGAGATGTCTGATTGATCTTCTAATATTTGTTACTTCTTGTTTCCCAAGTCTTGTGCCATGAATTTGCTTAGAAATATTGGTGTAGTCTCATCATCATCTGACTCATCTTCAACACTATTGATCTCAGGGTTTGGTTCTTTCTTAATGAATGGGACACTTTTAGTTTGTACGAATGATTTAGAAATAGGTCCATTCTTATTCAATTATACTCCACATTAGGCACTAGGGAAGACAATATCATAGCTTGGATTGTGTAGTACCTGATAATTATCTCCTGCAACAAATGGTATTTGATTAGTAATATCACCTAAAGATACTGAATCACCAAAATAATATGAAGCATCCTGCTAATTATACACAAAATTAACAGAATTTCATGTATTAAAAGAGTAAGTAGTGCTCTCATTCATCATAGGTAGGCTTGCTTGGGTGAAGGCTTGGGGCAATGCTTCATTGTGAGGCACCCATTGATCCATGGGTTGATTTGTAGGAACACCACTCAAAGTATTTTGGGCATAAATGCCATGTTTTTCCAAAGAATAGGAAGGGTAGGCATCAAATCCCCGAGTCATTGATTCTTTCTCTACATTAACAACCTCTTGGTAGACCAACATTAATGATGGGAGAGTAGATAGGTTCATCCTAATGACCATCATAGTTAGGGGAACCAACACATTGAGATATACTCCCATAAATGCATCCTCTATTTTTATGAAATGATCCTTCAACCTAGTGTATAATTGATGGAATCTATGGTTGATCGCACTAGTTGGATCATTAGGTTCTTTACGGGTTGTGGAAATTTGATAAAACATGACAGAAGGGTCACTAGACACACTAAAATGGTTGAAGATATTATTTATGGTTTTAATTTGATAAACTAAACACTGAATAATCAACTTACGTAGCAAATAATAAACATCAATTTCATATTCTATTCAGGATATCAATACAATGATAGAGATTATATTTTATAGGTGTTTGTACTCCTATATTCATGGAGTCAACCTTCATCTGGAATTCCTTAGATATCTCATCTGTATCTCCTAATATCTCTCTAGCATTCTTTTATTCTCTTACACACACCTATCTCTCTATGTGATTTATTCTCACAAACATAATTATATTATTATACATATATTATTATTATATGAGTTGACAACTCATACTAATAATAATATTACAAACAAATATAATGTGAGCACTAACGTTAGGCTATTACTAACATTCCCCCTCCCCCTAGTGTGAGCATGGAGAAGACATTATCCTATATTGTAACTCCCACCAAAACTAAGTGATGGTTTTTAACTTGGCTAACCACCAACCTACAAACAACGTATGGTTTTACACTTGATTTACCAATAACCTATAAATAATGGATGGTTTTACACTTGGTTTACCACCAACCTACAAACAAATATTATTTTTACATGTGGTTAACCTACTGGAAGCACAAACACTGAGGGTGAGGTGAATCAATGTCTTCAAAAAAATCATTCAATTCCACTTATCGTTGATGAAGCATTCATTCAAACACATAGATTAATCAATGCATAAACAAGCACACATAAGAGCATGAATCACAAAACACATCATATATATGGGAAACCCTCAAAGAAAAGAAAACCCACTGAAACCTACAAATGAAATATAGTTTTATAATGACAAGATCCAAATTTTTTGAAGTGCCAACCCCTACCTAGTCAAGCACACACTCAAGTAGTCTTTAGCAAGAACCAATTTGCAAGGAAGGCACCAACCCCTAGATGACTCAGCACCAAATTAGCCACCTAAAAAATATTATCACATTCAAAAACATATGTTTCTCAAAAAATAGATGATGATCACCTTCTTCTGCCCTTCACACACTTTTATCTCTCTTAAATAGCCTTATGGGCCTCTTCGCTCAACTAACCCTCTTCTTGACTTGATTAGGTCATATGACATTGATATTAATATTAAGAACAAATACTAGATCTTCATAATAGTTTAAATACACCTCTGTTATGGTATACATGACCTCCTTGATCTCACAAACCTCCTATCTCATTCACTTATTCAACTATTGCTCTTAACATGCCAAATAGGCCTATTAGGCATTATTCTTATACTTGACTCTTGATTGTGCATACCTTGGTCAGTCAAAAACCTCTCCATACTTGGATTACCCTTAAAATGGGTCAAATAACACATTTCATACATGAAAAAATCACTACATATGTCATCCACCACTCATAAGGACCAAAACCACCATTAGGCCTAAAGGAGACCTAATGTAATTAGACCTTCTCAAGAAGCACATTACACTTAGCCCTCTTGAAACTTATTAAGCCACCACACATGAATGACACACATCACACACACCTAAAATATACCCTTTATAACATCCATTTAGGCCAATACCACTTTGTGGTCCAATACACTACTTGTACCACATCATTAGTGTAGGCATCCAATTCCTAACACCATTTGTGTTAAAATTGTCAATCTTACTCGAATTTCACTCAAATGCACATGTTAGGACAAAATCCATAAAATGTGAAAAATGGTTTGAACTTGTCATTTACAAGTTCCAATTTAGGTCAAAGTATCTCTAAATGGGGAAATACAATTTATGGGCCAACTAACTCTGATCAATTCATTTCGAGTCAAAATGATGATTTTGCCTTTTGTGCTCTAGATCACTCTTTTCTTCTAATTCATTGGTACACACCACATACCTTTGTTATTTTGTGTTGAAAACATCCTAAATGGAAATATGGTTCTGGTACATCTAACGTCACCTTCTAATTCTTTTTGGGTCAAATTACAACTCAGTAATATAACTTTCTGGCCATTTTGTTTAATTGAGGGCCAATTTTCAAATAATTGCACAAATGTTGATTAACCTTGTTTAAGGCTAATTAATCCAAATCAAGAGCTTAAGTGGATTTTCCATGAGAGTTGTTGAATATTTCTTTTTGAAAATTGATTCTTATTAGCTGCATCATCAGGTGACATCATTTTTTGGGAAGACATCTCTAGGCCATAAATGCCACAAATATCAGGATTATGGGTCACCTATACCTAGTTAATGCCTCTCATGCCTCTTAAATTCCCCTTCTTCCAAGGTCATGATGAAGATAATTGTGAATTTAATTCCAAATATTAGGACTATCCATGGCCACACATCTCAATCTTGAGATGGACAGTCATGGTTGATCCTGACCAATCTCAAAAATATGTAAATAGAGAGGCCATGAACATCATTTCTAAGCTATTTTGGTGAAAGGTTATTATGCTCAAATATCATAAAAGATTGAATATTTCAAAGTTATAATGCTAAATTTTTTCCACAAGGCTTTGCATTTGATCATAGATTTTGTTTGCAAGCTTCATTGATAGGCTAGTTTAGTGATTTGGAATCAAGAGCCTAGGTTTTATTGAGTGTTCTTGAGGAATTGGAGGATCTTACCACCATTGTTGACAAAGATAAGGATGCTTGATCAAGGGAGAACATGTTTTTGAGCCACATGGGTTTGGTGAATCTATTTGAGAAGGTAATATGGCATTGCTTTCTTTCATTTGTTTCTTGTTATCCTTTGTAATTCCCATAGAAATAGATAGGCTTCGTTAGTTAGTTCTTTATGCAGTTTCATTATTTATGGATTAATGCTTGACTAACTTGTTTTGTAATACTCTCTACATCTTGGCACACTCAATGGGACTACACGCATCTCACACCTAAAGAAGATCACTTTGCAACTCTAAAATATCCATTTGGACCTCTAAAACTCTTGAAAATTGATTTTCTAACTTTATTTTGTTGTTTTTATTTGCCACAGTTTTACATAGTAACCGATATCGGTAGGATATACCGACATCAGTTACATGACTTAACCGACATTGGTCAGCAAAATTGACATCAATTAGATCTCAATTAGCTAGAGTAACTGATGTCGGTGGTAATAACCGATGTCGGTCACTGTGTTTTTCAAAAAACACAGACCTAAGAGCTACTTTTTCAAAGTTCATTGTTTTGAGCTAAAAAGAGCTTCAGAGCTAAAGAACATGCTAACATTTTTGTTGTAGGACCAAGCTTTTGCTTTGATAAAAACATGTTTAAATCACCTCTTGCATGCTTAAAAATAAATTAGGATTCTTGTTTTGGGTATTTAACAAAGAATTTTAGATGTTTTTTGTGAATGTTTTCAAAGTTGTAACTAAGATCAAGGGGTCAAATGAACACCACCAAATCTTTCATTTTGGACTTAAAATTCAACACATTTATCAATTCTTATTTACAATAGTTGTTTAATCAAAAAAAATTGGAAAAAAGAGGAATGTTGCGTGTATGCTCTTCCATTTGTCCCCTATAGAGAACCCTTGGAATCAAAAGCGCCATTCCTATTGCAAATAGCCTAGTCCAAGGCTTAGAAAGAATGTCACCTAAAACATTCCCTAAAAACTCGCCAAAGTTTGGGTGATCTTGAAAATGACCCTAAGTCTTTCTATTTTATGCTTTCTTTATTTTCATGCAAACTTGGCTTGCGAGGGGGACATCATTACCTCCTGTGAGTTCTTTAGGGAAGCTTTGACCTAAGGTTTCACCTCCCAACATTGAATTCATTTGACTCTTTTGGAGTTGCACATGGGACGTATTTTCATTTGGACATCGCACTACACTGAGCAAATAGCAGGATGTAGTGGTTGTAAAAAGGACTAGACCTTTTTACAACTAGCCAATGCCACGGTCACCCAATTTCCATGCTTGTCTTTTGCATCATTTGATGTGAAATTCATTGTGCAATTGATTCCCCTAGAATGATCAAAACCTTGCTAGTTTATTAAACCCCATTTTACCATACCATTATTAGGATTTGGACAATTATACTTAGTACATTTTGGTCATTATTTGCTTGGTATGCTTTGAGGTTAAAACTTGTTTGTTTGTTTATAAGCCATGTCAAAATCATGTATTTGAGTTAACAAGGGTAGCGTTATACTACCCAAATCATGTCAAATCTTTTGTGCCTTTGAGTCTTTGAAACATAACAATTGACCACATCATTCGAGCATGCTTACTCCATTAGATTTCTCAATTTGTTTCAAGACTTGTTTCACCTTGTATCAAAAACCACTTGTTTTAAACCATTTTTTGTATACCATTTGGACCTTTGTTTTATGTCATCATGTTATCCGATCTTGTCTAGCCTGTTTGGTCCAATCCTAGTCTTCAACATCGCATTTTCAATTAACCTTGTCAAGTTTGGATCCAAACATTGATTGATTTCTGTTTAGGCCTTAATTCATGGGGTTGGTACACATATCTTTTTCTTTTGGGTTGCATAGCTTCGGTTAAATGATTACCCAATTTTAAACACTATTGATTGTTCGTTTGTTCGAGTGCCTATCCTCACCATTTTTTTTGTGACTTTGTTTGGGAAAACATAACCTTTCTTTGAAAACCTTTTACGTTAGACATTTTATGTTAGGTTATTTTATGCCAAATCTGGGCACAAACTACTTTTGAGATGCATTTCTACCCCTTTGACCAAGTTAAACCAAGTTTGAACCATTTATCCTTTGGATCATTTTTCAAGGTTTGCAGAACTTTAAGTCTTTTGGCTTTTGGAGCTTTCTTCATTAAATGTAGATATGTCTAGCTACACTTATGGTGAAATCATGGATAAACCAACTTATGATAGAATGGCCGCACAAAATGACTTTTATGACTTTAGTCAAGACCCCTACGATGACAATATGGTTTGTGACACAGATTTCTATTCACCTCACAAAAATCAGTCATGGGAACATATTCAAGATCTAACTTATGCCAACTTATGATCCAACTCATGATCAGAATGATTGGGTTTGTCAAGAATACTTGGATGTTTTGGATTGTGTAAGTAATCAAACTCCACAATGTACCAAAATCACCATTTTAGGACTTCCTCCTTTGGTTTGCATGAGAAACCAAACTAAGAAGCATCTGATCGTTACCATTTTAGGACCTCCTCTTTTGGTTTGCACTATCAACCAAACTAAGAAGCGTCCAGTTGTTACCATTCTTGACCCATCACCAATTTTTGATGAACCTATTGTTGAATAACCTCCATTTGATGAACGAATTGTTTTTTATCCCTTATTTAATAGCCTAATCTTTGGAGAGTCCATTATTGAACCACAAACCATTGTTCCTGCTAAACCAAATGTTCCTCACTTGAGAAATTCTATGTTGATCTTCGAGCCTCAACAAGAATCATTACCTCTTCAAAAGCCATCTTATGAGGATAAAAATGTGTTCAAAGTTGATCTTTTACATCCAATTATGAACCAAAACCAACATGTCATTGTTGAAACACCCATTTGTGATGATATAAATTATGATAAGTCACCTATTCATATGTTACCTATTTTTAAAGAGCCCCATCTCCTTGACAAGCTAGTCTTGGTAGAATTGTCTCTTGATCTTTCCCCACTCATTGAGATGTCTCACTTTGACAGACATGATTTTGTTGAGACGTCCCTTCAGTGGTTCCCTCCTTTTGAGGGGCTTCACTTAGATGAGTCAGTATATGTTGAACCCTTCCAAAATGAATCACTTTTATTGAGCCCATTATGCCATCACAGGCCATTACTTGTCAAAAATTTAGCATTCAACAAAACATTATTAAAACAACCATATCAGATGAAGAATCAATATTAGAGTCAGGTTCTATTTTTGAACTGAAATTAGGTTAGAATTAGAAGTAGAATCAACATTAGTGGTGACATTAGATTAAGAGTCTATTACTTCAGAATTAGAGTCAGAAATAGATTATAGTATTGGTGTTTACAACATTTGTTACAATTACCTTATAGATCAATTTGAATATATTTGTGATCCTTCTACAATTTTTGAGGATGATTACTTCAGCATCGACACAAGTTCCCCTAGTATCTTCTATGAGGATTGTGTTGCCTTTCACCATCCCATTATTATCACCCAACATAACCGCATTATTGACATTCCAGCTCTCATCGACTAAGAACGACAGAATCACACTTTTTTGAATTGCATCCATGGAAACATAGCAATTGAAGAAGAGAAAGGAGGCCAAGACCACATTCATATAGCAAAAGAACACTCTCCTAGTGAAACCTTTTTAGAGGTGCTAGGGGACAATCAAAGAGAGAACTTAGCATCTCCTAATGAAACCTTTTTAGAGGCACTAGGGGACAATCAAAGTCAAAAGTCAACATTCCTTACTGAAACCTTCTCGAATGCATTACAGGATAATCAAGACAACTTCATTAGTGAAAACCTTTTTGAGGCACTAATAGCTGAGCACCAAAGTTATTCATTGTTTACTGAAGATAATATCAAAAATCAAATCAAAATAGCTTCTAATCTACAACATAATCAAATGGTAGCTAGTCTCAAGATCAAGCAATAGAATAATTTGATGGTCCTATCGAGAGCATCTTTAGAGGTCTTTGGCCCCACCACAACCAAAATTATGTCAAATCTAACATCAACAACATTACGTGTGACAAAAAGACCCAATCTCCATTTGATTCCCCCCATCATACATTCCATTATCACCCACCTATTTATTACCCACATATCTCATTTATCCTACCATTATTTACCATCACTTGTAGCACTTTCCTTTATCGAGGTTATAAGGAGATCTTGTCTCAATGTTTGAAGGAAGTAGAATTAACAATCTATGAAGATCATGAACACATTATTTAGATCCAGATTAGCAACAAGTTCTTAATAGAGTAGTTGTTCTGAAAGGGTGTTGGATAACAACTTATATAGTTGATCATTTTTTATTGTCTCACATATTGACTAGGACGTTCATCTCCCTATCAGCAAGAGCAACAAAACCATTTTTTTATCTACCATTCACCCATTTACCATTACCATGCCTCATCTCTAGGGACAACCCTATAGACCCTTTTAAGGCATTATTATACCATTGAAATCCATAAACCAGGCCATTTGAACTACATTGACTTGAAGTCCTTTGGGACTATGTAGGCAGCGCTCAATTTTTATTGAGGTCAGCTCGGTCAAAGCTTTCACACTCTCTCACCATTTTGTGAGCAATTTGATCTAGTTGTTGCTTGGGGGAAACTTTTTCGTCACTATATCCAATTTTATTTTGATCATTTCATTATACCATTTCTATTCCTATCTAGACCAAAGCCTATTTTTAG
This sequence comes from Torreya grandis, assembly GCA_037957365.1. Classification (NCBI taxonomy): domain Eukaryota; kingdom Viridiplantae; phylum Streptophyta; class Pinopsida; order Cupressales; family Taxaceae; genus Torreya; species Torreya grandis. The sequence continues at coordinate 822,177 of JARHVA010002524.1, forward strand.
TCATCTTACCCAATCCTATTTTGATCTTGGTTCATTTAGTTCTTGCCACACCTTTTCATGGGGGGATTTTGATCAAGTTTTAACAATCAATTATATATATGTGTTTACAATGATAATCTATGAAATTAGTGTGACAGTTGATCTGGAAAGATATATTTCATCATACATCCATATTTATTTATGTCAGCTTGATTATAACCACCTATGGGCAAATCGGTGTTTCACCAGTCTTGCTACTAATTATAATCGCCTATGGGAAAATTAGTATCATTGACTTGTGTCAATGTATCTTAGTTATAACCACCTATGGGTAAACTAGGGGCGACACCTATTTATCATGCATTGCCACATCACCTTGCCATTACTATTTTCATTTGATTGACCATTTACCAGATTTGAGAACTTATTGGGACCTAGTTGGTTTTTCTTCACCTTTTATGTGGATAGAATTACTATGACTTGAGGTCATTTTAGGATTATGTGGGTCATGCTCAATTCATGTTGAGTTCACCTTAGTCCTCCTTTCCTTGCTCTCACCGATTTTCAAGCATGGGTTGTTGTAACCAGCTTAGTTGTCATATTGGAACCTCTATTCTCAGGATGCGCATCTCCTCGACTAGATGGTCCCACCTTGTGCATATTTTATCCCAAAAACACCAAAAACATTAGAAATACTTTGAAAATACCAAAAACATCAGAGCATGACCCACAAAAGGATAAAAACATTATCTCACGCTTTTGTACATTTATACATTCTCATTTCACCATGCTATGCTCTTCCCATTTTGCAAGCACAAGAATGCTAGTTTATTTCATCTTGTTCCATGATCTTGCCATTTTTCAAGCACAAAAATACCAGTTCATTTCATCTTGTCCCACGTACTCACCATTTTGCAAGATCATCTTTTCTCATCTTATCAACTTCTTGGTTATCGAACCATTCTCATTTGTTTATCGTATCTTCCATTTCTTCTATAAATCATGCTACTTTGATCATCATTTTTATTCTATCCCATTTCTTGGGAGAACTAAATTTACCCTGAAGTTGATGTTGGAACATGCATCCATGAAACTATGTAGGCAGCATCCACTTATCTTATACATCTGGAGTCAGCTTGGCCAACCCCTTCCTTTTCTTCTCTTCTCTCATTTCTTCTGTCATTATTCCTCATTAATTAGGGAAAAAATTTCATGCCATTTTTCTTTGTTATGATGTGATGGAAAGTAATGCCTCTACCACACATGCATGAACATTTGTCTTTAAACCGCACAAACTTGGTTTTTGTTTGTGTGTGTTTATTTGAGTTTTCTTGGTGTTTTGTTGTGTTTTCTTGATGTTTTGTTGCACTTTAGTACCGCTCCTTTTATTTCTTCTCCTTTGTCTCCTTTTCTCTTCTCTTTATTTGATTGTTCTTCATCCTGTGTTTCCTTGTTTGTTTTTTACTTTTCTCTTTTGTGTTTTAGAACATCTTGATGATTCACGTAGATCTTGATTGTTTATATCTTGATCCTATGTTATTACGTTGTTCTTGGACCATTCTATTTATTTGATTTGTGTTGGTGTCTTATTTTTCTATTTGATTTTTCCTTTTCTCTTTTGTGTTCAAGAATGCCTTGATGGTCCACATGGATCTTGATTATTCATATCTTGGTCTCATGTCATTAAGATGTTCTTGCCTTTTGTTTTTAATACATTTTTGTTCCTACTTAAGATCATATCTTGATTTCAAGTTAGGTTCATTTATGTTTGATTATTCATATCTTGGTCTCATGTCGTAAAGATGTTCTTGGCACATATAACATCACCTTCTAATTCTTGTTGAGTCAAATTACAACTCAGTAATATGACTATCTGACCATTTTAATTAATTGAGGGCCAATTTTTAAATAATTGCACAAATAATGATTAACCTTATTTAAGGATAATTAATCCAAATCAAGAGCTTAAGTGTATTTTCCATGAGATTTTTTGAAAATTTCTTTTTAAAAATTGATTCTTATTATCTGCATCATCAGGTGACATCATTTCTTGAGAAGACATCCCTAGGCCATAAATGCCACAAATATCAAGATTATGGGTCACCCATACCTATTTAATGCCTCCCATGCCTCTTCAATTCCCCTTATTCCAATGTCATGATGAAGATAATTATGTATTTAATTCCAAATATTAGGATTATCTATGGCCACACATCTCAATCTTGAGATGGATGGTCATGGTTGATCCTGACCAATCTCAAAAATATATAAATAGAGAGGCCATGAACATCATTTATAAGCTATTTTTTTCAAGGTTATTATGGTCAAATATCTTCAAATCTTGAATATTGCAAAGTTATTATGCTAAATTTTTTCCACAAGGCTTTGCATTTGATCATAGATTTTGTTTGTAAGCTTGATTGATAGGCTAGTTTAGTGATTTGGAATCAAGAGCCTAGGTTTTATGGAGTGTTCTTGGGGAATTGGAGGATATTACCACCATTTTTGACAAATAAAAGGATGATTGATCAAGGGAGAACATGTTTTTGAGCCACATGGGTATGGTGAATCCATTTGGGAAGGTAATATGGTGTTGCTTGCTTTCATTTGTTTCTTACTATATTTTGTAATTCCCATAGGAATAGATAGGCTTGGTTAGTTATTTATTTATTCATGTTTAATTTTTTATGGACTAATGCTTGACTAACTTACTTTGTAATCCTCTCTACAATTATCACTACTCACAATTAGGCCTTCACACACCTAGAAGGTTTGTCTTGAACAATTCAAGCATACAACCACCTTTTCCACATAACCATAAAAAAAATCACATATTCAAAACCTTAATGACCTCAATTTCATCACAAAATTCATTATATGCTTCAACACAGAGTTTAAAGCTTCAAACTCACTTCTACAACATGATCACTTAGAACTGCATGAATGCTTCAAAACCCAGTCATGAATAATTGACCACCAACATATATGAAAGGATGTTTAATGATTATAAATTAAATAATATTAACCTAATATACCTTAATAACATATTAATATGCATTATACTCTTCAAATCTAGGAAAATCACCTCAAACTCAACTCTGTTAGATGACTACTCAAAACTGTGAAAAACTTCAAAAACCAGTCATCATGCCTTTAACTTTCCACACTAAAATAGAGACTTATAATGATATAAAATAAATTAAAATTATCCTATTACATCATTATAATAACTTAAAATACAAAAACAAAATGGTCTAGAAGCAAGAATTCAACTTGCAGACCAAACATTAGTCCTTATTACACACAGCGTTAACTCACTCAGACAGGCAACTTTGTGACCAAATTCTTAAACAATTAAAATAAATTTCACTCTCTCTCTCCAAGGAATTAATAGGACACATAAGCCCCAAAAAACATCTTCACTCACTCAAGGGAAACAATCTACTATGCAAAGGCCTTCAATAATAACAATTCTAGAAACACATATTTTTTACTACAAAACTAGTTAGTGACTGGCTCACTTGGAAAACCAAAAATATTGACATATAGGATATATATTGTCTTAAAACCTTAATATACATAAAATATGAGCCTTTAAATTCTCCCTCCATCCATTTACTTCTTCTAGTCAATGCAACTTTTAAAAACTACATAGACTTCTTTACAAATATGTTTGTAACTAATCATTTTATCTTTCCTCTCTCTAACCAATGCCACATAGACGTGAATTATAGAGTTTAAATAAATATAAAATCATCACACTAACATTTAAAAACCATTTTTTATCACTTTTGAATCATATCTCTAACATCGGGTTTAACTTAAGGTTTTAAGGCACTAAAAACTAGTTTCCACTCTTACCAACCATTCACAAAGGATTGCCCCTCATTCTAAAAAATAATGCCTATTTAATATAGATAGGACCCTTTCCAAACTACCATGAACTACTCAATATCCCATTCAAATTATTTATGAGCCAACAAGTATGATAAAATCCTTCTCGGGTTTGTAACACCTCATTCTAACACCCGAGAGACCTGAAATCCACTTTTCATGATTTTTACTTCAAAATTTGACCTGAAATGTCATGAAAATGCTTGATAAAACCTCTCACACATCTAAAAATTCTCACATGAGCACAATTGCCATGGAAACTAAACATTACCCCTCATTAGGCCTCTCTCTTGGTGCTCATTAGACCTTAACCTGCAAGTCACTTTAGGCCTTAAAACTGACCTTCCTCCCACTGTAGATGCACTCTAAAACTCAATATCATGAAAAATAAACTCATAACATGCTCAACCACTGCCACACATATTCCCACAAGCCTTAATCTACTCACCTTACTATGTTATCAAGCCTCTACCTTCTCACTAGTTCTCTTCATGCAAATGAATAAATAATGAACTGGCTTTGAAACCTCCTCTAAAATCTTATATACCTTGTACACGTGTTTACACAGTGTCAAACATATTATCACTTACCTAAGCTCACTCACTTCACCAAGCTTCATTAATCATGCCTTCACCAAGACAAGAGTAGGCTTCACAATACAGCTTATCCATAAATACTTGCTTCTTATAATCTTGGTCAATAATGACCTTATCATAACGAGAAATTCAACACAATAAACACTTTCTTTTTGATGATCTCTCATATCAATAAAAAACAACACTGGTCATAAGTTTGTCACATCACAACATTGTGCCAAGACCTTATGCAGAACTCAAGGACTTACTAGACCATGCTTAAGCTATCATGATCACTTACCATGCATCTTCACAAGAGCACCTCTGGGACATCAGTGAAACTATATTACCTTTGAAATCAATGCCTCAACACAACAACAAAAATATACCTCAATAATCTCCCCCTTTTTCATTGATGGCAAACACTCTAACAAAGTATATCGTTCTCATATCCCCATGTTGGATCTCCCCTAAACTGGTCTTTCTCCCAATCTGGTCTTTCTCCCTCTTTGACATTAATGACAAAGGGTCATATCTATCAATAATACCATCTGCTCCTTAGACTTGAAACATGATTTCTCCCCAAACAAGATCAATCTTCTTTTGATTAACAAACCATGATCTTAACTTACAAAAGTACTCAACCATGATCCCCTTAATCTTATGCATACCTCAAACACATGAACATCACTCTCCTTGATTGATATCTGGCAACAATTGAAGAAGAAACTTCCCCTTATACTTGACATGAATGAAACCAATTAATCACACTCAGAATACTCACTGGGACACCTCACCGTGACATCCACTAAAGAACCTTCCCTTGTCTTCACAACTTGAGATTATAGAATGATTCATTAGGATTCTCAAACTAATACACTTTCTTAATATAGAGCTACATAGATCAACTACCAGCTTCTAGACACCAATAATATAAAGCACATAATAAATTCTTACCTTTCAACAACACTTCCAAATTTGTTAACAATCTTCAAATGATCTTCATAATCTCATTGGTATTGCATACCAATCTAAAACTCATATGCCTTCTTGGAGCTCATGATCAATCTGAATAGCTCCCCCTCAAACCAATCATCCACCATGTTTATCATAACTATTTGAGTGTCTCCATGAAGCGTAATGGAGTCACCCCTTCCATAGGGCTCTCCAAATACCATGAAATCAAGATATTCCTAGATCTCCATACTCTCACAAGACTGAAAATTCTTCAGCATCCTGCTAGGCTTAACTATCAACTTAGGCTTGACCTTTGATTTGGCCTTTTCTTCATTTTTCTTGACTACCTTTATCTTTTGTACCTTTATTTTCTCTTTCGAATTCACTCTAGGAGCTTCAAACTTCTTGAATTCACTATCATTTTCTTTGGCTTGATCTGAAGCATTTGACTCATCCACCTTGTCATCCTTCTTCTTCTCTTTGATTTTTTTGTCAACACATGCACCTTGTCATCCTTCACATTCCTTGATTTTTGATTCTTGCTCTACTTTAGCAAATAGACCATCTTGATTCTTTGGCTCATCATAACTTGAGCAACCACTTTCTACAACACACTCCATATCTTCATTCTGAGACTGAACAACAATATGGGATAACATAGAGTCTTCTTCTTTAGTCCTTTACTCCTCCTTTATCTTCTTCATAAGAACTGACTTTTTTACCCACCTTTTAGTGACATGCCTAAAAACCTTATTATCTTGACTAGTCTTTTTAATAGGTCTCATCTTGCATTACCTTACAATGTGACCTTTATTATCACAGTTGTAGCATATAACACCTCTCATACCATGATTCCTTTCATATCCCTATGAATGGTCATTTTTGAAGGTCTTTCTACACTCTTTTGCTTTATGACCAAAAATTTTTCATGAAAAACAATAACCATTGAAATATCTAACATGGGTCAAATAACATGTTTCATACATGAAACAACCAATACATAGGTCTGCCACCACTCATAAGTACGAAAACCACCATTAGGCCTAAAGGAGACCTAAAGTAATTAGACCTTCTCAAGCAACACATTACACTTATCCCTCTTAAAACTTATTGATCCACCATACATAGATGAAAAAATTCGCACATAACTCAAATATACCCTTGCTAACATTTATTTAGGTCCATAACACTTTTTAGTCCAATTCATTACTTGGACCACATCATTAACACTACTCATAATTAAGCCTTCACCCACCCAGAAAGTCTTTCTTGAATAACTGAAGCATAAAACCAATTTTGAAACATAACCATAAAAAAATCACATATTCATAACATCAGGTTCATCACCAACATCATTAGACATTTCAACAAAAATATTAAAGCCTCAAACTCACTTTTGCAATATGACCACTTAGAACTGCCTGAATGCTTCAAAACCCAGTCATGAACAATTGACCACCAACATATATATAATGGAATTTCATGAATCTCAATTCAATCATATGAAACTTATAGAAATTCAAAACATCTTTATATGTATTACATTCTTTAACTCTAGTCAAATCACCTCAAACTCATCTATGCTAGATGACTACTCAAAACTATCAAAAACTTTAAAAACTAGTCATCATACCTTTGACTGTGCACACTAACATAGAGACTTATCATGATAAAAAATACATTAAAATGATCCTATGACATCACTATAATAACTTCAAATACAAAATCAACATGGTCTAGAATCAAGAATTCAACTTGCAGACCAAATACTAGTTCTTATTACACACAGTCTTAACTCACTTAGGCAAGAAACTTTGTGACCAATTTCTCAAACACTTAAACTAAATTTCACACTCTATAAAATGCATGAATATGAAAAATAATTCCCAAAAACATAATAAATCACTCAATAAAAACAATCTACTATGCAAAGGCCTTTAACAACAACAATTTTGGAAACACACATTTTTCACTACAAGACAAGTTAGCGACTGGCTCACTAGGAAGACCAAAAAGATTGACATAAAGGCTAGATATTGTATTCAAACCTCCATGGAAATAAAATAGGAGTATTTAACTTCTCCCTCCATCTATTCACTTCTTCTAGTCAATGTAACATTTGAGAACTACATAGACTTTACAAATATGCCTATAACTGATCATTTTATCTCTCCTCTCTCTAACCAATGCCACCTAGAGGTGACTGAGAGAGTTAGATCAAAACTAAAATAATCACACTAACCTTTATATACCATTCTGATCACTTTTGAATCATATCTCTAACATCATGTTCAACTTAGGGTTTTAAGGCATTAAAAACCAGTTTCCACTCCTAGCAATCATTCATAAAGGATTTCCCCTCATTACAAAAACTAATTCTTGTAGAATACACATAGGACCCTTTCCCAACTACCATGAACTATTCAAGATCCCATGTAAAGGATTGATGATCCAACAAGTATGAGAAAATCATTTTCAAGTTTGTAACACTTCATTCTAACACTTGAGAGACCTAGCAATTCTGCAATCTCATTTATATGTAGGATCATGGAGCTCTCACACATGAGGAAAAATTCAAAGATTGGTGGGAGGAGTAATTGGACCTCATCACTACACATCCTGACTTCCAAATGATGTCATGTAGTATCTAGATTAGCATGTTAGTCACCTTACTATGCAAAGGATTTTTTATCACCATCCATGAGCTACCACAATCACCTTTCCTAGCGCTTCCCTTCTTCATCACAATGGACATATCATAGGCCAAAGTGACCTAATAAAAAGCATTAATATCTAGGAGTGTAACCCCCTTACAATCCATACCACATGGCACAGATATTCTTATCACATAATAACCAATGCCAGCAACCAACTCATAATAGCAAAAGGGAAAGTGCAAAGCACACCCTCATTTGGCATCCCCTCATTCGAAGAAAATGGCATGCAACATTATGACCTAGAAGAATGATTTGAAGGTGCCATAGATTATAAGCTCATGTAACCTTATCTATATGGGCACATATGAGAAGGAAGTCTACCAGGTCATGATGGTAGACATGGCTGGATACCAATATGAGGAAGAAGAAAAAGAATTCTTCTTTTGAAAGCCGATGCACACAGTGGAAGTCTGCAAACAAGTTCTTCCAGAGTTTTGGGTGTACCTCCCATCTTGCCCACATTCCATCATCATGAACACAATCCAAGAAGAATCAAAGCAACTCCAACGTAGAATGGACTTCTTCCATCCTTTAACTACTCAAACATTCATATCTGACATCATTTTTGCACCCTTGTTAGAGAGTCCACTTCAAAAACTAGTGCACAAAATCTAAACATAGAGGGAGGTAGGGTCTCCCCTACCTTTTAAGATTTCATGTTTATATGACTAGGGACTATGCAGGAAGTACAACCTACCCCTACATCTATTTTACCACCACCCAAATGTAGATTGGTCATGATCGGGAGAAAAAAGTTTGTTTCTACGCTAAATCGCTTTCTACATTCAAAAGATAGAGAAAATGAGAAACTAAGAGATGGTCAAGGCTTGTGTACCTAGATGTAGTCTGTGCACCGTAATTTAGACGATAGAAGGTACTCCTCTTTAGCTATGGAGGAATGACACCTGAAAGAGAAAGACACTAAACATGAAGAATGTTAGAAGACAAAAGGGTGGACTGCCAAGCAAGAGCTTGGTCCTAGAAGCGCAAGGGCTTCTTGGGGGGAGTTAGTCCACTGTTAAAATAGAATGCTGATTAAAAACAGAAAATGATAAATGATGGAAAATAGAAAGAAAGAACTTAAGACAAATGCGTACCTATTTAGAAGCTGTCTGCCTTTACACAGTCGCCGAGGTCGGGGGTGTTGCCGGCATTGGTTAGAGAGATAGCCGACGTCAGTTATACTGCCGAGGTTGGTAGGGGTACTGGCCGAGGTCGGTCGGGGCAGTAGTCAGAGACGGGTGGGGCTAGGTTTCAAGACTGTGGACAGGGTCTATGGACGCGCGGGTTGGACTGTGGTCTTGTCTGAGGGTCAGGGAGGTCTGTTCAGAGGTCTGAAGGATTGCTTGGAGGTTTGAGGAATTTGTCTTGGGCCTGAGGGACTGAGGAAGTTGTCTGGGACTAGACTGAAAGGGTGACAGGGTAAGAGGAAGATGGATAGGAGACAGGTTTGAGAAGGCTTTTCAACCTCTCAAGGGAAGGACAGAGCAAGTGGTAGACAGTGGGTAGGATAGATGACTGAAATCAAATGAAATAATGAAGTAAAACAATGAAATTGCTTACCTTTTTGCTTGCTGACTGAAGAATGGAGGAGCTTATTATTGGAGCTGTGGAAGCCCTGTTGCAACAAGAAATGACTGATGCAGAGTGCCTGTACCTACTACTGCTACTGTACAAGGTCGAGAGAAAGGAGAATGCGAATGCCAAAGTGCCAAGAGGATTCTGTTCGTGGGGGGCAGAATGGTTGCAGACAACCATTTTGAAGGTTGCCGACGGCGACAGAACCACCGACGTCGGCCACAGTGTAGCCGACGTCGGCAGTAGAAGAATGGGGACAGAGGCTAAAATTAGCCTCTGCCCATTCTTGCACGCCGCCGGGTCGATGGGTCATGGGGAAAACGGTCATGAGAAGGTTTAATGGGCGCGGGAGGAGGATTAAGGGGAGATTTGGGGTAATAAAAGCTAGGAGAGAGGTGGGGGGATCCAAGGTAGCAAGGGTGAGGTGGAAAGGGGGGCAGTAAATTAAAATGTTTAAGTTGTTTTAATTTAATGAATGGAGGGGACTAGGACAAGGGTTAGGATATGCGTCGAGGTGGACAAGGGGGGAGAACGAAAGATGACCAAGGTGCAGACACATTTCTGGTGTCTACATTTGCCCCTTTTTATCTTGTTGGTTGTTCTTGATGAACTCAAGACAAAAACAGGAGTTGGTTGCCCCAGGAATGGGATGAGGTGTTCCCCCCTCAAAGCAAGAGTCGAGAGAAGGGAACTAGAGATCGAGTGTTGATTTGACAGAGAGATGGATAGAGAGAGGGTGAGTGAAAACATTGCAATAGTCGTGATTGCACATATACCACTTCACGGGATGGTCGGGTCAAATTGTCGCATGTCGAGGGTCGAGGAGTGCCAAAATTGAAATAACTGGGCCCCAGCATTTAGTCATCTACTGATCAGGTTATTCAATCTAAGCTGAAGCTCCAAATGGTCATCGTGTTCCAGGTATCCTGGGCTCAAGAAGTGCTCCCAGAAACATGAAAATGCCACAAGTAGTAGAGATAACCCAGCTCGCGATCCTATACTTGTGAAGGTCAAAAATAGTCTGCGAATAATTTGCTAACCAGTCGTGGGGTAGCATACATGCAAAAACAACCTAGGCAACATTGTCTTGGGAGTGGTCATGGTTGGAGGAGATAGGCATGATCTCCAATGGTCATTGGTCAAGGGGGATGGATGGACGAAAGGATGTGGCCGAGCTAACCTCAGAAAATGTCGTGTTATCTGAGTGCTGCCTACATAGCCCTGGTCATAGGGCCTCAGACCAATGTAGTTCGAGGTAAGTGAGAAGATTGGTCGATGATTGGTAGGGTCATGTGTCGTGATGATGAGGAGAAAAAGATGTTACAGCCTTTTCCAAATGGTGTATTCTGTAACATTGGTTGAGGGTCCTTCATCCCTAGCAATTGTCCATAGTCGTGATGGATGAATGCTAAAAATGAATTGAGGTCTATTTATGTTTCAGCAAGTATTAGTTTATGCTTAACATAAATTGTGTCTAGTCAATAGTTTCCATGTGTATTATTTTCCATAGAAACTATGTGGAATGGACTATGACGAGGATGGTGTCATGGTGCGGGTCTGAAAATGGAGATTGGAGTTGAGTTGATTAGGTTTGACAAGTGATGAAGTCGGATGTAACCAAAGTGTAGAAGAAGTGAAAGGCATATTCATCCTTTTATTGACAAGGACTAGAATGACAACATAGATAGGGGTTGTTAGAACCAAGAGCCCCATTCATGCATTGTGTCGTTGACCATATGTGTTAGAATGGTAATCGAATCACTTTGACATTAAAGTGAGCTCGAAGTCCCTTAAGCAGGTGTTAGGATAGGAGGATACAGGGTAACCCATTTTAAGAGCAGAGATGACTTTGCCCCTTTTATAGGGAACCCTGAGACAACTATAAGCCAAGTCCATGACCTTTTTTTTTTTGAGCAGACTAATCAATGCGGGAAGTCTGCGAAGAGATGTCATTTTGCTTGGTGGTCATTTGTGAAGCTGATCGATGCGGGAAGCTTCTAAGAAAGGTGCTTTTGGTAGCAAGATTTAGTCATAGCCATCCTTTAAGGGAGTGGTCTATATTTTTGCTTTATATAATGTTTGAATAGCTGTCCTTCGAGGGATCAGTGTATTCGCTACAACAATGATAGTACAGCTGTCCTTCGAGGGAGCAGTCTGCCTGTTGATTTGATTTTGTGACCTTGAATATGTTTTGACATCTTTTTTTTTTTTTGACAGAATTTGGAGTCATGGACAAGACTATAGAAGGTCAAGGGCTCCCTTTCATTAGGACAAAGCATCCATGCGTCATAAAAGGGTTATAGAGGACTTGTTAAGGGGAATAGGGTTGAAAGGAATGAGGATTAGAAGGATGGGGATTGCTCAAGGGACGAGCCCAAGTTAAATGTCAAGTGGATGAGTACTTGACTAACAGAAGAATGGTCATAGATGCAACGCATTAAGAGGCTCAGGTTCTGGTTGTCTGTCAAGAGGTGACAGACGATAAGTCCCTGACCCATACTTGTGCGTGATGATGAAAGGTCTGAGCCAATTAGGGGTGAATTTGCCTCATTTACTTCACTCCATATTGGTCACATGTTGATTCTCTTTGAGGACGAGGTCTCCGATGTTGAAATCTCATTCTCGCAAATTTTTGCCGTAGGCTCGCTTAATGCTATTTTGATAGACATGGAGATGATTGAAGGCAGCAAGACGACGCTCGTTAAGTAACTCAAGTTGAGCTAGGTGATCTTGATGAAAGTCATCGTTGGAAAGAATGTCATGCAGGGAGATGTGAAGAGATGGGATATGTACTTTGAGAGGCAAGACAGCCTCTCTTTAGTACACGAGAGAGAAAGGGGTAGCACCCGTAGAGGTTTGGATGCTAGTGCGGTAGGCCCACAAAGCAAAGGGAATATGAATGTGCCAATCCCTTCCTGTGTCGTTGACCACCTTCATGAAAATTTTAGTCAAAATTTTGTTGGAAGCCTCGACCTGCCCATTTGCTTGTGGGTAGTAAGGCAAAGAAAAGCTGAGTTTGATGCCAAATGAGTCGCATAGCTTTTGGACAGTCTTATTTTTGAAGGACTTGCCATTGTCAGTGATGATTTTGTGAGGGACACCGAAATGACAGATGATGTGGCTACTGATGAAGTTGACAATTTTATCAGCTTTTGTGGAGACGAGAGGAATGGCTTCCACCCACATGGTGAAATACTCAGTGGCAGTGATGATGGATTGATGACGAAGAGACGAGTGAGGGTTAATCTCAACGATGAGATCTAAGCCCCACTGAGAAAAAGGCCAAAAATCTTGAGCGACTTGTAAGGCATGGCTGGGGAGATGAAGCAGGTTAGAATGTTGCTAACACTTGATGCAACGCCGCACATAGTCGCTACAGTCTTGATGAAGGGTGGGCCAATGATAACCCAAGCGAAGGATGCGCTTGGCAATCGAGTTCCCACTGAAGTGTCTGCCACAAATCCCGTCGTGGACTTGTTTAATGGCATGAGAGGCTTCAGTGGAGGTTAGATAGCGAAGAAGGAGGCCGTCAAAGCCTCGCTTATAGAGAAGACCCCATAGCATGGTACAACGAGTTGTGCGCTTGATGAAAGCTCACCGCGCATTGCTAGAGAGATGGAGAGGAATGACAGAATGAGATAAGTAGTCCACAAGTTGCTTATACCAATTATCTCGTGGACTAGAATTGACAGTGTTGATATAATTGATGTGAGGAGAGATGTATGAAGGCAATGGTACACGATGCACCATGACAAAAAGTCAAGATGACGATGATGAATACAGGATATGCGAAGCAAGAGAAGTCATGGTGTCAGCAAACTTGTTTGTGGATCGAGGAACAGTCTGCAAGAGGTAATGGTCGAAAGACGCCAGAAGAACATCAGCACGATTTTTATACCTTTGCAAAACTTCATTTTTGCATAGGTATGAACTGTTGACTTGATTGACGACGAGCTGTGAGTCGCCGAAGATGTTGATAGACTTGGTACTGAGAGAAAGGGCAGTTTGAAGTCCCAAAATTAAGGCCTCGTATTCAGCCATATTATTGGTGCAATCAAAATTGAGCTTGAAAGACAGAGGCATGGGCTCACCTTCGAGTGAGATGAGAATGACACCCACACCCCCATTGAGTTGACATTTAGAGCCATCAAAGAACATGGTCATTTGGTAGACGATGTCATTGGTGGAAAGCGCGGCGATAGATTCGTCAAGAAACTCACACTGCGAAGGTTGATTATCGGGAAGAGGGGCATCCGCTAGTTGGTCAGCGATGGTTTGCCCCTTGAAAGATTTCTACTGGATGAATTCGAGGTCAAACTTAGCGAGCAGCATGAGCCACCGAGCCATACGTTGATTTTGATATGACTTGGAGTGCATATACTTGAGAGGGTCAGTGTGAGTGATGACAAAGGTTTTGTGGTTGAGAAGATAGTGGCAGAGCTTAGTAGTGGAAAAGACTAACGCCAAACAGAGTTTCTCGATATGAGTATACCGAGTTTCATAGTCGACCAGTGTTCGGCTGATATAGTAAACCGATTGCTCACGGTGGTGCTCGTCTCGGTGCGCGATCATGACACCTAACGAATGGTTGGTGGTAGAGATATAAAGGTAGAAGGGTTGGTCATCTTTAGGTGGAATGAGGACTGGTGGAGAGACCAGATAGCGTTTAAGGGCTTCAAAAGCCTCTTGACAGTCCTTATCCCATTTAAAGGTGACGTCCTTCTTAAGGAGGTGATGAAAAGGTTGGCAGTGGTCAGAAAGCTGCGAGATGAAATGGTGAATGGACTGGAGCTTCCCTTGTAGACTGCGAAGCTGCTTAAGATTGGTCGGGGGTGGCATCTCGAGGATAGCACGGATCTTGGTGGGATCTATCTCGATGCCATGGAATGAAACGATGAAGCTAAGGAGCTTGCCTGAAAAGACCCCAAAGACACATTTCTTGGGGTTAAGGTAGACATTGTATTGAAGAAGGTGAGAGAAGATGATCTTGAGAATGGTCAAGTGGTCATAGCGAAGCTTGGACTTGCCAAGAAGGTCGTCTTCATAGTCCTCCATGATTTTGTGGAGGAGATCGTGGAAAATATAAGTCATGGCGCGCTGGTAAGTGGCGTCGGCATTCTTCAGGCCGAAAGGCATGACTCGATAGCAGAAAGTCCCCCATGGGGTGATAAAGGTAGTCTTGTGTTGATCTTTTGGTGTGATCAAGATTTGATTGTATCATGAAAACCCATCCATGAGAGATAGCATCTCATGGCCAGCCGTGAGATCAACAAGCTGGTCAATGTTAGGAAGAGGAAAGTCGTCTTTGAGATAGGCTAGATTAAGATCGTGATAGTTCATGCAGATTCGAATCCTCCTAGTTGTTTTGGTGACTGGGACGATGTTAGAGACCCACTGCAGATAATCGATGGACTGGATGAAAGAGACAGAAAGAAGGCACTGAAGCTCCTCTTTGACAAGGAGCGCAACGCGAGGATGCATCTTTCGAAGCTTTTGTCAGATAGGCTTAGCCTCTGGTTTGGTGACAATGTTATGGGTAGCAATGGTGGGGTCGATGCTAGGCATGTCACTGTAAGTCCAGGCAAAGGCCTTGCTATGGTCGGAGAGGAACTAGGTCTAGTCAAACTGCTCTTGAGCATCTAAAGATTGGCCAATCTTCAAGATGTGAGGAACACCGGAAGAAGGGAGGTTGATGTCAATGGTAGATTCATTTAACATAACCTGGGTCTCAGAAGGGAGAGAGCGCTGGATGAAAGAGTTGTCAGCGCCCATGTAGGAAAGGATGGCATCATCGTCAACGCAGTCGACAGTGTGAATGGTCGCTGACTCATCCTCTATCATGCTAGGATAAATGAGAGGGAAAGACTTGGACACCCCATTGAGCTGATAGATCAGGGGTTCCAGGCAGATGGTGTTTATGGAAAAAAAACTAGGAGGGATGGAAACCACCGACTCCATAGGTGAAGAAGGAGAAATGGGTGAGCCTGAAAGAGATTGGTCAATGGTTGGCTTGGGACAAAGGTCTGAAGGGGCCTGAGTGGGGTCGTGATATCCCAAGCCATACCATTTCTTGGCATCATCGTCATTGAGAGGCTCAATAGGCTGATGTGAGCCCTGCTCATAACGTCCGAAACTAAAACCCTTCCATGCACACCTGTAAAGGTAAGTGTGTGCAAAGGCAGGGTTGCCAAGAAACAAGAAATTTGATGTGAAAGGTTGGGGTGAAGAGAGAGGATTGCCATTAGTAAGAGCTTGATTGAGCCCCCCATAGACAAGGTTAGTTCGGAGGTGAGGAGGACCATAAGGCACGACCATCCCGATCTGATGGTCATACCTAGGGCTGAGATGAAGGCGTCCATACTCTTGTGGAGTTTGGAACATGACTAAGGCCAACAAGCGATATTCCCCAAGTGAAAGTCATTGGAGGATGTCTTCCATGGGGTCTTTAGTCGTCGCTTGAAGAGGAGGGGTGAGGGCGACCGCCGATTGCGAACTAGTCGAAGCTTTTACGGATGGAGGCGGTGTCGGGGTTGATGGCTTGATAGGAATGAGGATGTCATTTGGACGGTAGGTTGTGTTACAAGTTTTGAAGGGTGAAGGGTCAGCGGGAAAGGTTTGTACTTTCCCGTCATGCTCAAATTTCACACAACGCTGGAGGGTGGAGGGGACACAGGCCATGGCGCGGATCCAGGGTCGGCCCAGCAACATGTTGTATTGAAACTCTCGTTCGATGATATAGAAGAGCTATGGGACTGTGCGTGGACCAATGCAAATGTGAAGGATGACTGTGCCCATGGTCGTGGCAGTGGTGTCATTGAAAGAGTGCAAGATCACGTCAGTTTTGGAGACACAATTCTTGGGAAGAGCCAACTGATCAAAGGCATGGGTGGAGATAATGTTGATGCTTGTGCCTCCGTCGATCATAATGCATTTGATACGTGTCTGATCAACATAGGCAGTGATGAAGAGGGCGGTGTCCTAATCTCCCGTGTTGGATGTGGGAATCTCAGAATCGCTGAATGTGATGGAGGCAACAGGGGCTAAAGAGTGGACAAGGGCAGCGAGTGGTTGGGGGTCCTCGGGTTGGACCTCCACTGCCTGCAAGGCTCGGATGAGGGCTTGACGATGCTGAGGCGAGGTTTGGATGAGGTCATAAAGGGACATCTTCACAAGCGTCTGGTGAAGTTGTTTCAACATGGAGTCATGAATCGCCCCTGAAGAGGAAGATGAAGAAGGCTGAGATGCGCCAAGGATAGAAATTTTAGGCTTGGGTGTAAGAGGGGGTTTGACGAAAGGGTAGGTCCAAGGTATGGCAACTTTTTCTTTCACCTTGTCCTTTTGCGACCTAGTGGTTATATGGATAGAATTGATTTCAAAGATAGGAGGTGAAGAAGGGGTCATGGCCTACTGGTGAGATGTTGACGTGGTTGAAGAGGTTGGATGGGAAGGTGTCAAGGTTTGATCAAGAGTGTCCTCAAGGAGAAGAGTGTCCTTCTCCATATAGCGGCGAATGACGGCCTTGAGGGCACAACAAGTCTCGGTATCGTGTCCTAGCGCACGATGGTATAAGTAAATCTTCGTGTCGTCGAACCAGGAGGGCTTGGACCCGAGAGGTTGGAAAGGCCTGATGGGTGGAAGGGTTATGTTGGAAGTCTGTAGAAGTCGGTGCAATATCAATGAGTATGAGCCCACTAAAGGGTCCGTGATAGTTGATATGTGTGAGGTAGGTGACTTTTGCTTAGGCAGAGCTGGAAGAGGTTTCCATACCACCTTGTGCGTTGATAGTGCGGTGACAGGGGGAGACGGCACTTTCTTCGTGAGAGGTGCTACCTTTTTAGGAGAGGGTAGACTGGAGGTAGGAAGAGGAAGTAAAGGAAGCAACTGGTTTTGATTGGAGGTCAGAGTGGGAAGGATTCTGGTCATAGTCAAAGGATGGGGGCCCAAAATGGAAGGCAATGGTGACGGGGGAGGAGGCGTTCGCTTTTGTGGTCTGGCAGTCTTCTTTGACTTGGGTGGAAGATTGCTATTGGTCAGGGTCTGGTCTAAGTCCACCTTCACTTACGGGTGAGTGAGGGTAGAGACAGGGCGAACGCCAAGTGACTTGATAGGTTTAGATGAGGTAAATGCAGGTTTTGGTCTTGATGGGATTGGTTGAGGTTTGGGAGTCTGGTCTTTGTTGAGAGTCTTAGGAGATTCCACTTTGGGAGGATTGGCAGCATGAGACGAGAGGGCACGGGCATGTTGAAGGGCTTTAAGACGCTCCCACAATACCTGATGCATCACTTTCCTTGAAGGGAGAAGTCCAATTTTCTCCACTAATCGGGAAAATGGCTGAGAAGATGATGGATGAGATTTGGATTCTTGAGAAGATGTTGACGGTTGTGGGCCCGAAGACGAGATGGGTGTAGCAGTCTCGGACCCATGGCATGATGAAGTCGTGATAGATTCATCTTTGGTTAGAGACGAAGGAGAGGCAGGTTCTTCCCTGGGTGGAGAAGCAACCAGAGAATGAGGCTCCTCAAGCGGGTAAAGGGTAGGGATGATGGTGCCCTCCACTTGCGATTGAGGAGTAGGAAGGGTCGGGTCCTCCATAGGCAGCAGGAAGGAGGATGGTGAGACTGGTGGTGCTGGTAAGGTTGAGGCATCCTCTAAGATGAGAGAGGTCAACGGAGAACTAACTGGGGAAAGAGGTTCGTCCACATGTGATGGACTGATAGATGGACTAACCTCTTGAGGTTGGTCGGGGATGAAGGGCGAAACCGTATTGACCATTTGAATGTTGTTTTCATGAGTGTCGTCAATTAAGGTCCGGACATTGTTTTGGGTCGGTGGATGATTGGGGAATGGTTGCTTGAAGATATCGATGCCCTGATTAGGAGGTGCATTGGGATTGTCTAGGGCAAGGTCACCCTTTTCAAGCATGTCTTGGATTATGTTTTTAAAAGTTTTGCAGTTTTCCATGTCATGTCCTTTAACACGGTGAAAGTTGCAAAAGTCATGTTCCCTATACCACGCAGGGATGGCGTGTGAGGGATCAAATTGTGGAGGTGGTCGGATCTGGAGGAGATTGAGGACCCCCTATTTAACGAGTTTTTCTAGCACAGACGCGTATGATTCTCTGAGAGGAGTATACCGTCATTGTACGTATCTCTGTTGGAATTGGCGGGTAGCGCTCTGAGATGTGGATGGCTCAGGCTGATTGGTTGAAGGTGAAGAGGATGAAGGTCTAACGACCACAGCATTAGCTGAAGCTTTAGACTTAGGATTAGATGATGATGGTTTAGAAGAAGAGGAGTCATTGGTCTTAGAGTTGGGATTCTTGCTCTGCAACTTGACTTTATTCTCCTTGATGGCACACAATTCAAGTTTGCGGGCCATTGTGAAGGCTTCGTCGAAGGTGTGGAAGGTCTGAACCCTCAAAGTGGAAGAAATATGTCTGGCACAGGCTTGGGAGAAGAGTTCAATAAGTTCGGGCTGGGGTAAGGAAAAGGAGAGTTGATTGATGAGGCCTCTCCATCGAGCAACGAAGTCAGCTATGGATTCATCCTCGAATTGGCGGATAGAATAGAGGTCTGTGATCGAGACCTTCTTGGTGATGTTGATGGAGAAATGATCAAGAAAGAGCTGGGCCAACTGTGTGAATGTGAAGAGGGAATGGCTGGCAAGGGAGCTATACCAATCAAGCACAGCACTAGAGAGGGACATAGGAAACGTGCGTAAAAGCAACGCATCATCATGGGCAATAAGGTAACAGGCATGTCTGAATGCCCGTAAGTGTTGTTGTGGGTCTTCCTTGCTTTGAAAGCGAGAAAACTTCAGAAGTTCCCACTGGCTGGGATATGGCCTGATTGGGATAAAAGGATGAATGGGCTCGTTGCAAATTTGCTCATATGAGAGAGCATTACATGAGCCATAAATAGAAGTCTCTAGGTTGGACATCTTATCCATCAGCATTTTGATGATATCTGCTGACGGATTGGTAGATGGAGCGCCCCTAAGTTGTAGGGCGCTTGGAAGAGGCTAGAGGAGGCATACAACGTAGTTGGTTATGCCTGTAAGGGTGCAACATAGGGATAACTAGTCGTAGGGATAGAAGAGAAGGCTAAGGGTGGTTGGGTAGAAGGCATAGCTAGGCCCGATGTTTCCACAAGAGGTTGGATGGTGGTAACAAGGGCCAATGGATAGGTAGCCACCCTAGTGTTGATAAGAGCCAGGGTAGGCGTAATAGATACAACCAGGTTCTGGAAAGGAGTGGATAGCAATTGAGCGGGCTGAGGTTGATAGGGGGCCAAAACCCCGGTGCAAGTGGGCCCAAAGATGGAGGGAGAGGCCACACTTGGAAGGTTGGTTAAGGTCTGGTCATTGGTCGAGGTGATAGCTTGAGCGTCTAAAGGTTGAACTACGGACGTTGTTGATATGGCCGTAGTCGCGACAAGAGAGGTCAACATTTCATAAATCGGATTGCCCAAGGAGTCTCACGTTCGGCTATGTGCGAGATAGTGCTGCAAGGCTTTGACGTTGAGGTCCAAGAATCATGCAAAATCTTGGTCCCCTTCTTGGACAATAGGAGTCTGGGGCGGGGTTGGACGGGTAGGAGTTCTTTCAGTTTTCGAGTTGAACTCCATTATAGGATTGGTTATAGATGGGGTAAACGGAAGAGGTTGATGCCTCGCGT
This sequence comes from Torreya grandis, assembly GCA_037957365.1. Classification (NCBI taxonomy): domain Eukaryota; kingdom Viridiplantae; phylum Streptophyta; class Pinopsida; order Cupressales; family Taxaceae; genus Torreya; species Torreya grandis. The sequence goes on from JARHVA010002524.1 coordinate 842,552, forward strand.
GGTTGACTAGAGCCTTGGCTTGACTGTGAGTCAGAACCATTCAAGGCAAGGAAGGCTCAGGTTTTAGAAACTGTGTTTTTCAGTTTCAGAAAACCAGGATGGATGCTGGACAGCAAGAAAGCCAATTTTTAGCTTGTTATTTTGGGAAAAAAGTTATGGACAGAGACCGACGTCGGTTTAAAAACTGATGTCGGTGGAAACTGGGTACCGATGTTGGTCAAATGATCGATGTTAGCGAGAAGAGGTTGCCGACATCAGTGGTAAAACCGATGTCGGTGACTGTGCTTTCTAAAAACTTAGAGGATTTGGAAGTTTTTGGAAAGAAGAGAATAAGAAAAATGTCCTCACTAACTCAAACAAGCAGATAGGAATAGAAAAATAGATGGAGACAGGTAGGCCCTAAGCGTTAGATCCCTAGGAATAATTTATTAAGATCGTGTTGGCTTATGCCTTAAAGTGTGTTTGGGGAGGTTGGCTTGTAGAAGGGTCCTAGAAGAGGTAGTCTATGGATGGTTTCAGGTGTGTTTAGGCACTCAAGAAGTCTGGGTTAGGTTCCGTGCATGGCCTAGTGCTAAGGATCAAGCTCCCCTCACTTCATGAGTCCAGTGGTAAACTGGTCCCGCTTAGCCAAAATATACTTTCCCTATAGTTTAGACTCTGCCAGAGAACAGAGTGGGCTTTCCCCTTAGTGATGAAATCCAAGTAGGATCGCCGGGACGGGTAAGGTATCCGCTGGGGGATGAAATCCCAGTCGGGCCTTGTCTCAGGTAAGTTTGATGTTTGATTTGTGCACGTGGTTTAGGTTGTGTAACATCAAGTGATCTACGATTAATTCAATATGCGTTTTGTTAATTACTAAGTGTGGACTAATGCAAGCACAAGCAGAAATGGAATGCAAAGTGTTTTAAGCCCCAAATCGAAATGTTAAATTCGGATGAAAGCAAGTTGAGAAAGGGTTGGAGGAATATGATTTTTGACTAGTCTAGAAATGCAAGAAAAGAAAAGAAAAGTTCTTTTTATTCCTACTTATAATGTCATTTAGAAAAGAAAGAAGAGGTGAAAAGGGAGGATCCTAATGCACCCTATATGAAAAGAAGAAAAGAAAACCCAAGGGAGACCCTAGGGTCCCACCGAGCGTGCCAGAATGTTTCTACGCTAAATCACTTTCTACATTCAAAAGATAGAGAAAATGAGAAACTAAGAGATGGTCAAGGCTTGTGTACCTGGATGTAGTGTGCGCACCGTAATCCAGACGATAGAAGGTACTCATCTTTGGTTGTGGAGGAATGACACCTAAAAGAGAAAGACACTAAACACGAAGAATGTTAGAAGACAAAAGGGTGGACTGCCAAGCAAGAGCTTGGTCCTAGAAGTGCAAGGGCTTCTTGGGGGGAGTCAGTCCACTGTTAAAACAGAATGTTGATTAAAAACAAAAAATGATAAATGATGGAAAATAGAAAGAAAGAACTTAAGACAAATGCGTACCTATTTAGAAGCTATCTGCCTTTACACAGTCACCGAGGTCGGGGGTGTTGCCGGCATCGGTCAGAGAGATAGCCGACATCGATTATACTGTCGACGTCGGTAGGGGTACTGGCCGAGGTCGGTCGGGGCAGTAGTCAGAGAGGGGTCGAGCCAGGTTTCAAGACTGTGGACAGGGTCTATGGACGCGCGGGTTGGACTGTGGTCTTGTCTGAGGGTCAGGGAGGTCTGTTCAGAGGTCTGAAGGATTACTTGGAGGTCTGAGGAATTTGTCTTGGGCCTGAGGGACTGAGGAAGTTGTCTAGGACTAGACTGAAAGGGTGACAGGGCAAGAGGAAGATGGACAGGAGATAGGGTCTGAGAAGGCTTTTCAGCCTCTCAGGGGAAGGACAGAGCAAGTGGTAGACAGTGGGTAGGATAGATGACTGAAATCAAATGAAATAATGAAGTAAAATAATGAAATTGCTTACCTTTTTGCTTGCTGACTGAAGAATGGAGGAGCTTATTGTTGGAGCTGTGGAAGCCCTGTTGCAAGAAGAAATGACTAATGCAAAGTGCCTGTACCTGCTACTGCTGCTGTACAAGGTCGAGAGAAAGGAAAATGCGAATGCCAAAGTGCCAAGAGGATTCTATTCACGGGGGGCAGAATGGTTGTAGACAACCGTTTTGAAGGTTATCGACGGTGGCAGAACCGCCGACGTCGGCCGCAGTGTAGCCGACGTCGACAGCAAAAGAATGGGGACAGAGGCTAAAATTAGCCTCTGCCCGTTCTTGCACGTCGTCAGGTCGAGGGGTCGTGGGGAAAATGGTCATGAGAAGGCTTAATGGGTGCAGGAGGAGGATTAAGGGGAGATTTGGGGTAATAAAAGCTAGGAGAGAGGTGGGGGGATCCAAGGTGGCAAGGGTGAGGTGGAAAGGGGGCCACTAAATTAAAATGTTTAAGTTATTTTAATTTAATGAATGGAGGGGACTAGGACAAGGGTTAGGATATGGGTCGAGGCGGACAAGGGGGAGAACGAAAGATGACCAAGGTGCAGACACATTTCCGGTGTCTACAAAGTTATAGGTTTCAAGTTTAGAGGTGCAATCAATTGATTCTCCACCATCATTATAGGCTCAATATGTTGAGGAGCTTATGTTTAAATAGACAATACTCAAGGATCAATAGGCTACCAAGGAAGAAGTTGCTTGCACAGTCGAAGAAGCATAGCAACAACATGCAATACAACAAGTCGAAGAAGCTGAGGCCACACAAAATGCCAAGGATCTAGAGGTGGACATTCAGAGGGCCACAAATGTGTCCAAACAAGCCCAATAAGTAGATGATGTAGTAAAGCAAGTGCAGGAGGAGAGAGAGAAGAAGGAAAAAGAATAATAAGAATAAAAGAGGAAATAAGATGTAGTAGTCCAGGCATTACAATAGGTAGAGGAAGTTACCAAGAAGAAGAAGAAGGAAGAAGACAATGAAGCCCTATGGCAACAGTAAGCATACGCACAAGCACAATCATATGTGCAGCCCCAAACTGAATAAGAACAAGCTAAAGCTATGACATTAGTAGCAAAAAATAAAAAGAGAGAATAAGATCATAGAAAGAAGGAAGAACAAGAGAGAAAAATGAAGATGAAGAAGAAGAGAAAATGAAGAAAGAAGAGGAAGAAAAAAACATAGAAGAGGAAGAGAAGAGAAAGAAAGAGTAAGAGGATGAGAACAAGAAGAGGAAGGAAGAACCATAGAAGAAAAAGGAGGAAGAGGCCAAAAAAAATGACTGAAGATGTGGCATAGCAAAGTAAGTTGACAATACAAGCCAAAGCACAGTAGGAAGCACCAAAAACCATGCAGTCAGCATTATAACAACCTGAGTTTCCACTAGGAGGTGTTTGGGTATAGGACATACCCATAGTCACTATTTAGCACACTACCTTCTAAATTTTACTTACTATTATGCCACACCTAGACCCTACAACATCCATGAGCACATTGGTCACACTCCCAGTCAAGTAGGAGGCTTCACTTGATGTCTCCCAATTTCCTTTGAAGAAATAAATGGAGGGTATTGTAGCCTTCTAAGAGTCAACCATGCAAAAAGCTACCTCTCTGGAGTAATAACAAGAACAGTCAAAGGTAGAGAATGTGGAGTTCAGGGCTCAACTACATGAAGCAAATAAGATGATTGAAGATACTTTTTAAAGCTTGGCCTCTCGAGTAATCAGGGACCAAGTGATGTTAGACTATAACAAGCTCAAGACCTTGGTCTTAGAGCTCACAAAGGACTGGTATGTAGCCCAACAACTTTGCACAGTTGAGACATTAGGCCAGATTATGAAGAATGAGGCCACTACTTTGATTACTCTATTGGAGGATTATCAAATCATGATTGACATTGTATCCCTCCAAGTCTATCAGGTCACACATAGTCTATTAGAATGCAAGTAGTAGCTTGATAATGCTCTCACTAGTTCTAGCACATATTTTACTACAACCATAGCTGCCGAGGTAATTATGCATAGTCTAACTACATCAATGAACATGAATGACATTGCTCTCTAGGAATCATTTACTACAAGGGATAATCTGTGCAATCAACTCATTGACTTGTAGTATGACCTATAACACAATTCATTTTTAGGCCTCCAGGTTGAACACCATGTAGAAAAGTTGGACCAGTTGAGCAGTGAAATATAGATGAGGGTCAGTAACACAAAAGTAACCATGAGCATCACTGATGATTCGAACCTAAAATAACTCATTGACTACCATGCACTAATGCGCAACTTGATCTGTATGGTCCAAGAAGTGATCCTTGATTGGCATGCTTATAAAACTAGCCTATCTCCATTCTGTAGTAAGGTGGCTCAGATTCTCAATGATCTAGTTTACAAGCCACAATTCAAGCTCTATCAAGTCATCATGCAGTGTAAGGCTACATAGTTCATGGCCAAGGATCCTGATGTCCAGTCCTCTTCCACAACAATGCCACCTCCTTTTAGTTGAGTATTGTGCAATGTGTAATTTTTTTAAAAAATTGTAAACACTTTTTTGTTTTAGGATTATTAGTAAGATGAGTGGGGCCAAGATGGTTGAAAACCCATAAAGGGTGACCACGTAGTTATGTCAGCCTATTGAAAACCAAAAAGGATGGCTAAGTAGTGTACAAGAGGTGAAAACCAAAAATGGTGCCTTGAGTGATTACTACGACTCTTGCTAGTCTACCCACTTCTTCAATTTCTACCCTGAGTGCACCATCAGATGATCCTATGATGTTGTCTCAAGATAAGACAACACTTTAAGTCCAAGAAAGTGTTGGGAGATGAAAATAGATAAGTAAAGCTATGTAAGATATTCTTTTGATATTCGTGTGTTATGTAAGTAGTGGTCAGCCATGTGTATTTTGTCCTATCCTCCATCACTTGTAAAAGGATAGAAGGTGAATAGTCTCCTCTTTTGGCACCATAGTACGAGAAGAATGTGAATAGTCAAGGACCGCAAATGACTATATATATGTGTGTGTATGCTTGTATGAAAAAGAAGATAAACTTTGGTTGAGATCAATATAGACTATGTGTTCATGGTTACCTATTGTATTTCTTATGTTTGTTCTTTGTGTGTGATGTCTTGTTAATGTTGAGATTAATTCCATCTAATTTACTCTAAATTCTCTATGCACCTTCATGAAGTACTGGTTAATTATAAATCCTTCTTATCACATGATAATTCTTGTTTATCATGCTTATGCTAAATATGAATTATATACACTATGCACTTAGGTAAAACTTATCTATCCTCATCCTTAGCATGTTCTGTTGTATCAAGAACCTCTGCTAAAAATTTTAATGACTTTATTTGGTCTATATCATGAGTCCACATGGGGAAAATATATATTAATGTTAATGTTACATATAATTTTATATCATTTCCTTCTAGGAAAAAAAATATCCTTCTCAAGACACAAACATTAGTTGTTCCATGTGTTCCACCCATATCTTGAGGGGGTAAGTAGATTCTACATTGATTTCTATCACTCTTTTGATGTTTCTCATGTCTCGATACACCAAGATTATTCATGATGATAAGGTAATGAAGGTCATTTTCCAAATGATTTCAAGGTTTCAACCTAAATTTCTAATACTTAGTGACCTAGTGACTTCAAATGTGAAGGCCCATCATCACTTGATGACATATAAGGTTCCAAATACAATACACCTTTCTATCTCTTTTGATGGCATGGAAGATCCATATAATTTTTTTTGTATACCAAGGATAAACTTGAGGTATTTTTATATAAACTAAGTTCATATATTCAATGTTTACTATTGTGTGCTTACTTATGCCAGTGTATGAATGCTAAGTGGTTTTGCAAGCTTGAGACTCAATAATGTAATGCTTATAATTCCAAACATGGAGTATCATTTTTTGTATATATATTTTTAATGTCTTTACTTTGAAGTATGTGCTTACACCATCTACATTGTGAGTAAGAATGCATCTCAAAGTGGGGCATTATATAGATGCCTAAAAATGGTCCCTCGACCTTCATTTAGCATTATTTTTTGAATGTTAGAAAGTTTGTCTATATGTGGGTAATTGGTCCAAATCAGTTAATATTGGTCCTCTTATCAAGTATAAACATTCCAAAATCCTCATCCCCTATCTTTTTGTTGGCTGTCACGTTCTTTAGATCCCATTTAAATTAGGTGTAGTAGTCTCTGGTAGTCTCTCCTTTACCCCTTCTTTAGTTCTAAGCGATTAGAAGTTAGTGTGGCTATCAATATTGTTAAATTTTAGTTCATGGTGGCATATAAATAAACAATCATTATACTCTCATTTAAAGGAATAAAGCAATCATTAGAGCACTTACCACTTTTTAAGCTAAAATTTTATTATGAAGTACTTTTGGCTCAAAAATTGAGATTGTTTCAATATATCAACATATTTATTCCAATCTAGAGTGTTTGAGTAAAATTGGGCTAGTTAAATCACACCAACCATCCAAACCGTAATGTGAACACCCAAACTTTGTTTTTCTTAATTCACTAGGTCATGTAGAATTAACTCATGACTAGAAGAAAAGGGTCACAACACACAAATTTATGTTAAGTGGAAGAGCATAAGCAAGAAAACAAACCCAAAATGACACAATCCAATCTGTGATCACCTCCTATTAGCATTTTCACAATTATAACAAACTATTAGGAACATTTGTATGGCCTAACATCTTGTCCAAATATGACTCAAAATTTTAGATGGTCACTCTAGTGGTGTTAGTTGAACATTTACAGGTTTATATTGTGAAGACACATTTCCAATGGCACATAAATGAGATAAAATCATTTTATTTCTTTATATATTTGATTGTCTTAATTTAATAGGCATATTATTTATTTTATTCTAGATGTTTAATTAGATTTTTTTCATTTATAATAATACAAAAGTATTTTGATAGTATCTTCACAATCTTGTATTCATATTCATCCATTTTATTTCTTAAAAAAATATGATTAAATTAGTTTTTTCAATTGAAACTTCATTCATTTGTAGTTCATAGTTCAATAAATTTATAAAGAATAACATTAAAATCTAAATAATTATTTTATAAAAAAAATCACATTATCAATTAAATTTATATAGAGTATATGCACCTAAATTCGCTCACTTGCATTATTATCATTAATATTTCTATTAATCAACATTAATTCTACTAATCCCATTTATTATAATTCGTCCCGTTCTAATATCCTCCTTTATCTCTCTAATTTATCCCAATCCTAGCCATTTATCTAATATCCCCCTCCTTTATTCTCCTTCATCTATTAACCTTAGTCATCTCACTCCATTAATTCTTCTTAATCCTTATTATCCTAATCTAATCCCACTTACCTATTATTTAAGAATTTTAAATTCCCATGACCCCACCTAACCACCTACACTAGCCTATCCCTAGGCTATCGTACACCTCTAGTCCTTAATCCTCAACTAATCCCCATCTAACCCGCTTCTAAGCCTAATTAACTCCTAGGAAGGTTCCTAGACTCCTCTAAATCTAGAGCCTTCTCCAAACCTCCCTCTCCTCTCTAGAAGCCTCCAAGTGTAGAGGCTTCCAAGGAATTTTAAATTCCTTGGATAATTTACAACCCTTGGATCTCCTCATCCAACTTCAAATCTCAACCCTTGATTCTTCCCTCCTCAATCTATATAATCAACCCTTCTCCTTTATGTAAGCCCAAAACATGAAATCTCATATCAAAGCCATGTCAAAATAATCTATCATTCTCATATCAAATCCATGCCAAATTCTCCATTGAATCAATCAACAAGCATCCTCATCATGTCATCATAATGCCAAAAATTTGAGTCAAGCAATCAATCATCCAAGTGCAAATCTTGGAATGGAGACATGAGGAGATAAAAATCATGGTAAGCATGTTCTATTTATTTTGATTTACTTCTTCTATCCATTCCTATTGGTGTCATTAGGTTCTAGGTCTTATTACTAAGTTAGTAATGTTGCTTGAATATAAAATTTGGTGCACATTTTGGTGACCACAGTGGGACTGGTCTTTGAGACTGTCAATTTATTAAAAAAAACTAACCTATGGATGTTGTGAGTGTCCTTGAGAATTACCATTATTGTTGTCCAAAATTTTGAGTCTAGAAAGGCAATCCAACAAACACATCAAGCAAGGACTGCTTGTCATCTTCAAGCACATCACTTATTTTGAGAGGCAAATTACTTGCAAGAATGAGGTAACATTGTGTTTTTATTTCATTTGTGTTTGCATTTAAAACAACTTACCTTGCCCAATTGGAAGTCATTTGATCCCACTCATAATTGTTGATGAATGAACAAATAGCACATACTCAGTAATTGTTGATTGGTGGATGAATATTTCTTCACAATCTGAATATAATCCCTCAGTCCAAAAAATGCAGGCTTGTCTTTTCCATCCATTATGATAATCTATTAAAATATGTTAAAGTCGAATATCGACCCTAATGATGAGATTAGTGTAAGGCTTAAGCTCAAGATCACACAATGAATCCATCTCCTCTGATGACAAGGGTAGGTACATTGGGTCTCCCAAATAATAAAATAATGTTGTTCGAAAATGACTCTAGACTTCAAGAATTAATATAAAGATTTTACCACCATAAAACATATAGATCTACCAAATCAATCATAATTTCACTTGGGCACATCTCCTCGCTCCTCCAAGCCTATCCCTCATCAAAACAACACCCATCCACAAACATGTCTATTTACCATGTAATAACGATGTCTAATTTGTGCGAAAGATAGAACACAAGTTGTGCATCGTTTGTAATTTTGTAACAAAATGCCCTTGCAAAGCTAAATTACCCTGAGAGCCATTTAAAATGTGGCATCAACATTTCACTATGAATTTGTCATCAACATTATTCTAGAATTTGTTATAAGCAAAATCTGCCCTTTTCTCCCCTACATCAAGAGTTATAGAAGACCTACGGGTACATGCGTTCATTGCCCATTCAATTATATCAATATTATGTTGATAAAATGTTTATGTGAAATTCGCTTTGGTGCATTCACAATCAGGATACGATGTGTTTGGGAGGTGAAATTTATATATGCATACATGTCAACAAGAGCCTTTCCTAACAACAATAGAGCATGACCATACATGAACAAAACTTGAGCCCCTTTGTATCAAGAAGTGCACTAACCAAAGGCATTGATAGATCAAGTATAAACAATATCCCACCCTCGGAAGCTTCCATATCTATGTTCCAAAATATTTCAAACTATATGCATTTGACCATGTACTTCAGTGTTAAACATAGCATCATTACATTGAGTGTTTTATAATTAATGTTGTTAGAACCACAAATCTGTTAATATAATTACATGTAGGTTCTAATTTCAATTTATTTGAATGGTGCGAGAAAATTCTAATTTTTGATATATGTGTTAAAGGTTTTATTAGGCCATAGGGATAAATGCCACATATATGCATACCTATATGCATTGAAGAAAATTATAATGTTGTCTTGAACAAATTTAATTTTTTTAATAATGATTTGATGGTCGTGCAAGTTGGTCGATTTATGGTCTAAAGCCTTAGATTGTCATCCAATAGCATTTACTTTTATCTTTATTGACTAAATCCTTTTCATGTTATAATTGGATGATTCTTAGTTATAGTTGTCTAGTAACATCAAAAAAAATTGTGTATTCACATCAACATAATAAACTTTGTGCAAAATACTAACATTTTTCTCATTGAAGGGGGTCTTGTGTCACCTCATGGAACAGTTGGCCGAAGACTAAAATTAGTTATATGTATTAATCATCTATTTTGCAGGTTGATCGATTTTGGAGTCGAATAAAAATATCATTTTTAGATGATTTGTCTAAATTTTGCTTATTGACGTGTGTTTGCAGATAATACGATTGTCAAAGATAAATTATCAAAAACTACTAACATCTTGTCTTGTAGGTTACCTCTTTGCGATGCCAAATTCAAACTACTAACCATGTGCTTGCAAGCTACCAGTCAAAGAATCCATTTGGCACTTTGAAAATCAATTTTGATTATCTATTTTGTCTTGTTGTGAAATATCATTCCTTTTATATAATTGCTTGCATGTGCATGTGTTAACTTATAAATAATCATTGTATCGTACCCCTCACACATAAGTAATTAATCAGTTAATTAATTGTATTGTGTTATGCTTGTTTATTAGCTTCCCCCCTAGGATATCATGTGACATGGAATTTATCCCCATGCACGGGCTTTGTATATAAGGGTTAATGTTATAGATTTCATCACTGTGCACTAACCAAGCTCTGTATTTCGATGGAGTCTAAAAATCAAGGACAACTATCATTCGGCTACGCTGTTGATCTGATACAAGTCATCCATGAAGGGGAAGAGTTAAATATCTAAAATAAACATTAGACAACACCCTATACAGACTTGGGTCTCATCGTACCTTTGTGTATATAAAGGATGCACCTAGAGGCCTTGTGTATACTTAGCATAAGACCTTTTAACTGTAATAGGTGTACCACTACAGGAGTTAGTATCAGCTCTGAAGTAGCCATCATATGCAAGCGAGGTCGATAGGGTTTGATAGATTACGTAACGGGTCACCGACCTACAACCTCACTTGTGAAGCCATTGGATGGTGCGAGACATTAGGTTACACACCCTTGAGTTTAATAATCATATGTTGTGGATTGCTTGCTTGGGTGTGTGTTATGTTAACCTCATGTTGTTTATGAGTTAAGCCAGCCTTTACCCCAAACCTACACTCTTATCTAGGTCTTTGCACATCATCCCATCTTCCTTTGTACATATCATCTTATCTCATTATTTCCTTGTACATCCTTATCCCATCATCCTTTGTGCATATAATCTTAGTCTTGTTTCATCCTCTTGTACATCCTCATCATCATCCCATTGTACCTATTCCCTTTTTGTACATCCTCCCATATCACCTTGTCTTCCTCTCATCCTAGTCTAGTCATATCCACCCATCCTTAGTCATACCCTTATCACCTACATGCCCCAATCATATCTTACATCCTTACCTAATTCCATATCATCAACTACTTTCTTTCACATAGTCACAACATCCTGTCCTAGTCTAGTCATCTCCACCCATTAGTTATCACCCCATCATCCTGTACATCCTTACCTAATCATCATATTGTATACCCCACCACATATTCTAATCACATCTTGTATATCCTCATCTTACCCTCTTGTATATATCTTTATTCTCTTGTACATCCTTCTAGTCATATTTTATTCTGGACCCATCCGGTCTTGTCATTCGCATCTTATCCTAAGCCCCACATCTTATCCTAATCAATCTTTTATCTTGACTTTGCCTTATCCTAGTCATCTCATCACCCATCTAGTCTAACCCCATATCATCTTATCCTAGTTGGATCATCAAGTCACATATGGGTCTAAGTCATCCCCATCTTATTACCCCTTCATCACTTCATCATCACCTATCATCATACTTATCCTTGTCCTTTATCTTAATCACCTTCATCACATAATCATACTCCATCCCATTTTGAACAAACCAGTCTAAAGGTTTTGAGCTAGTCCTATCATCCACATCATCATATCATCCTAGTCCACTATCACTCATCACTTGGTCAGGTCTCATACCTAATCAATACCCTATTAGCATCTTATCACTTTGTCAGTCTCAATCTAGCAAACCCATCATCACCAATCTAGTCTAAATCATCTTGCCTATTCATAACTAGCACCCATCATATCATCCCCTTGCTAGTTTAAATCTAGGTAACTAATCATTAATCCTTTTGATAGCTTGATAACTAGACATTGTTGATAGGTCGTTAGCACCTATTGTACTATCAGTTTGAAACCTGATCATAGTCTTTAATCTATTTGTCCATCATCACTTAATCATACTAGCTTAGTCCTTTCGACCTATTTTGTTCAAGAACCCCATCCAATCCTTATCTTACCTCCATTATCCATCACCATCCATCATCCATGGAGCTAGACCTGCCCTCGTATACCAATACATAGTTTCCCATAAAGATGAGATCCTCTTGAAGTTCCTTATTATGGGTGTACCCCTTCTCGACGATGTTGACCCCCTTCAATTCATTGCACCTCTCGTCCAAGCCCCTTCATGTGAGTCCCGTATCAATCCTCCATTTGCTATTCATAAAACACCATCTACCCATTCCCATACTAGCAAAGGGAATCCAATCTTAGCCATCTCGACTCCCTCCACACTCATCATTCATCTAATCATCCTTATTCCCATCACTAATATAATCCTCTCAACTCACCCAACTAACATCCCATATTTTATCCTTATCATCTTCATCTCATCATCTAAATCAAATCCTTCAATTACTAACAAGTCTAATCATCCTCAAACATCATCACTTTCTAATCACTAATCATCGTCACCATCTCCTAGTCATAACTACATTAGCTTGAGGTCTTTTCAAAGTATGTAGGCAGCACTTGGACACTTTTCAGTGTCTAAAGATCGCTCGACCACTATCTCTCTCATCCATCATCAGCCTCTAGTCCTGCATCAGTCAAATCTTTGAGTTATAATAGTTCAATCTATTGACCAATCACCATCATCATCTCCTTAATCTTTTCCATCAATCTCCCACACCTGTCGATTAGGCCCAACAAAATCTCCACGTCCATATTTTCTTCCATCAATCACTGATTAATTATTGCTCCCTTGCATGCGTCCTTGCCAGGGGCATCATCACATTATGACTCATTAATTTCATGTAATACAATCTTTTGGTCACTCGACTCTATCATCACCTATATTATATTGATCAACTTTAGCTTTTGAGCTACACCCATCATCAATCTTATCAAATCATCATCTTATCCTAGCCTATAGCTCTCCCTTGTATGCATCTTTGTTTGGGATACGTCTAAAGCTTGTGGTCTTTTAATCTTATCATCATCATGTTATGGTTGATTCCCCTTTGAAATGTGTCAATAATCATGACACCCATCATCTTTACTCTCTATGCATGTGTCTTTTCTAGGGGCATCATCAATTTGTAGCTCACTACTCAAGTCAAAATTTACTTCATCATCTATCTCGCATCGAGCATCCCATCCCCTGTCTATCCATCCCATCCCACACATCGTTTCTTCTTTCAAGTGGCCATCAGTCTCATTCTTCCCCGTATATCCCCTCGAGGGGGCATCATATCCCCTAACATCATATCTACTAACATTCATCTATGACATGATTTTTCTTTGAAAGACTTACTCATTCGTTCTACTCGCAATGTCCTTTCAAAGAAGTGAAAAATGTATGCACCTAAATTTGTTTGCCTACATTATTGTCACTAATATTCCTATTAATCGACATTAATTATGTTAATTCTATTTATTCTAATTCATCCCGTTCTAATATTCTCTTTTATCTCACTAATTTATCTCAATCCTAGCCATTTATCTAATATCCACCTCTTTTATTCTCCTTCATCTATTAACCTTGGTCATCCCATTCCATTAATTCTTCTCAATTCCTATTATCTTAATCTAATCCCACTTACCTATTATTTAAATAATTTATAATCTGATGACCCCACCTAATCACCTACACTATCCTATCCTTAGGCTATCCTACACTCTTAGTCCCTAATCCTTACATAATCCCCATCTAACCCCCTTATAAGCCTAATTAACTCCTAAGAAGGTTTCTAGACTCCTCTAAATCTAGCACCTTCTCCAAACCTCCCTCTCCTTTCTAGAAGACTCCTCTAAATTTACAACCCTTGGATCTCCTCATCCAACTTCAAACCTACCCATGATTCTTCCCTCCTCAATCTATATAAGCAACCCTTCTCCTTCATAGAAGGCCAAAATTTGAAAGCTTATATCAAAGCGATGTCAAAATAATCTATCATTCTCATATCAAATCCATGCCAAATTCTCCATTGAATCAATCATCAAGCATCCTCATAATGCCAAAACGCTGAGTCAAGTAATTGATCATCTAAGTGCAAACCTTGAAATGGAGATATGAGAAGGTAAAAATGATGGTAAGCATATTCTATTTATTCTGTTTTACTTCTTCTATTCAGTCCTATTGGTGTCATTAGATTTTAAATTTCATTACTAAATTTAATAATATTGCTTGAATCTAAAATTTAATGCACGTAAAAAACTATTAAAATATATAAATTATTATTTATAAAAAGAACTATAAAAATATAAGTTATTATTTGATTCCAAAATTAATAGAGAACAACATAAAGATTTAAACTATTTTTATACACATATTTCCATACCCATCTATTGAACCTCAAAGATATTTAAAAATATAATACTAGTAAAGTGCTTTCAAATTTTATATTATGCATTATGCTTTTAAGCTTTCATTTTGTTAATTAAAATCTCAAATTTAATGAATGTTAGTTATAATTTTAAATATTATATATTATACATAAATTAAATATAATTTTTATATAAAAATTATATATAATTAAAAAAATTTTAAAAAAAAATCATAAATAGAATTAATATTTTAAGAATTTTTTGATATAAAATTGTTTGTTTGGATGGTGCTTTTTAAAAATGATTCTTTACTTTTATTTTTTGAGACGATAGTTTGTGCATAAAAATTTAATATGTGATTATTTGTAGTTTTTTAGATTGTGTTTTGATTAACTAATTTTTTATTTCAAAATCAAAATAGTAAAGAGTTTGAACCATGATATGTCTGCTTTACTTTACAACCTTTTTTAATTATATATTTTTTTAATATAATATGAAATGTTTGAATAATAAAATTTAAAAATACATATGCACTAACAAATATTTATTAAAATGATATTAATATTAACAATTTTTTCTTATATTATTTATATAATAAATAAAAATAAATTAAATTTTATTTTATTTTCAACAACCACCACCAAATTTAAATCTAACCGTCCCCTTCTCTCTTTATAAAACCTTCAATAAAATAAAAACAAATAAAAAATAAAACAGAAATTATAAAGACCCTTTTTTACTATTCAAATGACCAACCAATTGTTGAAGGAGCATCTGTTTGAAAGTCAATGCAAACAAGAAGCAGCGGATCCTCCACCCTACTTTTTTGAAAGTCAATGAAAACATGTCATATAAGACAGGTGACCCACCTGAAAGAGTAAGTGATTCCCACAAGAAGTTAATGTGCACCATTCATGGAGTTCAATATAGCCACGAGACATCCCACCTACCTCCATTTTTACTTCCCATCCCTCTCAATTGCACCTTCACAATGAGTTGGCACCACCCTTTCCAAAGGTAGGTCCGTGGTGGTTTGTCAACTTTTTAACAGTTGTATATGGAGTCAAACTCATGCACCATATAGGTTTTATATGGATTTTACTAAGCATACAAAATAATCATGCCGAGGACAGGAAAACGTCTACCACACCTTACCACTTTACTATTCATGAACTAACTGCCATTGAATTGAGGGTTAACGGATTACCAGAAAGCTCACCGACTGTATTAACTCCACCACATTTAAACAATATATCTTTCTCTCTGGTTTTATTCACAACATTTGCTTTTTAGCTATTTTGAGCATTCTTTTGGCCTACTCAGTTTAAGAGAGCCTACATCCAGTCTAACAGATGCACTTTGCTATTTTAATGTAGCAAAACAAGAAAAGATGATGAATAAAGTTCTCAAATCAAACATTTAATGATAAGATTGTTGTACACAGTTAAAAACTAAACCGAAAAAAGAAACAAAAAATCCAACCAACGACCGCTATTGGTCATCTCCGTGCCACGTCCACACAATGTCCTTCAGCCCGGGGCGGAGCTCCTGACTGCAGAAGTTGTTATATTCCAACGTGCCACCGTCTGGCTTGCTGACCTCCACGACGAATAGCGAAGGGGTGACCTGGAAAATCTCGGCAGCAATTGCCAGGTGTCCCTTTCTGCCTTGCTCATACCGCTGCATCTTCATCTTAGAGTCCCCTCTTTTCTTCACGCTAAATTTCAACCGCGTGGCAATTTCCTCCAGCTTGGAAATTATGGTCGACGCCGGCTGAGTAGACGTGAAGCGTGACTCAGCCTTTCTCGAATTCGCCTTTTCAAAGAGCCCCGACAGATTAAATCCCGATGACTGGGAAATGATGTCGAAGGCGTTGAGACACGTCGGCTTTGATTCTGCTGACTCGGACTTGGGTTCGTCCTGTGATGGCTCGAAGACGGAGTCCACGTCGACCAGGTCGATTTCGTCGTCTTGTACAACTGGACGCTCTACCTTGAAGCCTTTTGTAAACCAGGGAACTTCCATCAACCGTGGTATAGTTAACCGCGTCTGGGGGTTAGGGTTAAGTAGGTTCGAAATCAGCTTGACAGCGGCCGGAGAAAACCATGGCGGACACTTGAACTCCCCCCTGTAGATTTTCCTGTACATGACCATCAAACTGGGGTCATGAAACGGCAAATACCCCGCCATGAGGACGAATAGGATCACGCCGCACGACCAGATGTCCACCTTGGCCCCGTCATACCCCTTCTTCACAATCACTTCCGGTGCCACGTAGGCCGGCGTCCCGCAGGTCGTATGGAGCAGCCCGTCCTGGCGGAACTGCTCGGGCAAAGCGCTGAGGCCAAAATCAGAGACCTTCAGATCTCCGTTCACGTCAAGTAACAGATTTTCCGGCTTGAGGTCCCTGTGATAAACCCCTCGGCTGTGACAGAAATCGACCGCGCTGATCAGCTGCTGGAAATATTTTCTGGCTTCGCGCTCCTTCAGTTTTCCCTTCTGAACTTTATTAAATAGCTCGCCGCCTTTGACATACTCCATCACGAAATAAATCTTTGTCTTGGACGCCATTACTTCATAGAGCTGAACGATATTTGGATGCCGAACCAGTCTCATGACAGAAATTTCTCGCTTGATTTGCTCCATCATGCCGATCTGCATGAATTTTTCCTTGTCCATGACCTTAATCGCCACGCTGTTGCCTGTCTTGAGGTTTCTGGCATGGTAAACCTTGGCGAAGGTCCCTTGCCCCAAATGCTTCCCGAATTCATACTTCCCCATCAAAACATGGGGTTTTGGAGTCTCCATCCTTAAATATTGAAAGATTTCACGCCGAGCTTCTGCTTTTAGTTAGGGCAGGCAAAACATTTTGTTTCCGCACCAAATTACTCGATTATAGCGCAATAAATCTGCGCTCGCTTCTTCCTCCTGGTTATTAATCCAGACACTAGATTCCAAATACGAAACACGCTTCTTGCCGCATTACAAATGCCTTAAATCAAACAGTCCTTGAAAGCTTAATAAATTTCTCCACCGACATAAACCTTCGAAATGTGCAGCTGTTGTACAGACGTCTTTCAAGAAATTGTAGACGGACAAATTGCCTGGCGGCTGTACTTTCCTTCCATGGACTAGATCAGCATAGTTTTAATATTGTTTTCTTTTTGGAATGGTTGGAAGGGGAGGCACTTACTAGGCGGTTCCGTCAAAAAATCTTACAAGGCGGTTGGGGGTAATCGACTAGAATTCTCTGTTATATGTGCGTATATCCATAGATACTTCTGATTTATTTATTTTTATTTTTATTTTAATTTTTAATTTTTTTTTAAGTTTATTATAAAAATAATATTATGATGCTATTAAAATAAATCAAATTCCTTTGACGAGGCATTAGCCCTAGGTGGGGACTTTTATAGAATTATTTTTGTTTACATATATACGGAGAGAAATGATTACACAAATTTAATTGTTGGAATATTTTATGATAATTTTTTAATATAAAATAATAAAATACATAAAGTTATATCGTAAAACAATTAGTTGGTATATATAATTTATTTTTTTATTAGAAAAGAAAATGTATGACTTCAAAAAATATGAACAAAAATTTATAGAGAAAATACGACATTCAAATTTACAATTAATCAATAAAGTCTTACTTGTTAATATTGGTGTCACTTTTTTCCAAAATAATAATTGAGTTTGCTTGAACAACACGCTAAGATGCATTGCTTTGGAGGTTAGAAATTAAGTCTATTCTTTTTACTCTCTTTTGGCGTTCTTATTTCTTCTCGTCTTTATCTATTTTGATTGCTATTCTTCTATTTTAATTTTTATTAATTAATTATATAATTAGTATCGATTATAAAATTTAATAATATACATTAAAAAACTCTTTTAAAAAATGCTAATGAGACTTTTGGTTTATATTGTTATCTTAGAATTTATTTTCCCATCTCCTCGAACCTTTTGGATTGTGTGAGGAAAGCAATTGCAATAATGATGGGAAAGACAATTATAATGGCATGTGTCTCATCCCTGGTTTTAAATGATTGGCACTTGATATGTGGCAACGAGAATGTTAGAGGCTTGGCGATGTCGGAATTGTTGGTGTTTCAGCTCGATTTCAATTACACCTATCTGATGTTGATGGCATCTTCTTCTAAGATAGAGGAGAGGAAGATGTATTCCCCTCGCCCGACCCCTCTTTGTTTCTCAGATGGAGATATCTACTATGTTTTTGACCCATCTTTGAAGGGCATGCTAGAGCTGATTAAATCCTTCCTAGAGAGCAAAATAATGGAAGTAGTGGAAGGGAGTTGGTCAGAGGAAGAGATGTTAGAATTGTTCGGACTAACCTTAGAAGAGAGTCTAAGATGTGATCCTAAAAGACTTCATTAAACAAAATATAATGAAGAAGCGAAAGAACACTATGAGGAATGAATTACTAGGTATGTTAAGCTCGTTTTCTTCTAAATTTGGTCATTTTTAACAAAAAATCACAAATCTTTAAACTACCATGCATTGTAAAACAATGGCTGGAAAGCCTCTATTGATCCCTAGCCCCCTTAGATTGGATAGATTTTGTACAATCTATTAGTTATCTTTATGGTTAGGTACATTTTGGAAAGCCTTGTTCATATATTGTGTCTAAATGAGATTTATCATGTTTTACTTGAGTTCTTAAAATATTTATACCACCCTACTATAGTACAAAATGCAAAATCTTTAGAATGCCCCTTGTTCAAGTGGGTTACACTGAGACAATTGGTTAAGGATGGTTTGAGAAACTTGAAAACCAAGAACCTAAAATGTATGTGTTGAAATGGATTTACCAAGAAAAGGGAACATGATGTTAAGGATGTTGTTGACAAGTTTAACCTCACAGGTCAAACTGTCATCCCTATCATTCAAAATTTTGCTTGTTATGCTTCTACAACCGTGTTCACAGCGTCGTCATGCCTTTGGTAATCTTCAAATGATGATTTGTTAGCATTGTTTAAGGTAATGTCTTAGGCAAGCTTTCCAATGCCTTCAGAGCCAATCATGTAGCTCACAAGGGTATGTCATATTGTGTTAAGAGGGTACATGGTTTGTTAGGTCAAGTTATTTCACTTGGTCACTTGGTTTTAAGCCTATTAGTCTTGTTTGATGAAATTAATGTATTTTAGGAAAGTTTAATGTTTTTGGAGAAGCCTAAGTTTGCATCGTGATCAATCTAAGCCTTTTCAAGGCGAATTTATTTCATGGATCATTGAATCATATGGGGAAGAAGCCATCTGAAGTCAAAGGAAGTATGGAATTGATATTGTTACTTTACGTGAGATCATCTTTTTTATACTGGCTTTCTTTGCACATGGAGATGCTTTTAAGGGGATTCTAAGATTTTCAAGATGGAATATACATACCATTAAACTTTCAAAGGTTTGAAAGTGATTTTTAAATCTACTAATGTCAGAATGAAGTCATAATAATGGTATGCATTTGAAAATAGATCAATTTTTCCTCAAAAAGGCAATTTTATGAGTTTGTACAGACTTGAGGAGCCCAATTTCAGGTGAAAATGCCTCCAAGATGTGTTTTGGTCTTATATAGGTCATATACATGAGTTTCAAGCTCTCACAAGTCTTAAAAGTTTAAAACTTACTTTTTCTCCTTCATCTCCCTCTTCACAATCTCACAAGGGCAGTTTTCAACTGCTCGATATGGATAGAGAAGAGAGAGTTGGGTCTTAAATGTTTTGACAAAGTAGGGGGTCCTAATAAGCTTAATATTTGTGGAATTTCTCATCAGATTCATCCCCTCTTCTTTATGAACAAGTGATAAGACCCCGAGGTGGTCTAAAATTGCCTAGAAACCTCAGAGGCTCATTTTTATTCATTGAAATGGTTGTTAGAAAATAGTTGGATGCATAAGGGAAATTGATTGAGATGTTTAGTGTCTATTTAAACATATCAAAACTTTTTACAAGCCACACTTGGCATGTGTGAGTTCATTTAGCAAAGAAAACTTTATTTTTGCATAGTTTGGAGGGGAGTTACCATAGTTTCTTTGCGTTTCAAGATTCTTCAGCAGTAAAGTAAGATTGATAAGGGTTTTATATCATATTTCACTTTCTCAATTAGGTGGTTCTTCATATGATTCTTCATGCTCACCTTCATCCACAAGCTCCCAACATGAAGACATAAGCATACTTTCTAGTGTACCAATCATCATAAGCAATCAAGTTGTGTGATGTTATATTCATATTGTGTTGATGATAGGTTATTTTTATTATATGTTTAATCATTTTTAAGTGCATATCAAATCCATTCAGGACATTATGAGGACCTAAGAATCCAATCTCAAGGAGTCACGTTCTTGGGATTCACTAAGGGATTGTGTGGCCTATAGAAAGTGAGTTTGAATGGACTTAACCTTGCGCTTTCAAAAGTATGTAATGATGTTGACATCATAAGGAGGGTGGTAGGCAATGTATGGATATTCCTTGCATCAAAAATATCGCACTTGTACCAAGGATAAGTCTAAACGGGACTGTCAAACCTATAGGTTTGCATAAATGGATTATAATCTACATTAGGAATGTTATTTTGGGGACTAGAGTGGTGAGATAGGTGTAGTGTCTTTGCCTTTAAATATTTTAAAACCATGAAGAATGTTCAGAATGGTCATTGATGATATATTTTCATGATGTCATGATGCATTAATGACAAAGAGGTCAATTTTATTATTAGAGGATGTACGACATGAGTGCATAGCATTAAGGACTAAGAGGATGTTGTGCGGGATTCATAGATCCTTTGGTGAGATTCTGGAGATCCAATTTGTCCTTTGGATAGAGGAAAATGCACATTCCTAGCTTAGAAGAACTAGACCATCACTTCATGTCATCAAGGTATGAATGAACCTGTCATTTTCTGTATTTATTATATGTACCTAAAAAGTGACGTGGTTAAAGGGTGACATAGAGATGCAATCATATGTGCCAAGAACATGCCCTCCAAATTTGGTGTCTTGAAATTTTGTTTATCTAAAGTTATAAGCTTCCCAAGTTGTTTTATAGACTAGATACGTGCTAGAGCCCATCAAATTGATGTCTTGGGAAATAGCTGTTGGTTTTCAAATATATTACCGTCGGAGTTCAAACTAAGTATCCTTGCCAAAGAGAAGTGAGCAAAGAATTGTTTGTAGAGGCCAATATATTGATAATTTTGGTATGGTGTAAAAGGTAAATTTGTTATAAAAAGTGAGAGGAAAAACCTCCATGTGTTTTCTTGTTATAAATGTCTATACAACTATATTTATATCAAGTCAAATTCAAAGATGTTGACTATGGTAAAAACCAAAGAAACTAGTGAGCAAAGAAATGTATGTAGAGACCAAGATATTGAGAATTTTGGCATGGTATAAAAATAAAAGATTAATTATAATACTTGAAGAACAACCTAAAAGTATATTTTTTCTATGAAAGTCCATAAAAGTTAATGTATTTCTTGTCCAAGTTGATCATTGCAAATTGTGATAAAACTCAGTAACCGCAGTTTGAATATAATGATTTTATGATTCATTTGGAGTGTTTGGATTGTTGTTTTAAGAATTGGAGGATGTTTTTAAATCCTTTAATATCCATTCCATGCATTTAGTGGGATTTTGGTACATGTTTTTGTGTAAGAAAAACATCAGACATGATTGTACCGTGAAGGTTTGCTAATGGCAAACAAGGTTTGGTTGTAGAGTTGTTTAGTATTATTTATCATCAAAGGTAAGTAATTTAAATATTTAGAAATGATATTAAGGTCTTAAATTCATTTTAGGTATGTTATAAATGATCATTTGAGGTGATATAAACAAATAACTAAGAGAAATATAGACTGATAGAATTATGAGGGTTTTAAGACTCAGTGTGACAACAACCTTAGTAGATGGTTTCCTGAATAAGATGGACTTGAAATGGATTATGGATCTCAAAGGACAAAAAATGAATTTATTTCATAGTGATCTATAGGAGAGATCATGATTTAAGAGTTTGGAATGCAAGTCTGAGCACAAGGTTATGTCTAAAGGCTTAATATGGAACGAAGACATATGGAATAGATTGGTTTGCAAGACCAATATGAATAATAGAGAAATATTGTCTATAATAATATGGTTGATATGTGGATCATAGTGAATTATATTTGAGTCTATAATGAAACATCATAAATACATCACAACATTCTAATGGTCTATTGGTCTAACAATCTTGACAGTGAACTATATGCATACATGAATGTTGTATGCGAAGGTCTAGTGCCCATATAACATGTTACAGTGATGAGTTGGAGGCTCTTTGACCTAGATTTCATCCATACACCCCATTTCATCATTAATAGGGGGTATTTTATAAAGTATTGCTTCCTTGGTGTGTTGCATCATTTTGGCAGTTTTTTTCAGTGGTGGATCAGTGCATCCTTATTGGCCCATATTTCTTGGCGACTTCAGTGACTGCAACTTTTTGGTAGTTTGTTATTCAGTGATGGATCAACCCATCCTTATTGTCCTATCTTTATTAGCACATATAGTGATGGATTATCCCATCCTTATTGGCATATTTTGAGTGATGGATCTGCCCATCCATGTGTAATTTGAGTGCTGGATCTGCTCATCTAGATTGACTTTTCAGGTTAACTGCTTTGTCTTGAAGCATTTATGGCAACACCAACACCTATTTATTTAGAGTGTCTTCATATTCAACATCTTCTTTGAATTTTATATTGCATCGACTAATCACCTTTATACTCTGATAAGTCATGATGGTGTCCATAAGGAAACTTTGATATTGAGAATATTGTATATGGGTACTTGACTAGGCCTAGTTGTGATCCATCTTCTAAGATTGTATTCTAATATTTACTACTCCATAAGTTGCAACTTAAGGGGGGTTTTAGTGTAAAATGTTATT
Organism: Torreya grandis; assembly: GCA_037957365.1. Lineage (NCBI taxonomy): Eukaryota > Viridiplantae > Streptophyta > Pinopsida > Cupressales > Taxaceae > Torreya > Torreya grandis. The sequence continues at coordinate 865,776 of JARHVA010002524.1, forward strand.
TACACCATAGTCTTAAGTTTACTTAGGTTAGTATTTTATGTAGAGTGTTTATTTCCTATTATTTTAGAAATATGTGGATATTAATGTTTGTCTTACATGAGGTTCTCCACTTGCATGACAAGACAAGTGTGGTAGTTGCACATATGTGCATCCATGATGTGTCTTTGACCACATGGGTGCACTATTCATTTGGAAATTGGTCCTTTTTCACATTGCCAAATGTGATCCTCATCATCTCCCTCAATGCTATAAATAAGAGGGATTAATATAGATGAGATAGAGAAAAGTGTGAAGAGTGAGATGGAAGATGACTCTATTGGAGTTGAGTATATTATGGTGTATTTTCAATATAATAAATTTAGTTTATCTATCATAATTCTATTATTATAGTTTTATATTTCAATTTTTGTATTTGAATGCAAATTTCATATTTTTGTTCAAGTTGTATGGAGCTTTTACTGTAGCAAGATCTTGGCATGTTTTTATGTAGGTAGTGGAAATTTGTCAGGAAAATTGTGATGACTGAAGTCCAATAAATAGAGCTAGAGTAGAGAGAAGATATATTCTCTCTAACTAAGAGAAGTAAATTTAATCCTTCAGACCTAGGTAGGATTAGAGAAGACCCTTCCAGTTTTGTAGACACAACAAGAGGGGTAAGCAAGGAAATGTTTAGAAGTTTTGATCAATCCATGTAGAATTAGCAAGAGGTGATTACCATCCATCCCCTCAAAGAGATACTATATAATTTTCAAGGGATAACTAGGAAGCTATTTGAGACCATTGGCTCAATAAGGTCTACAAAGGACACCTCCTAACCCAAATAGGGAAACATTTTTTAACTGTTTAAAAAAATAAAAGATATTGATGAAAAATTGGATTTTAATAAGCCAAACAATAAGAAATCAGGCTTATGCCCACCTCGATTTAATGACAACATACCAAGTTGCTTGGGAAAAAAATTAAATTGCTATAAAAAAAGATAGTATAGTTGAATGGCATCAAGAGTTGCGGGCTCATGTCCAACAGTTTACAAACCAGGAGAGGGAAGCTATCTCTATCCTAATTGACTTAAAATTCATTCAAGTAGGCACTTCATAGGGGGAATTGGTGTCTAGGATCATTTTTTAGAATCTTTTGTAATAAGCATTGGACAACTTCAGAATGGAGATTGAGGGGACTATTTACAGAACCAATGATGAAGTAATAAAACCGGTCAATTTTGTAAGAGATGAAATCATAGGGACTGAGTCATTACACACTAAGGTTAGTGCTGCATTGGGTATACATAAGAATCTGATGGATATACTTCTTTAGTTATTCAAAATAGATCTAATTAATTTTGAGACCATTAAGATCGACTTTCAGGTGAGTCATCCTCTTTACCTTCAGACAAAAGCAACTAAGCAAACAACTATGACAATTGGGGTCATGCCAACCCCACCTCAGAGTAATCAACTTCCCAAGTACACATTGGTACACACTCAGACTGGGCCAACTTATGTCCTACTTCCAATTATAACACAAGGTTTAACTTTAGTATCATTTACTCTTATGTATGATTCAAGCTCACTTCTAGTTCTACTGCATGTCTCAATTGTAACTCTGGTTATAACTCTAGTTCCATCCACATAAATTTGCACATCGAATTTAACACCATATAATTATACATATATACTTGCATGGTCTAGTTGATATGGAAATATAAGTTTCAAGTTTATTTAACATGTATATATTATATTTTAGAACAAAAAATTCTATTCTGAGTGATAAATGTTGTACATGTATGCTTTGCATGAAATTAACATACAGTGCTATTTTTAGACTTCACTTGAGAGATGAGGCCTTCCCCAAACCAATAATATTTATACTTGTATCTTCATATTCGAAATGGTGGAGAAATTTGGTTATTGAGATTAATAAGAAATTTTGAGAAGTTCTACAATTCTAGTCTTGATGTGTGAAATCTTGATTCTTCTCCAACTTGTGGATTGTGTAAGAAGTGCCATCATTTTGGTTTTTTGGTCTTGGTTGTGTATAAGTTATCTTTTATTTATAGTCATTCATATTAATTTATAACTAATTTGAATACCTTTTGTATATAAATCATAATTGCCCTTGTAGATGTGATATTGCAGTCTAACAAATGTGGCAACCTTTGATTCATGTGTTTAAGTATGTTATATTTTGATTCCCTTTGACTCCTTAATATTTTTTATTGTTAGTGTGCTAAAGTAGCTTGTAACAAACATTGGTCTTCTAATTTATTATCTAACCTAAGTTCAAGTTCTATTCTTGAAAGGTTTCATTAAGAGGTCCACAAGCCTCCTTTCCTACCCTACCTTTTCCTTTTTTTTTGAGTTTCTTTTAAATTCCTACCCACCTTAGTTAGAACCATCATCCTTCCACCCATTTCAATTATATCTAGGTTTACCCATCTCTAACTCATACATGGTAAACAATTTGCTTCATTCACTACTATTCCACCAATAGGTTGTTTATAAAACCTAATACCCTATAACTTGTGCCTTGAATTGAATATTTTTTCATTGATCCTAAAACATTAGAGGTTACCTCATAAAAGTTTTTGTGTGTGCATAAAACCAATATCAACAAGATATATTTGCTTGCATCTAAAAATTATGTAGTAACATTTGAATTCAACTTCAACTTATGTAGTATCATTGTGCAAATTCTATATTATCAATTTGTCATGAAAAATTTGTTCAAATTTTCACTAATATACTTCTATTGTGTTGTGAACATGTCTTTAAGTTTTTGAATCATTTCAATACCCAAATAGTAATGAAGGTAACTTAACTATGTCATTTCAAAACCTTTCATAAAATTTTCTTTTATTTTTGTAGCATGTATTTCATTATTTTATTTAAGGAGTAGATCATTCACATATACAACTATTTTGACAAAAAGGGTTGCATCTTCAAATAAAAAATGCTTAAATTTCATGTTCAAGAGATACTCAATGAGCTTTTCATACCATGCTTTTGGGGATTTTTTCAATCTATATAATGATTTTATCAACCTATGTATTTTGTGTTCTTACTCACCAACTACAAAACCTTATTGTTGATTCATGTAAATTATTGATTTAAAAAGGTAATTTTCATGTCCATTTGATAAAATTTCCACCTATTTGTGTTAAAAAACTAATAAATCTCGAATAGTAGTACATTTTGATGTTTATTGGAATAATAAACTCCAAATTTCCATTCTTGATTAAAGCAACATATTCACTTTTCATTACTTTTCTCCACACATCAAGATTTTTAGTTTGTTTGAAGGAAGTAAGTTCTAAATCAAAAGCAATGTTGACTTATTCTTTTAGATGCCCATCCAAGGTAAGATTTTATATCTTGTCTTGAATTTATTCTAGTCACTTGTGTAACATCTTGTATATCCATGCCAGGATTTAAGGCACTCATCAATGATCAACGTTGTAAATTTTATGTAATAATTTTTTATGTCTATACAATTCAGGATTGATTTACTTTATATGGTTTGATTTATCATCATTATCTTGTTTCTATGTTGATAAATGTTATACCATTATGTAGGATAATTTTTTAGTGTCATGATTTTATTATAATGTGATTTTGATATCATGACATGGGTAACTATCATTTGTTTACTTGTCTATGATGTAGATATAACCCTGGTGTGAGGGAGAACATCATTAGAGAGGAGGAGCTAGATAAAAACTATGGATAATAGAGAGAATCTAAAATAATGAGATATAATCATGTCAAATAAGGACCTATACCTCACTTGTCTTAATGCAAGTGGTGATTATCTGGTTCGATGATCTGTCAGTTTTTCTTAGCATTGCTTGTCTTATGTTTTAGACCATGTTTATAGATGCATTATTTAAGGACTTATAGGATCCTTATCAGGGTTACACCTTTAGTTAACCAGACTCGTTGACATGCCTCATTTCATTTTATGATTAGATTGTGAGTGTTGCCAAAGTCAATGAGGATTGTGAGAGGGATCTTTTTAAAGAACCCCTTGACCTTCATGGTTTGAGGGGTGGTAACACCTATTAGTGCATGTAGAGATATCTCGGGTTGAGTCACCTGAGCCATTGAGTCCTCATAGGTTTTTTTTTTTTTTTTGAGCATCCTAAATTTTTTGGATATTTTGCTCGTTATCTTGTTCTGGCAGTGATTCTACATCTAGCAAGAAGAGCTTTTGTGTGATGCACCTATGACCCTTAACCCATTTATCATCACAATTATAACATAATATTTTCTCCGTATGAGCCCACATCTATTTCTTAGTAAGGTGCTTGATCGATGTGGTTGTGGTTGCCCATTGGTTTGTTGTATTCTTTACGGGTAGGAAAGTGGGAGGTTGACACTACGCTGATGGTTTATCATTTGCTAACTTAGCTAGACACAAGGCATCCATCATGTTGTTGGGTTGAAATATTTTCACCTCCAAGTGGATTGGTTCTTTGAGGCCACCAATAAAACAACTCTTGAAGAAGTCATTTAATAACCCTTCGGTGTGATTAGTCAATTTCTCAAACTCAATTTGATAATCATGAAAGGTGCTTGTCTAGCAAAGTTTGGTGAGAGCTCCTACAAAGTCTTTGAATGCTGAGGGACCAAATCTACCCCAAAGTAAGGACACAAAGGTTTTCCAATCGAGTTCATCATTCGACTTAAGATACCAACAATACCATTAAAGTGCTTCTTGTTCCAAGAGGAAGGAAGCAATTGGGACTTTGTTGACAAAATAAGTTTTGTGAAGGTGGAAGAATTGCTCAGCTTGATATATCCATCCTTTAGGATCTGTACCATTGAACTGTGATAAGTCTAGCTTGGGCCCACGTGATGTGTGTGGAGAGGAGAAACTATTCTCTGAAAAGACTCCTTTTGCAATTTGTCGAGCAAAAGGTTATTCTATTGATTTAGTCCATGCATCATATCGGTTAACTCAATGACTTGGGTTTTCAATGTTGCGATATCTTCGTCCATGATCTTTGTGCCTACATGGGTTGCCATCATAACTAGTATTTTTTTTTGCTGAGGGATAGAAAAACATGTTTTAAGACACGATTAGTAATATATTTTTTAATTTAAACTCAATCGGAAAGGGTAAATGTACGTTTACTAGGTTTTTGGCACCTCTTAGTTAGGATTGACGAAGACAAGGGCAATTTTAGAATTGCAATGAAAAAATTGGAAAATTCGTTTAAGAGAGACAAAAGGAGAATAAAAGAGAAAATAACATTATGAGAAAGTTTTGAAACAAAAGGATAAAAACTAAAGAAGTTATGGAAAAACCTGAAAAAATCAAAAACTAAGATTTCTGGCTAATAGAAGTGGAATTTGGATATGGACCCTCAAGGAAAAAAATGTGCATAATGGAATTTCAGGTGTTCCAAAAAAAATTGATAGTCAACGAAACTATAAAGGGAGAGATATGGTGGAAAAACATTTTTTCAACTGATTCCCGCTTGGTTGCTCCTGCCAAAAGTTTATCAGCAAGTGTGAGGTTACCAATTATTCTCAGTTGTGATCACTTTGTTGTTGATCTTCAAAAAATGCTATGGTGGATATGGGCCCCAAGTCTATTCAACTTCCTAAGGGTTCTAAGAGTCTCTTTGGCCATCAATACTGTTTGAATGAGTACCGCTCTCTAGAAAATTTCTAGTTATAGATTTACCCCTAAGTGATAGCGCTTGGTTTACCTCACAAGTAGAGACTAGTCAATCAGGTTTGGGTCGTTGCCCTTTTCACTGCTCAATGGATGAACTACTTTGGGGCTTTTGTGGTACTCGTCACAATGAATTTTAAAACTTATGCCCAAGTACTTCTCACAATCATGCAAAGGGGTATTTACCCTTATTCGAACCTACAATAAATATGTATAAAATAGAGGCAAAGAAAAATATTTTTTGATACTAGATGTGAGGATTCTTCTGTATAGATTTATGAACTACAAAAAATAAATAGACATTGAAAAATAATTCAAAATAACTTTTGGATCGTAGACCATTTTGAAGAGGCAACTTTCTTTATGCAAGCTCAATACAATTATATTTGTAAATACTTTCATTGAGCCTCAACACTTAAATATTAAATTTATTCTAACAACTACTACTTTTCATATATGTGGGATAATTGAAATATACTTAAAATCGATTTACAAAACATATATATCCATAAAAACTAATATACTTTAAAAAAACAAAAAGGAAAAACAACATAAATTTCTAACAAAAATCTTGATTAATCTTATTGTGATAATGTATAAACCATACAATTTTTTATTTTTTATTACTCAATAATTATTAATGATTCTTATCATATACTACTATTTTGAATTATTCATAATCATGGATTACTTTGAGATGTAAATGTAATCTCGCTGAAATAAATTTGAGTATCATGCCTCCTAACTTTAGTGGGTTTAAGAAAAAATAGGTTTTTAAAAAAAAATAAAATAAATAAATAATAGAAAGTATCTTAAAATATATTTAATACTTTTTTGTTGGAGAGAAGTTATCTAATTAAGTATTCAATGTGAAAAGTATTGAGATTTAATTATTTTTTTGGTACGGTTTTCATTGGAAAGAATGTCATCAAATAATAATTTTTATCATTGTAGATATAATTTATAAGAGTTTGTAAAATAAAAATAATCTTCACTTAGTTAATTTTAACATTTTTCATCTTAGTTTTTAAATTTGATCATGTTTTCATATTTTTAAATTAATTATTTTTTCAAAGTTAAAGCAACATATTTTAGCAGATTTTTCATATTGATATTTTATTTTAGATTTGGAAATATAGAAATTAAGCATGTTTTAATAATAAAATTATGGGTAAAAAAATTATGTAATTAATAAAGTTGTGATTATTAACGTTACCCTCCAAATTTAGAGTCAAATGGATAAGGTTTGGTTTGAGTTTCATTATCTACAACTTTTCCTGGATCACTAGGGGAATGCTCCTTGTGTACTCAACCATGAGCCCCCTGATCCCTCGTCTCACCACTCTTCCCTTGGTGGTCGCAGATGCAGAGGGAGGCATCACTGCGCTCGCAGCGAAAGGTCTCCAAGTTGGAGGAGCTCCTCTCCTCACTCTCACTAGCCATCTCCTCCGAGAAGCTCTAATAGAGACATACGTAGAGACAGTGGTGGTAGGGGTTGAAGAGCCCCTCCGCAGGGCAAATTCCCATGTTTGGAGCTAGCCATCTCTCCCTCCTGCTAGGATTTGCAAAATGATGTTGATACTAACTAGCAAGTTGATGGTTGGAACCCCCTCCCTGTGGATGATGATCCTATGGATCAGGATCGCTGGGGCGGGAGCCTCAAACCCTCTGCATCCACCTCCTCCTCCGACGATGTTTACAGTTGCTACTTAGTTTACTCCTTGATGTTTATGTTATTTTTTTTTGTTGTTGCCCGCACTTCAATTAATTTAATATTAGGTTTGGGTCGCTTGTGGTCAGTGAGTTTGACTTATGATTTATCTCAGAGGTTTTTAATAGTTTGGTTTGACATTTGGAATGTAACTTTTCCACTCTTTTTTTTGTATGATTAACATTGTACTATTAATTTCCATTTAATTTAATAAAAACTACTTTTCAATTTAAAAAAAATCACACTTTAGTATTAAATTTTGATTGGTGGAAAATTTTGACAAATAATGTTTTTTTAAGGTTTATTTTTTAATGAATAAACACAATTACAAGTAAATTTTTTTAATTAGAATAACAACTTAATAATTAAGATTTTTGATGTTTCCATAATCTATAAGAATAAGTAATGTAGTATTCTAAAGTAAAACTGTGTATTATTTTTTGTTGGATGATAAATCACACAGGAACCATATTAAACAAAAATTAACACAAAATTTTAACTTAATAATTTTTTAATTAAAATATTTTAACAATTTTATATAGTAAATTTTATAATTATTAAAATAATAAATAAAATTAAATATTTTGATTGACTATATACTTTTAATGAGAGCTATGATATGTACAAACTATAAAAATATCGAGGAAGTACTCATCACATATCATTTTGCAAGAATTAATTATGATTACCTTTTAAACAACTATCTTTTCAAAATTAAATCATAATTTCATTCAATTTATCATTAAATATAAGACAATTTATCACTTTAAAAAAAATATATTATTATTTTTTTTTTGACATTTATCATTATTTTTTCATTTTTTAAACAAAATTTATTACTAATATAAATATATCAACATATAAAATTATTCAATATTTTACAATTTAAAAAACACAACACGCGAATTTGAGAAGAGTGATATTCCCAAAATTTATCAAATCACATTTTCAATTGACAAATTTGACTTATATACAATTAAACAAAATAATAAAGAAACCAAAAGAATTCAACCGATGCCAACTATCGGTCATCTCCGTGCCACGTCCAGACGATGTCCTTGAGCCCCGGCCGCAGCTTCTGACTGCAAAAATTGTTATATTCCAACGTGTCACCCTCTGCCTTGCTGACTTCCACAACAAATAACGAAGGGGTCACCTCAAAAATCTCGGCAGCAATTGCCAGGTGTCCCTTTCTCCCTTGCTCGGACCCCTGCATCTTCACCTTGGAGTCCCCTCTTTTCTTCACGCTAAACCTCAACAGCTTGGCAATTTCCTCCAGCTTGGAAATTATGCTGCCGGCCGGCTGAGTAGACGTGAAACGTGACTCAGCCTTTCTCGCATTCTCCTTTTCAAAGAGCCCCGACAGATTTAACCCCGACGACTGGGAAATAATGTCGAAGGCGTTGAGACACGTGGGCTTGGATTCTGCTGACTCGGACTTGGGTTCATTGTATGATGCCTCGAACGCGGAGTCCACGTCGACGAGATCGATTTCGTCGTCTTGTACAGCTGGACGCTCCCGTTTGAATCCCTTTTTAAACCAAGGAACTTCCATCAACCGCGGTATAGTTAACCGCGCCTTGGGGTTAGGGTTAAGCAGGTTCGAAACCAGCTTGACAGCTGTCGAAGAAAACCACGGTGGACACTTGAACTCCCCCCTGTAGATTTTCCTGTACATGACCATCAAATTGGGGTCATGAAACGGCAAATACCCCGCCATGAGGACGAATAGGATCACGCCGCACGACCAGATGTCCGCCTTGGCCCCGTCATACCCCTTCTTCACAAGCACCTCGGGTGCCACGTAGGCCGGCGTCCCGCAGGTCGTATGGAGCAGCCCGTCCTGGCGGAACTGCTCGGGCAAGGCGCTGAGGCCAAAATCAGAGACCTTCAGATCTCCGTTCACGTCAAGTAACAGATTTTCCGGCTTGAGGTCCCTGTGATAAACCCCTCGGCTGTGACAGAAATCTACCGCGCTGATCAGCTGCTGGAAATATTTTCTGGCTTCGCGCTCCTTCAGTTTTCCCTTCTGAACTTTATTAAATAGCTCGCCGCCTCTGACATACTCCATGACGAAATAAATCTTCGTCTTGGACGCCATTACTTCGTAGAGCTGAACAATATTTGGATGCCGAACCAGTCTCATGATAGAAATTTCTCGCTTGATTTGCTCCATCATACCGGTCTGCATAATTTTTTCCTTGTCCATGACCTTAATCGCCACGCTGTCGCCTGTCTTGATGTTTCTGGCATGGTAAACCTTGGCGAATGTCCCTTGCCCCAAATGCTTCCCGAATTCATACTTCCCCATCAAAACACGGGGTTTTGGAGTCTCCATCCTTCCCATGATTTGACGCTGAGCTTCTGCTCTTAGATCTTTATAGGAGGAGATATTTTTGCCTCAGCAGTCGTCAATGAGCTCCTTAAAGGACAAGCCAAGGCAAAACATTTTGTTGCCGCACAAAATTACTTCATTTTTCAGCAGCAAATCTGCGACCACTTCTTCCTAAACCTTATTATTGATCCAAACTCTAGATCCCCCTTACAAATACCTGAAAACAAAACGTCCTTAAAACCTTGAAAATTTCCACCACCGACCTGAATCTTCGAAATGTTCAGTCCCGTGTTTTCTTTTTTACGAGTTCGTTTTCTCTTCTTCGAGAAGGGTTTATTTATAGGACAAATTGCCGTGTTTACTTTCATTCAACGGAATCATCCTGCACGAGGTTTAATAGTTTTTTTCAGTTTGGACGGTTGAGGACTCTCCAGCGGAGGCACCTACTAGGCGGTTTCCTAGGAGCACCGGTTTTAATAATTCATTAGGGACAAAGTGACGTGATGAATGGTATTGACTTACCTATGCATTAGTCACTTTAAAAAAAAATATTAATTGTGATTATTGTTTTTCGAGTTAAGGATTGAGGAGTATTCATTTCCTCAAAGTTATTTTGTCACGATTTTAGTTTCATTTTTTTAATCGTTTTAATTTTTGTTACTAGTAAGAGTTGATTCGTGGTGAGTTCTTTGCGAATTAAATTTTTTTAATTGAATCAACAATCGTTTTAATATCAACTATTTTTGATATTCGGGGATTGTTAATTTTGACTCTCCGTTAATAAAGGGTATTATATGATCATTTAAGTAAGTATATATATATATATATATATATATAAGTTAATACAAATTTTTAGTAATATATATTATTTTAATAATTCTAAAATTTAATATTTAAAAATTAAAGAATATTTTTTTTCATAATTTTTTAAAATATTTTATTTATATTAATAATATAATTACAATTATATATTGGATTCATATAATATGTTTCTCATTTCATTTTTAGTTTCTTGTTGATATTAATATTTAAACTAAATTGAATTAAATTCGTCAAGATTTGATTGAGGATATTTTTGGATTGAAAAGTACACTTCAGTTAATAACATAATATAAAATACAATGCTAGTCATACAAAAAAGACAGGGAAAAAAGTCACACCCCAAAAGTAAAGTCATATCGAGCTAAACAAGCTTCGAGAAGAGTTCAAAATTACAAGAGAGCCAACCCAAGGCCACACAAACCAAAGTTAAACTAACTCAAATGCACATCAACCAAAAAAGGGTAAACAATAGCACAAACAACAAGAAGTTCATTAAGCAGTAGCAACAAACATGGTAACCGATAGAGGAGGAGGTGAATGATCTCCTTTGAATTTCCTCCCCATCCCCCTTGAGCACGGGGATCCTCATCCATCGGTAAGGGATCCCCCATTATTTTGTTGCTTGTTTTCATGCTTATCTTATCTGACATGGGAAATGACAAGAGCCAGCCAAGGAAATTTTTCCTATGTAGGGGGCCCAACCTCCCCCTCCACCACCATTTTTGTTGGACCAATCAATCTCGCCATGGGGCAAGAAGTGTCGATGAAAGTGAGGAGAGTGGCTCCTCCAACTAAGAGACCATTGATTGCGAGGTTGTTGACACCAACCCCCATACCCACAACCTTGAGGGGGAGGGCGGTGACATGGGAGATTAGGAGGCTCATGCCTAATAGCACACAAAGCATTCCCCCAATGATCTAAGAGAATTTGTAGATGAAGCAACTCCTGTTGAACTTTCTCTGTTTGAATCTAGATCTGGAGGGTAACATTAGAAATCAAAGCAATTTTGTTATTCACAAAAATCCCCTTTCCATATATTCATGATTAAAAAATACTTTATTTCTAGTTTTTCAAATCTGAAATAGAATGTCAACATAAAAAATCTGCTAAAATTTGTTGTATCTTACAGGAAGCAGGCGGATTCCCCCAAGAGAGCCATTTTCCAAGTGAATAATTCATGCCAAAAGGGCTTGAAAAAGTTGTGAATCCATCTCCAAGCAAATTGAGCATTAGGACAGAACCAAAAAAGGTGTTTAACAGTTTCTAGGTGGTGGCAAGCAGGACAGATGGGGTTTGAGACCCTATGTGCTTGAGTCGATCACCAACAGACAAACCTTGGTAAATAATACACCAGGGAAAATGTGTTTTCTTAGGCTCAATAAGCATTGCCTAGATATTAGCAAACCTTCTAGATAATACAGAAGAAAGAGATCTAAGATTCAATTCATGGTTAAGGGTTTCAATTTCAATGTGCCAAGAAGTCAACGTATTATACCCTAGATGAGGAGAATAATGATTAAAGGGCATAGCTATAGGCCAGTGCCAATATTTCCACTAGGTTGTAAGGGAAGTAACACCAATTTTATGTAAGCACTCCTCAGGTATGGAACTTTGCAATTTGACAGTAAACTCTGCATCTTCATTATTAAGATTAAACTTAGCCTTCATAATATTCCATGAAACCCAGTCTCAGTTTATGTTGTAGAACAAATATTCAATCATTTTAATACCCTTTTTGAACAGTCTCAAACCTTTGATCCAATGTACCATGACAAAAGGAACTTTGTGATAATTGAGCGTAGGAAACCACAACATGGAATGAGATTTTAGAGAAAAACCATTTTGAAACTCTTCCCTAACCCAAATAAGTTGAGGTTTGAGCCTCTCCCAAGCCTTCTATATGCTCTGCATAACAAAAGTGTCATCGATCTTAATAAGAACATGGATAATGAGAAGGTTGTGCAAACCAATCCCTTGTCAAGCCTTTCTGCCAAAAGGGAGTCCCCGAGAAATGTATTGTCTCAAGAAAAAATTTCAGGCTTCATTACCTTCTAAGCCTCGAATGATCCATTTGACATTGAGGGTAAGACCTTAGAGTTTAATGTCAATAAGCACAAGCCCGCTAGTTTCTTTAGGTCGATAACAAATGACACAAGAGACTTTATGAAAACCATGATGGCCTTTAGAGTTGGCCCATAAAAAGACCCTTAAGAGTTTCTCCAACTTAGCATAGGAGGCATTATAAAGAGCCCAACATGAAGAGTAATAAACATAAGTAATATCCAGGACCTTGTAGACACCTAAATCTGGCAACCAATGACCTCCAACCAGGGTTTTGACCAATTTCTACCAAAGTGCACAGTTTGGCCCAAAAACACTAAAGCACATTAAATGAGTTGAAATTGACATATTCAAGTGCCAATTTTGGTCAAGGTATCACTAAATGGGGCAATGCAATTTATGGGTCAACTAACTTTGATCAAATCATTTCGAGTCAAAATACCAATTTTGCACTTGGGTGCTCTAGATTGCTCATTTCTATCAAATTTATTGTATGAGATGCGTGTCTTTGATATTTGGTGTTGGCAACATCCTAAATGGGATAACGGATCCAACACATCTGACATTGACTTTCAATTCCAATCCAGTCAAAATTTTGACAAATAATAAGGCCTTCTGATCAATTTCAGTAATTTGTGCACAAAGTGCTTAATCATGCTTAAGAGCTAATTAATCCAAATCAAGGCCTAATTAATAATTCCATGGAAACTTATTGAAAACTTGTTTTTAGAAATGAATATTAAAAATTTGCGTCATCAGGGGACCTCATTTTTTGGGAAGACATCCCTAGGCCATAAATGCCATAAATATCAGGGTTATGGGTCTCCCATGCCTCTTTATTAGCTCCCATGCCTCATTAATGTCTCTTCTTCCAAAGTCATGATGAGGATAATTATGTATTTTAATTACATAATTCAATTAATCCATGACCACACATCTCAATTTTGAGATGGATAGTCATGGTTGATTCTGGTCATTCTTGAGAATTTATAAATAGAGAGGCTATGAACATCATTTTCAAGCTTAATTTGTGCAAAGTTCTAATGCATGATTGATTCCAAAAGCTTCATGCAAACTAGTGTTACCATGCCAAATTGATTCCAAGCCAAGCCAAGCCAAAGCCAAAGGTTATAAGGAGAGATAGAGGTAGCCAAGCTTCCTTTGCCAAGGACTTCATGAGTACAAAACCGAGCAAGTCACTACTACAAAGGCATTTGGAGCATTCAAGGAAGGTGAAGGAATTCTTGTTTTTCCTTACCTTTTAGTTGTGTTTGTCAATTATTTTTGTTACTAAGCTCACCCTAGTAACTAGGTATGAAGATGTTAGTTTAGTGTGTTTTTGATTTGGTTTCATTCACTAACACGATACCAATCTCCTCTTCTTAGTCAAATTCCTGGTTCACATACCTTAGAGCAAATATGAAACTTCCTTCTTAAATTTAGTCAAGGGTTTGGTGATCCATAAGAAAAATTTTATTCAACCCTTTGAACCACATAAGACCACAAATCAATGGGTGAGGCTCTAAATGCAAATGGAATACCAAGGAATTTAAATTAAACTCCTGAGAGAATCCATTTCCATTGATATCCCTCCAACCATTGAGGTTTGAGAGAAAGTGACTACCATTAACATTGAAGGGTGAGAAAGGAGTTATCTACAAAGTGCCTATTAATTATATGATGGTCCAAATTGGGAAGGGAAATACCCTTCACCAAACCCTTGGAAACATAATTAGCCAATATAAATCTAAATCCCTTAGCAGCCAACACATAATGATAAGGAGCTAGAGGGCAACCTTGCCTAATAGATTGATGGAGCTCAAAACATTGAGATTGAGTCCTATTATAGTAATACAAGAACTAGCACCCTAAAAAATCATATTGATAGCTTGCAAAAACCTAGGGCCGAACCCAAGACCCTGAAACATTGTTATAATGAAAGGCCACTCAATTTGATGATATGCCTTCTCAAAATAAATATTGATAAATAAGGCCTTATGATTAGAAATCCTAGCCCATACCATCCATTTTCAGACAACAATGACATTATCTTGAATCTATATATGTTGAATAAACCCTATTTGATAACTCCTAATAGTTAAGGGAAGGAGATGTTTAATTATGAGGGCAAGAGTTATATCAATAATTTTATAAGACACATTAAGAAGGGTGATGGACCTCTAGTTGGTAATAACTTCAAAATCCCCAGCCTTACGAATAAACTTGATGCTACCTTGATTGATAAGAGAGCCCAAAGAATTGGACAAAATAGCTTGAGAATGGACTTTATGAAGATCAAGACCAATAATATACCATCAAGTTTGATAGAAATCACAAGGAAAACCATCAACTCATGAGGCTTTGTCATTGGTCATCTGCATAACAGCTTCCTTAAAATCATTCAAGCTAAGAGTTCTATCACAAGCAACTCTTTGTGCTTCAGAGACATTGCAAGGAATAATATCAAGGATTTTAGAGAGCATGACATCATGAGCATGAGTGGAAGGTTGGGTTAAAAATACATCATGATAATGATTTACAGAAGCTTGCATGATATCATGTACTTTAGTAAATATGGCTGAAGCATCCTTAATGGCTTTAATTTTGTCAGCAACTTGTTTAGACTAAAGGAGAGAAAATAATTGTTTGGTCACTTTATCTCCAACTTTCAATCAATGCATCATATCTCTAAGCTATGCTCCTTTAGATTTGTATGCCTATTCAATTTGGATTTTATGTCTCCAAAGGGTTGTTTGAGCTTGAAGATGAGTTTAAGAGGTGAGGCCTCAAACTCATATGATACTCTAAGGTACTCATGGTTTGTGGCATGATGCAGGAGTTGTCAAAAGATAGCAACTTGCTTACCATATATTAAAAAAAAAGTGGTAGTGCAAGTAATGGGATCAACCCACCAACCAATCCAACCACTATCCCCAAAGGGTTTGAGAACCAGGTTCCCAATTCAAATAATTTTCTTGTTAGAAGTGGTTATTGAGAGTGAGGGTGAATCAATATACACTAATGCACATTCAATTTCAAAACCATTCCAACCACTCATCAACTTGATCTAGCAACATAAACATGAAAGCACATACATACAAAGTATGAACAAGTGCATGCATCACATCAACACAACATCTACAAGAGAAACCCTCTTAGGGGATAAAACCAACTAAACCCTTCAAGATGGACAACATTCTTATGATGACAAGATCCAATTTAGATAAGTTGCAATTGATCAAGGAACTACTATCCCTTATTTTAGTGAGACTATAATCCCACAAGGAGCCACTACACCTGTCTAGCTAAACTTCCACAACAACTAGACTTTTAGCAAGTTTCACCTTGCAAGGAGGATACAACCCCCTAGATGTTGATCAACCACAACAACACCTATGAACATCTCCACCTTTGAACTAATGCCTTCAGCACTTGATGATGGACCTTTGATTATCACTCTTCACCTTCACTCTTTCACTTAACTCTCCCTGTTGGCCAAATCACATTACATACTTGAACCAACACAAAATGATCAATTAGGACACACTGCATAACCTAACTAACCCCACTCTTTAACCCTTCACTCACACTCACTTCAACATACCTTCTCAATGCATCCAAAGCCACCTTTTGGATCACTCTACACTTCTTAGCAATAACTCTATCACCATATTAACATGACCAGATGGTCATACACAAAATGCACACTTTGATCTGCCTCTCAGATCAACCACCAAGCTCACATAGACATCATCTATCCTTTGCTCATCCTCAACATGCAGGAGAATTATTCAGACATCAAAAATATGACCTACAGGTTATACACACAGTCCATAATCTACTCTGCTCATCAACACATCCAATGGGAACATTATCTCTCCTCTCTTCTTCACTTCAATGCTCACACATCTCACACCATCCTTGCACACAAAACACAGCCTTTCAAATAGCTTCTAGGGCTACTTACTCATTCTGCCTCCTTTAGGCTCATTAGGTCCAATGACCTGTATGTCCTCCTACATGAAATTAATTAGATAAGCATGACTAATCCTCTTCACCCTCTGATGGTATTCAGTGACCTGTACCTTCTCTTTCAAAGGTTCTCTCCTTCGCTTTGATTTACTCCCCTCACACAAGCCTTTTCACAAGTCTATAGACCATCATCTTTGGTTTCACTATTTATAGAGCATTCATAATTATTAACACCTTGGTTGGTCATTAATCATGCCTTATATCTTAAGGCTTATAACATATAAAGACACAACTCAACACAATCCACATAGGTCAGCCATAACATCTATGGGTCACCCTTAAGCAACTATACCTTTCAATTAGGCCCTTATAGCCCTTATAGGTATCATCAAGACCCGTTCACCCTTTTAACACTTCATCGAGCAAAAAAAGAACATAAGACCACTTTTAAACATATGGACTCATGCCACATGATCTATATATCCTTCTCAAGTGCCTATATCCATCACAACACCCTTCTATTAATGCTCATTAGCTCAAACATCTTTCTATACACACAATCATCACGAACGAAAACATAATCAACTTCTAACCCTTTGTTCATATTAAATATGATTGGTCAAACCTTCATAATGCACACAAATGGTCCTAATGTAGTCTAGAACACACTCCAATATCTAGTTCACCTTTAATCATCGAGATACCAATAAGCACAACTCAAATACCCTTCTTGGGTTACTTGCAGAACATGCACGAACACACAGTAAAATTTGAACCTCAATATCTTTGACTGTACACACATTAGTATCTTTAAATATATATTTATAGATGCACCTTGGAGTCCTATACAAATTCACTTTTTATAGCATAAGAAAATTTTATATAGATTGAAAGATATAGCACAAAAACTGAGCACTAGTTTTTGCCTTTCCAAATTTGAATATTTAAATCCATTCAATCATAGTTAAACTTCGATCACTTAAAACACATCTCGTGCCCTCACATATTAGATTAAATATGCACCATGAATCTTATTTAAACTTTAAATCATAGTACACCACTTCCCAAATGTTAAACTTTGAATAATTGACCTCATCTCGTGCAATCTTGTAATCTTGACCACATATGCACCGTCATTCTTATTGTAAGGAACTCAATTTTTAACAATGCTAAATAACTATCACTTTGATAACATTGAATCAATACACACCATTGATCTCTATTTGTATCAATACCCACTTTCTATTATATCTTAGAAGAAACCTAATATTTACCTTAGCTTTACGTTAAACTTCGAACACTTATCTTCATCTCACTGCTTCCTGACACCTTGGAACAAACACACTCTGTTGATCTTTTTATAAGGAGCTTGATCTTTAAATATGTCAACCAATGAACACTTTGACTCATTTGACTTAAAATGCACCATATATATTCACTGTATGATCACCCGTGAGCCATTAGATTTCCATCTAGTCCTAATCTTTAACATCATGCAAAATAGACTAAGTATGGGGACCATTGTTATCTCCCTGGAAGGCTAACTTTGCAAAATCATATCTTTTACCTCACTGACTCACATGTTGTCAAATTTAAAAAATATAAACTAAAAAAAATACTGAACAAACCCATATGACCATTTCTTCTTGAAACTGTCAGGGATGCGAAACACCGAAAGCATACAATTGATTACCAAATACCAAGCAACTTAATATGCGGAAATAACCAGAATCAACTAGTAACTAGAATTCAGAATAACACAGCATATGAGAGACAATACACAACTTGTATTAACACTTTATACAGAAAAGAATACAATAAAGAAGATGCCACTTCTTCTCCACCACCTTACAGAGGTTTCCCACACCTCAAGTGAATAGTAATTCTTCTCCCCAAAGCTCTCCCTCTCACAGGTCCCAACACCCAACTCAAATACAGAGTTGGTGTTCACCTTCCGTGCTCCACGCACACCACAAGTGCTCCACGCACTCCACAAGCACTCCACGTGCTCCACAAGTACTCAAGGTACTTCAAGTAGATCTCCCATGAATCTGCAACAACCTGCAATTCAACAGACCATACTTATGGAAAGAACTCCCTTGCCTTCCTCTCTTGCTCTATCCGAGTACACACCTGTACTCCAAGTAGATCCTAGCTGATACTGCTCCCTATTGTGTTGCTGTCTATATGACCTTGCACACCTGCAAATCAAACAACGGTTCTGCTCCCCTGTGAACCTCGACCTTGCACACACATACACCTGCAGATCAACGATCTTACTTACCATGTAGATCTCCTATATAGGCCATGCAACTGTGACCAAGATCCTACACTCCTGAAGAACCCAGCTGGCTCTCTAATCCAGCACCAACACACCTGGTATTGAGGCACTAGGAGGAACGCACCATTGCTCTACCTCACACACAGAAGGAGCTTATAATTATGCTCTCTTACTCCCTAGCACACTTTTCCAATACAACCATGAGTCTATTATATAGATCTCATCCAAACAATAATTAGACATCTAATTACAATAATTAGATCCGCAGCTATGAGTCTAAAATTAGCACTCATCATGCAAACACTTGGTTCGTTAGCTAACTGTTCGTAATTAGCTCGCAGTCGAACCACACAGGCGACCGACGTCGGTCCCTGTCTGCCTGGAGGTGACCGACGTCGGCCGATATATGACCGACGTCGGTTGCTTCCCTTTGCTATCCTACCGACGTCGGCTAATCAGACCGACCCCAACTTCTCTGCAACTCAGCAACCTTCAGCAACCTCCTCTCCTGTTTGCATCAGTGAAGCTTTTAGCTCCACAATCCTAACAATCTCCCACTTGGAGAAACAACTGCACTGTACCTGTACCTGTACCCCGTCTAATCTGTTTCTTGGTTTGTATCCCTCTTCAAGCTCCCACCTGAAGACAACCCACCACACATCCCGTGGTGTACCACCTGTCATCCGAGTACCTTGCCACATCCGAACCTACAACACCTGTAGTGAAGTCCTGACCCTGCATAGCAACACCTGCTGCCGGTCCCTCTCAGAAACCTCAGAACCCACTTCCCCGAATTGGCTCCTAACTCTGACAGCTCCCACTGCATGGGAATACTCAGGTCTATACCAGACCTCATGTGATTTCGAACACTGTACCTGTCCAGCCCTTAGTGTGCTCCGGTTCTGCATCCCGAACCTCGCCAACACCTGATTCACATCAGCTCCCACTGGAGACAAAATCAACCTGTGATCTCCATGCCTCCCATGTCAAAGAATTCCACTGCTCCAAACTCCTCATGACATGCCACTGAACTAATCTTACCCTTAGCTCAGCAAAACCCTGTATGTACACCCCTGCTAGCTAGCATAATATCCACATACAACAACAGAATGATGTTGCAATCATCATCCCCCTGGTAAGTCAAACCACAGTAGTTACCTGACACTGACTGAAGCCATGCTTCGTCCTCCACCTGTCAAAACTTGTACCACTGTCCTGCAGCTACCTCAAGACCATATGCCTGGTCTTCCGTCTCACGTATCCGTTTTCTCTATTCTTCTACTAAGGAATCCATTCGTCTCTGTGCTTTCATCCAACTGGCAAACCTACCAAAACACCCGTCTGGTTCTGCTCCAAGGAATCACATCCTCATCCATGCCAAGCTCACACCTGTTTCCTGGATCCTTCCTGCTATACAATCAGCAACAAGTATGAAGAAGAGGAACATGAATTTGAGGGCCTACTTACGCCTTCAGTCTTCCGTATGGGTGTTTGAGACTCCTTGACAGCGTGCTGTCCACCCAAAATTCGTTACAGTGACCGACCTCGGTCACTCCACAGTCTGCATCCGACCGATGTCGGTTCCATGCATCTATACCTGACTACCAGCCTGCCAGCGCTGGTGTCCCTACTGCCGACGTCGGTCCTCCTGACCGACATCGGTCTTACATACTGCCGACGTCGGTCCCATGACCGACGTCGGTCTTACTCTGCCCGACATCGCCGGCTTCGGTCTGCACATGACCGACATCGGCACCTGTCTATTCGACGCCGGTTCCTCCTGACCGACACCGGTACCTGTGTTCGCCTGTGAGTGATGACTTTTTACTCGCGAGCTCCTTTGGATCAAAACACATGTCCAAACTGCTCTGCTCAGATGTATCCAGCCTCATCCACTGAACTATGTCCGCCATCTCCTCCAAGAACACCAAGGCTTTCCAGTTCTTAAGCCTATCAAATATATCTGTCTTCCGCTTAAGAACATGCATCTCCTTCCTGCTCATGTGACCAAGCCTACGAAGCCACATCTTCGCAATAGAAGAAGAATCAGTAATATAAACAAGTAGATAAAGAATACCTGTTTTCTTACCACCAGCTAATTCAAGTGCTACCGCTATGAGAGTTCTTGTGCATCTCTCATCACCCAATCTTTCTGAAGAAATTAGCCATATCTCCAAACCTGGGACCTGCATGACCTTCATCAACACCTGTGTGTTGGCCACCTGCAATTTCAGCTTCACTTCCCCTTTGCCAATTCTTTGGCAAGGCTTACCAGCTCCTCTACTTGGGGCTGCATGGAAAGAGGCAACCAAATCTTTTATCCAAGATTCAACTTTATCCAAGAAACTTGCAAACACATCCTGTGCAACAACACCTGCAACATCTGTATCTTCAGTTTCTTCATGCTGATCTGTTACCAACCAACAATGTTCTTTTACCTGCTCTTTCTTTCCATCGGACCGTGAGTAACCGTCTGTGCTTTTCAACTCCTCCATTCTTAGCTTGCTTTGATCTGCCGTTGCTCTACTCCCACTCAATCAGAAACCCCTGAGAGTGCCCTGTAACCAAAACACAACCTGCTTCCTGCAACCTTAGCTCTGATACCACTTGTCAGGGATGCGAAACACCGGAAGCATACAATTGATTACCAAATACCAAGCAACTTAATATGCGAAAATAACCAGAATCAACCAGTAACTTGAATTCAGAATAACACAACATATGAGAGACAATACACAACTTGTATTAACACTTTATACAGAAAAGAATACAATAAAGAAGATGCCACTTCTTCTCCACCACCTTACAGAGGTTTTCCACACCTCAAGTGAACAGTAATTCTTCTCCCCAAAGCTCTCCCTCTCACAGGTCCCAACACCCAACTCAAATACAGAGTTGGTGTTCACCTCCTGTGCTCCACGCACACCACAAGTGCTCCACGCACTCCACAAGCACTCCACGTGCTCCACAAGTACTCAAGGTACTTCAAGTAGATCTCCCATGAATCTGCAACAACCTGCAATTCAACAGACCATACTTATGGAAGGAACTCCCTTGCCTTCCTCTCTTGCTCTATCCGAGTACACACCTGTACTCCAAGTAGATCCTGCCTGATACTGCTCCTTGTTGTGTTGCTGTCTATATGACCTTGCACACCTGTAAATCAAACAACGATTCTGATCCCCTGTGAACCTCGACCTTGCACACACATACACCTGTAGATCAACGATCTTACTTACCATGTAGATCTCCTATATAGGCCATGCAACTGTGACCAAGATCCTACACTCCTGAAGAACCCAGCTGGCTCTCCAATCCAGCACCAACACACCTGGTACTGAGGCACTAGGAGGAACGCACCATTGCTCTACCTCACACACAGAAGGAGCTTATAATTATGCTCTCTTACTCCCTAGCACACTTTTCCAATACAACCATGAGTCTATTATATAGATCTCATCCAAACAATAATTAGACATCTAATTACAATAATTAGATCTGCAGCTATGAGTCTAAAATTAGCACTCATCATGCAAACACTTGGTTCGTTAGCTAACTGTCCGTAATTATCTCGCATTCGAACCACACAGGCGACCGACGTCGGTCCCTGTCTCCCTGGAGGTGACCGACGTCGATTGATATATGACCAACGTCGGTTGCTTCCCTTTGCTATCCTGCCGACGTCGGCTGATCAGACCGACCCCAACTTCTCTACAACTCAGCAACCTCCTCTCCTGTTTGCATCAGTGAAGCTTTTAGCTCCACAATCCTAACAGAAACATCCACGCGTGTGAGATATGCCATCACCAAACTGCTTACTTGACTCTTTTTGCCACAAATCCAACTATGTCAAGAACTGTCTGGAAGACCAACTTTGCACATGCATATCTTTTGATGTGCTTCATTGCATGACCTAAAATTTATTGCGTATCAACTAGGCAAAAAATTGAACAAATCCATATGATCATTTTCTCTTGACACCTTCACATGTGTAAAATATAACACCATCAAAATGCCTACTCAGATTTTTTTGTCACATTACAAATTTGGCTATGGGAAAACACTATCAAACTCCCTGAGAGCCCAACTTTGCACTTGCATATCTTATGTTACGCTTCATTGCATGACCTGAAATTTAGCGCATAACAATTAGGCACAAATATGATCACAACCATATAACCAACTCCCAATTGCACAAATATGATCACAACCATATGACCAACTCCCCCTGACTCATCCTCACATGGCAAGGGTGACGTCAACAAACTGCCTACTCATATTTTCTACCACTAGATCTAAAATGTCTAGATGAAAATAATAATCAACCAGATGAAATCCATTCATGCACACGAGCACTCAAATCATTCTTGATTTTTGATATGACCCCTTGCACATGCTTAATACTTCAGACTCATCACTAATCATTTCTAAACAGTCAAACTCTGAAGATCAACCAAACCTACTTCAAGCATACTAGGATAAACACATTGCACACTTTGTCATTGTCACTTTATAATATCAAGGCACTTCATCCACTCATTTGGACACTTTTATGGCATCACCATGACATCATTGATAACTCTCCAACATTTTCCACTAGTTTGCTCATATCTACGATGAGTAGTATTAAGATAAAACTACAATTTATGGGATTTAACCCGAGGAGTGGTCCATTCAAAGTTGAAGTAAATAGGATGATGGTCTGACAAAAGGGTGTTCGAGAGCACAATTATTAGACGACCATGTACAAGAACAAAGAAAAAAGGTCTTGTCCAACAAGCAGAGCTTGATCAAGACACTTAAGCACTCTATCTTCTCCTTGGTGAAAATTAGACCATGTAAACCAAGGGGAATCTAATTCTCTCTTCTGAGATTTGTTAGGATCAAATACCTTGAGTTTTTTATACATGTAAAACCATTCCTCCCACTCTCCAGCACAATTAATTTCTAACTCAATTCTTTACGACATATTTTCTATTTTTTATATTTCTTTATTTTTAAAAATATATATACTAACATTTGTTCAATGAAAAATAAATATCTCAATTATAAAATTTTATCATTAATAATTGTATGATAAATAAATAATTAAAAAAAAATTAATAATTCCATAAAATTCACTTTTAAATATACATTTTTTATATTCCCAAACTTTATATTAAATTAAAATTTTAATTTGAATCATAATTCTTCTCTTATACAAAGCATACATATTTATTATTAAACCTTATTAAATTAATTTAAGTCCAGAGGTTCTCCTTTCTCCTAATGTCAAATCTGGGCCATCCATTTTGGTAGCGATGCTTCATTAAAAACTATTGCAATATTTTAAATATTTTTCAATGGGCTAGTTACAACAAAGGGATTCCATAATATTCATTACACCTTTTATTTAAAACAAAATGTACAATATTAAAATAGCTATATAAGTGGCCTAAGGAATCTCATAAATATTAATAAGGGGACATCAATGATTACATAGTGCAATTGGAATAAAAACATTATTTGAATATTCAAATAGTTGTAGAGATCTTAAATAATTATGTGGATCATGAAAGCTCACGGGACACATTATTTTTCATTATATATATGTCTTTCTTCAAAATTTAAATAGAAGAAAAAAAAACATTTATGGGGAAAATAATTAAATAAATATATATATATATATTTTGGTGAGGCAATATTTATATGGAATTACTATATTATATAGAATTTTGGTATCTCAGTTCATATTTCAAAAATAAATATATAATAAATTATAATGATGAATAAGCTTATATTTAAATTAGTGAGTTCTTTTGGTTAAGCAGTTACGAGTAACGGGCATTCACACTATCAAAATCACTTAGGGTATGATTTTGGTCTTAACTGCTTGACTTTTAGTGTTAGGTACTTACAGAGATTTGTACCCTAGTGGATGGATATAAGCAACCATTATCCTCACTAATCGGACTACAACTCTTTCGGTACAAATTCTCAATAAAAAAAAAGAGTTGAAGCCCATTTATTAAAATAATAGAAATAATGCAAAAACCCTGACATAGTAAAAAATTATTCAAAGTCTATCTTTAGAGGGCAAACATTACCTCATAAGAAAAATCTAACTCTACCACTGGGAATAATAGGTAACCACTTCACCTCATTATGCATTGAAATAAGAAAGGATTAGCAAGAAGTGGTTTTGATCCCTTTGGCATTATGGGTGATGGGCTTATCACTCTCAACTAAAGTTGAGAGTTTCTTTCCTAACATTTGATTTATTTGATTATCTCGCTTAGAGAGAGGCATGTTTTCTATGTCTATTTTTTGTTTAGGCATTTTGATAAGCATTTCCGAAATATGCTTTTGGCTTCTTTTGCTTATATTAATTTGAACTTCCAAATTTCATGAATTTGAGAGAGGTGGATGTCTAGGTTTACTCTTACCTCTTTCAATTGATCTTATGGCCAACTTTGTACTTTTTATATTGTTGCCCTGATTCAATAGCTCATTTAGCTAAGAATGAGAGAGGGCCTCCAATCCTAAAATCTCTTCATGAACATCTTCATCAACCTCTTCTTCTTTCTCTTATGGGATAGATTATATGTTATTCATATCTTCTAGTTTATGTTGTTTATTACGACCTTTAGAGGGTTCTGGGAGAGATTCCTCTATCATTATGTCATTAATATTTTTAGAAGGCTCCTCAACTTGGAGACTAGTGAACCTATTTAGAGATTCCATCTTCCTCTATTTCCAAAAAAAAGGTTCTAATTCTTTGACCTTTGTTTCTTTTTTACTTCTTTGAAATCCTCCACACCTTTCCCCTGATCTTATTGATCTTTGTCTATGTAATCTTTGGCAAGATGATTGTGCACATGACAGTTCCTGCATTTGAAGGGAATTTTTTCATAATCCAGTTCTTGAAATTATTCCCTACTTTCATATTTAAATTAAATTTCCAGGGAAATATTTTTTAATATATCCAACTTTATACAGATTCTTACATAAACTGCTAGTAGTCATATCTCAGTTGTCTTTGCCATGTAGATGTATCCCCCAAGTTGGTTGACTACTTTTTTAAAAATGTCATCAGAAAAGAACTCATTAGAAGACCATACATTTGAATCCATACTAGGACAATAATTGAATCTTCCATTTTTGGATTAAACCCTTCTTCTCATGGCCACATGTATAGGCCAGCTTGGCCCATAAACCATAGCCCATTTTTGAAATGTTTATACCTAAACTTGGTAGTGTCAAAAACTACGTAAAATAAACCATGAGGGAGTATTTTAACCTGGTTTGGTGATTGAATGCCCCAATTCTTGTCCAACTACTTTTACAGATTCCTTAGACTTGGCCAATATCCTAGGAATTTATAGATAATGGCTTGATCTTTGAGTCATTCGATTGTGATTTCAAACTCATTATCCAGTATTCATATTATAGGGATTTACTCTACTACTTGCATGATCTTATTCTAATCCCAGCCTCTTCATATTTACTTTTCCCTTAATCGATTCAACTCGCGACCCAATCCTCTGTGAAGGTTCAATCAGTCCACTGTTTCTATGTTAGGAACCAAGAACAACAAACAGCTCTGATTCCACTGTTAGGACCCGAAAGCAACAATTGATTACCATGTACAAGCAACTTAAAATATGTGGAATTAACCAAAATTAACAAGTAACTAGAATTCAGAAATAACACAGAATATGAGAGACAATACCCAATTGTATTAATACTCTTCCAGAAAATAATTACAAATGAAGAGACGCCACACTCTTCCACACCTTATAGGGTTCCCACACCAAGTGTACAGTAATTCACCTTCAAGAGCTCACTCTCTCAATCACGGTCCCAACACACAACTCAAACACAGAGTTGGTGTTCACCTCCAACCAGTCAGTATCAATACTGCCAATACACCAAGTATACACACATACTCAACTGAGTACACAATGCACTCCAAGTAGATCTCCCATGAACTTGCAACAACCTACAACTCAAATGATCTTACTTTGGAAGGGTCTACCTTGCCTTCCTCTTTGCTCTATGTCTGAGTACACACCGTACTCCAAGTAGATCCCGCCTGATCTTGCTACCTGTTGTGTTGCTGTCACCTTGATCTTGCTGCCACCTGCAAATCAACTTGGTTCTGTACACCTGCAAACCTTGACCACGCACACACATACACCTGCAGATCAATGATCTTACTTACCATGTAGATCTCCAAACGTGGCCTTGCACACCTGTCGACCAAGATCATACATACATAAAGAATCCTTCTGATTCTCCAAACCAGCACCCACACTTGGCACTGATGTGGAACTAGGAGGAACACACCATACTCTCTTCAATCTGAAGGAGCTAATTTTGCTCTCTTACTCTCTAGCACAAGTTTACAATACAGCCCATGATTCTATTATATAGATCTCATGCAAACAATAATTAGACATCTAATTACAATAATTAGATCTGTAGCTTCAAGTCTATAATTGGCCTTCTACATGCAAATAACTGGTTCATTAACTAACTGTCTGTGAACTGGCAGTTTTGGAATCGCACAGGCGACCGACGTCAGTTGCTCTTCTCACTGTATATGATCGACGTCAGTTGATCAGACCGACGTCGATTGCTCTACAACTCAGTAACCTCTTAGCAACCTCCTCCATGTCTGCATCAGTGAAGCTTTTAGCTCCACAACCTAACATTCTATTGTTGGCCTTGATTTTTACTTCCATCTCTTTATTATCACTGCTATCCTGCTCTAATTGGTCTATAGAAACAGAGGCCAAGAGGTTTGAAGAAATTAGGAAACCATGCGAGAAAGGATTTTAGGACATATTTCCACAACTTAGAGGGCAACAATCAAATAGAGAGGGGGAACAAGTGTTACCAGCTATAGAGCCTTGGAAATATGCTCAAAATCTAGCAAGAACACGACCAAGAAAAACAAATAACTCCCCACTAGGTGGTGTCACAACCATGGTTGTGAGGAGGTGGAGGCATTATTAGAAGACATAGGGTAACAAAAAATCTAATTCACAAAAGTTATATATGTCGTAGTGGGCAACAATATTTTAACATATAACATATAATATTATTATATTACTTATACATTAAATAAATTATTAAATTTAATGTATTATAATATATTATTATAGTATAATATATAATGAAATAATATATTTTATATTTTATATAATAGATCATAAAATATTATATTAAATATTATATAGTTATATATAATATTCAATATAATATATAATAATAAATTAATCATATTATATATTATTAATATTATACATTATATTTAACTATATAATGTTATAATATATTAGTATTATAATAAAGATTATTTTATATATAATAGTTTTTAAGGGTAAACGCTTTTGGACCGGAGCTATCAATCGAGAAGAGAGGGTTTTGCAGGTCCACAACCTGGAACAAAGATCTCCCAAGACAACCAATTGACCAAAACAAGGACTAGCCAAAAGGAGCATGAACAAATCCACACCCAAAATTAAATGTAAAATAGTTGAGATGCATTAGAAATGCAACAAGAGAACATCCAAGAACCAACTAATGAAAAAAGAACAAAACCAAATCACTAACCACCAACAAGCACAAGATTGAATCAATTGTTAACTTGGGCTAATCTTCTACTTCGATGAGAGAACAGGTCAGCCACAATTCATTGTGTTCCATCCTTAACCAATTCATCACCTTCAAAATGCAAACGCTTATCCTTAGATCTTCAACCTTTCCTCTTGCTCAAGGAAAATAGAGAAATCAATGATCTCATCCCCACATCACAAGAAAAATAAGAACCAATATTTAACAAGCTAATAGGGGAGGATCCAAAATAGGAGTAGGCACAAAATACAGAGTAACCTCTCTTGATGGGGAAGAGAGGACTTGAGGCACAACAAGGGAAGGGGAAGCCTTAACCAAAATGATAAAACACCCATGATTATGCTAATATATGGGAAATGACAAGAGCCAGCCAAGGAAATTTTTCCTATGTAGGGGGCCCAACCTCCCCTTCCACCACCATTTGTGTTGGACCAATCAATCCCACCATGGGGCAGGGAGTGTCGGTGAAAGTGAGGAGAGTGGCTCTTCCACCTGAGAGACCATCGATTGTGAGGTTGTTGATGCCGACCCCCACACCCACAACCTTAAGAGGGAGGGTAGTGACATGGGAGATTAGGAGGCTCATGCCTGATAGCACACAGAGCATTCCCCCAATGGTCTAAGAGAATTTTTAGATGATGAAACTCTAAATGAACTTTCTTTGTTTGAATCTAGATTGAAGGGAAACATTGGAAATCAAAGCAATTTTGTTATTCACAAAAATCCCCTTTCCATATATTCATGATTAAAAAATACTTTATTTGTAGTTTTTCAAATCTGAGAAAGAATGTAAGCATAAAGAATTTGCTAAAATTTGTTGTATTTTATAAAAAGCAAGGTGGAGTCCCCCAAGAGAGCCATTTTCTAAGTGAATAATGCATGCCAAAAGGGCTATAAAAAGTTGTGAATCCATCTCCAAGTAGATTGAGAATGAGGATAGAACCAAAAAAGGTGTTTAAGGGTTTCTAGGTGGTGGCAAGTATGACAGATGGGGTTGGAGTCCCCCATGTGCTTGAGCTGGTCACCAACAGACAAACCTTGGTAAATAATACACCAAAGAAAATGGGTTTTCTTAGGCTCAATAAGCATTGCCTAGATATTAGCAAACCTTCTAGACCATACAGAAGGAAGAGATCTAAGATTCCATTGATGGTTAAGGGTTTCAATTTCAATGTGCCAAGAAGCCAACATATTATACCCCAGACAAGGAGAATAACGACTAAAAGACATAGCTATAGGCTAGTGCCAATATTTCCACCAGGTTGTAAGGGAAGTAACACCAATTTTATGTAAGTACTCCTCAGGTATGGAACTTTGTAACTCGACAATAAACTCCACATCTTCATTATTAAGATTAAAGATTCCATGAGATCCAGTCTCAGTTTATCTTATAGAATAAATATTCAATCATTTTAATACCCTTTTTGAATAGTCTAAAACCTTTGATCCAGTGGACCATGGCAAAAGGAACTTTGTGATAATTGAGCATAGGAGACCACAACATGGAATGAGAGTTTAGAGAAAAACTATTTTGAATCTCTTCCCCCACCCAAATGAGGTGAGGTTTGAGCCTCTCCCAAGCCTTCCAGATTCTTTGCATAACAAAAGTGTCATCGATCTTAAAAGGAACATGGGTAATGAGAAGGTTGTGTAAACCAATCCCTTGTCAAGCCTTTCTGTCAAAAGGAAGTCCTTGAGAAATGTAATGTCTCAACAAAATTTTCTAGGCTTCATCACCTTCTAAGCCTCTAATGATCCATTTGACACTGAGGGCAAGACCTTAGAGTTTAATGTCAATAAGCACAAGCCCGCCATTTTCTTTAGGTTGATAACAAATGGCACAAGAGACTTTATGAAAACCATGATGGCCTTTAGAGTTGGCCAATAGAAAGTCCCTTAAGAGTTTCTCCAACTTAGCATAGGAGGCATTAGAAAGAGCCCAAAAGGAAGAGTAATAAACATAAGTAATATCCAGGACCTTGTAGACACCTAAATTTGGCCACCAATGACCTCCAACCAGGGTTTTGACCAATTTCCACCAAAGTGCACAATTTGGCCTAAAAACACTAAAGCACATTAAATGAGTTGAAATTGACATATTCAAGTGCCAATTTTGGCCAAGGTATCGCTAAATGGGTTAATGCAATTTATGGGCTAGCTAAATTTGATCAGATTATTTCGAGTCAAAATGCCAATTTTGCACCTGGGTGCTCTAGATTGCTCTTTTCTATCAAATTTCTTGTACAAGATGTGTGTCTTTGATATTTGGTGTTGACAACATCCTAAATGGGATAACGGATCCAACACATCTGACATTGACTTCCAATTCCAATCCAGTCAAAATTTGGACCAATAACAAGGCATTTTGATCAATTTGAGTAATTTGTGCATAAAGTGCTTAATCATGCTTAAGAGCTCATTAATCCAAACCAAGGCCTAATTAATAATTCCATGGAAACTTATTGAAAACTTATTTTTATAAATGAATATTGAATATATGCATCATCAGGTGACCTCATTTTTTGGGAAGACATCCCTAGGCCATAATGCCACGAATATAGGATTATGGGTCTCCCATGCCTCTTTATTAGCTCCCATGCCTGATTAATGTCTCTTCTTCCAAAGTCATGATGAAGATAATTATGAAATTTAATTACATAATTCAATTAGTCCATGACCACTCATCTCAATCTTGAGATGGATGGTCATGGTTGATTCTGGTCATTCTTAAAAATTTATAATAGAGAGGATATGAACATCATTTTCAATCTTAATTTATGCAAAGTTATAATTCATGGTTGATTCCAAAAGCTTCATGCAAAATAGTGTTACCATGCCAAATTGATTCCAATCCAAGCCAAGCCAAAGCCAAAGGTGCCAAGGAGAGATATAGGTAGCCAAGCTTCCATTGCCAAGGACTTCATGAGCACAAAACCGAGCAAGCCATTTCTACAAAGGTATTTGGAGCATCCAAGGAAGGTGAAGGAATTCTTGGTTTTCCTTACTTTTTAGTTGTGTTTGTTATTTGTTTTTGTTACTAAGCTCACCCTAGTAACTAGGTATGAAGATGTTAGTCTAGTATGTTTTTTATTTGGTTTCATTCACTAACATGATACTAATCTCCTCTTCTTAGTCAAATTCCTATTTCATAGACCTTAGAGCAAATATGAAAATTCCTTGATAAATTTAGTCAAGGGTTTGGTGATCCATAAGGATATTTTTATTCGATCCTTTGAACCACATAAGACCATAAATCAATGGGTGAGGCTCTAAATGTAAACGGATTACCAAAGAATTTAAATTAAATTCCCAAGAGAATCCATTTCTATTGATATCCCTCCAACCACAGAGGTTTGAGAGAAAAGGACTAGTATTAACATTGAGTCTTTTGCCATTAGATGGAAGACCCAAAATCAAGGCAGAAAGTGGCGAGGCATTTCATAACATTTTTAATAGAATCCTCTTCCTCTTGAAGGGTGAGAAAGGAGTTATCTGCAAAGTGCCCATTAATAATATGATGGTCCAAATTGGGAAGGTAAATACCATTCACCAAACCCTTGGAAACATAATTAGCTAATGGGAATCTAAATCCCTTAGCAACCAACACATAGTGATAAGGAGCTAGAGGGCAACCTTGCCTAAAAGATTAATGAAGCTCAAAACATCGAGATTGAGTACTATTATAGTAATATAGGAACTAGCACCCTAAAAAATCAAATTGATATCTTGCACAAACCTAGGGCCAAACCCAAGAGCCTGAAGCATTGTTATAATAAAAGGCCACTCAATTCAATGATATGCCTTCTCAGAATCAATCTTGATAAATAAGGCCTTATGATTAGAAATCCTAGCCCATACCATCCCTTTCCAGATAACAATGCCATTGTCTCGAATGTATCTATGTTGAATAAACCCTATTTGATCACTCCTAATAGCTAAGGGAAGGAGATTTTTTATTCTGAGGGCAAGATATTTATCAATAATTTATAAGATACATTAAGAGGGTGATGGGCCTCTAGTTGGTAATAACTTCAAGATCCCCAACCTTACAAATAAACTTGATGATACCTTGATTGATAAGAGAGCCCAAAGATTTGGACAAAATGACTTGAGAATGGACTTTATGAAGATCAAGACCAATAATATACCATCAGGTTTGATAGAAATCACAAGGAAAACCATCAACTCATGAGGCTTTGTAATTGGCCATCTGCATAACAGCTTCCTTAAAACCATTCAAGCTAAGAGTTCTATCACAAGGAACTCTTTGTGATTTAGAGATCTTGCAGGGAACAACATCAAGGCTTTGAGAGAGCGCAACAACGTGAGCATGAGTGGAAGGCTGGGTTGAAAATACACCATGATAATGATTTAAAAAAAGCTTGCATGATATTAGGTACTTTGGTAAATATGGTTGAAGCATCCTTACTGGATTTAATTTTGTCAGCAACTTGCTTGCACCAAAGGAGAGAAAATAAGTGTTTGATCACTTTATCTCCGACTTTCAGCCAATGTATCATATCTCTAAGCTATGCTCCTTTAGATTTGTATGCCTATTTAATTTGGATTTTACGTCTCCAAAGGGTTGTTTGAGCTTGAAGATGAGTTTAAGAGGTGAGGCCTCAAACTCATGTGATACTTGAAGGTACTCATGGTTTGTGGCATGATGCAGGAGTTGTCAAAAGATAGTAACTTGCTTACCATATATTAGAAAAAAAGTGGTGGTGAAGTAATGGCATCAGCCAATCAACCAATCCAACCAGTATCCCCAAAGGGTTTGAGAACAAGGTTCCAAATTCAAATAATTTTCTTGTTGGAAGTGGTTATTAAGAGTGGGGATGAATCAGTATACACTAATGCACATTCAATTTCAAAACCATTCCAACCACTCATCAACTTGATCTAGCAACATAAACATGAAAGTACATACATATAAAGTATGAACAAGAGCATACATCACATCAACACAACATCTACATGGGAAACACTCTTAGGGGATAAAACCCACTGAACCCTTCAAGATGGATTACATTCCTATAATGACAATATCCAATTTAGATCAGTTGTAATTGATCAAGGAACTAGCATCCCTTATTTTAGTGAGACTAAAATCCTAAAAGGAAATACTACACCTGTCTAGTTGAACATCCACAACAACTAGACTTTTAGCAAGTTTCACCTTGCAAGGATGATAAAACCCCCTAGATGTTGAGCAACCACAACAACACCTATGAACATCTTTACCTTTGAACTAATGTCTTCAACACCTGATGACGGACATCTAATTATCACTCTTCACCTTCTCTCTTTCACTTAACTCTCCGTGTTGGCCAAAGCACATTACATACTTGAAGCAACACAAAATGATCAATTAGGACATACTACATATCCTAACTAACCCCACTCTTCAACTCTTCGCTCACACTCACTTCAACATACCTTCTCAATGCATCCAAAGTTACCTTTTGGATCAATCTACACTTATTAGCAACAACTCTATCACCACATTAACAACATGGCTAGATGGTCATACACACAGTCCACATTCTCATCTACCTCTCAGATCAACCACTAAGCTCACACATACATCTTCTATCCTTCACTCATCCTCAACCTACATGATCACTATTCAAACATCAGAAATATGACCTATAGGTCACACACATAGTCCTCAATATTCTCTACTCATCAACACATCCATTGGGTACATTATCTCTCCTCTCTTATTCACTTCAATGGTCAAACATCTCACATCATCCTTGCACACAAAACAAAGTCTTTCAAATAGCCTCTAGGGCTACTTGCTCATTCTTCCTCCTTTAGGCTCATTAGGTCCAATGACCTGTATGTCTTCCTGCACCAAATTAATTAGATAAGCATGAATTATCCTCTTCACTCTCTGATGGTCTTCAATGACCCATGCCTTCTACTTCAAAGGTTCTCTCCTTCGTTTTGATTTACTTCCCTCACACAAGCCTTTTCACAAGTCTAGAAACCATCATCTTTGGTTTCACTATTTATAGAGCATTCATAATTATCAACACTTTGGTCGGCCATTAAGCATGCCTTAGATCTTAAGGCTTACAAAATGTACAGACACAACTCAACACAATCCACATAGATCATCCATAACATCTATGGGTCACCCTTTAGTAACTATACCTTTCAATTAGGCCCTTATAACCCTTATAGGTCTCATGGAGACCCATTCACCCTTTTAGCACTTCATCGAGCAAAAAAAGAACATAAGACCAATTTTAAACATATGGACTCATGCCACATGATCTATATATCCTTTTCAAGTGCCCATATCCATCACAACACCCTTCTATTAATGATCAATTAGCTCGAACACCTTTCTGTACACACAATCATCAAGAACAAAAACACAATCAACTTCTAACCCTTTGTTTATAATGTATATGATTGGTCAAACCTTCATAATGCATACAAATCTCCTCATAGAGTCTAGAACACACTCCAATATCTAGTTCACCTTTAATCATCGAGATACCAATAAGCACAACTCAAATACCCTTCTCGGGTTACTTAGAGAACATGCACAAGCACACAGTAAAATTTGAACCTTAATATATTTAACTGTACACACTTTAAGATCTTTAAATATATATTTATAGATGCACCTTCGATTCCTATACAAATTCACTTTTTACACCATAAGCAAATTCTACATAGATTGAAAGATATAACACAAAACTTGAGCACTGGTTTTTTCCTTTGTAAATTTGAATATTTAAATCCAAAAATTCACAGTTAAACTTTGATCACTTAAAACACATCTCGTGCCCTCTCATATTAGATTAAATATGCATCATAAATATTCTTCAAACTTTAACTCATAGTACACCACTTACCAAATGTTAAACTTTGAATAATTGACCTCATCTCGTGCAATCTTACAATCTTGACCACATATGCACCATCAATCTTATTGTAAGGAAATCAATTTTTAACAATGATAAACAACTGTCACTTTGATAACATCGAATCAATATGCACCATTGATATCTATTTGTATTAATACCCAATTTTTATTATATCTTAGAAGAAACTTGATATTTACCTTAGTTTTACTTTAAACTTCAAACACTTGTCTTCATCTAATTGCTTCCTGACAGCTTGGAACAAACACGCTTTGTTGATCCTTTTATAAGGAGCTTGATCTCTAAATACATTAACCAAAGAAAACTTTGACTCATTTGAATTAACATGCACCATATATATTCACTAAATGATCACCCGTGAGCCATTAGATTTCCATCTGGGCCTGATCTTTAACATCGTGCAAAATAGACTAAGTATGGGGACCATTGTTATCTACCTGAAAGGCCAACTTTACACAATCATATATTTTACCTCACTCACTCGAATGTTATCAAATTTTAAAAATATAAACTAACAAAAATATTGAAGAAACCCATATGACCATTTCTTCTTGAAACATCCACGCGTGTGAGATATGCCATCACCAAACTGCTTACTTAACTCTTTTTGCCACAAAGCCAACTATGTCAAAAATTGTTTGGAAGGCCAAATTTGCACATGCATATCTTTGATGCACTTCATTGCATGACCTAAAATTTATTACGTATCAACAAGGTAAAAAATTGAATAAACCCATATGATCATTTTCTTTTTTACACCTTCACATGTGCAAAATATAACACCATCAAAATGCCTCCTCAGCTTTTCTTACCACATTACAAATTTGGCTATGGGAGAACACTGTGAAATTGCCTAGGAATCAAAATTTACACTTGCATATCTTATGTTTCACTTCATTTCATGACCTAAGATTTAATGCATAGAAACTAGGCACAAATGTGATCACAACCGTATGACCAACTCCCCCTGACTCATCCAAGTGTGGCAATGGTGACATCAATAAACAACCTACTCAGATTTTTTGCCACTAGATCCAAAATGTATAGATGAAAACAATCATTGACTAGATGAAATCCATTCATGCACACAAGCACTTAAATCATTTTTGACTTTTGATAGGACCCATTTTACATGCTCAATACTTCAGATTCATCCCTAATCATCTCTAAATAGTTAAACTATGAAGATCAACCAAACCTACTTCAAGAATACTAGGATAAACACGATTCACACTTTGTCATTGTCACTTTAGACTATCAAGACACTTCATCCACTCATTTGGACACTTCTATGACATCACCATGACATCATTGATAACTCTCCAACAATCTTTCCCTTTGTCATTGATGTCAACACCCATCAAACAACTCACCTTCCTTCCCTCTCTTCAAGCACTCTCAAAATAGGAACTTTCTCCACTTTTGACACAATAACAAAGTGGGCACCAACTGATATTGAGGACCTAGAAAAACCACCAACAAGAGATGAACATCTTATAAATATGATACAAACTCGCCCTTACCTTCAGCCTACCTTTTATTGGCTTGACAACTTCTTTTTGCTACATGCCAACACTCTTCTTCAACCAAGCACTATAACCAAAGAATAAAGAAAACAAAAAAACATTAAAATATGATTGAAATCACTAAGAAACATCTGAGAGGGACCCCCCAATATTTTTGAGTAATTGCATCTTCAGATCTCCACACACCATGAAAAACCACCACACAGGCTTACTAGCCTTCTCTCTCAAGCCACCTCAAAAATCACCAATATAAATTTATGACACTCACCAACAATAAAACATGATCTAAACCAACCTAATAAATCACCTTGAAGTACTCATGCCTTTCTATTTTTGAGAATTTGATTAAAAAGCACTCTTCTTCACACTAGGCCTGTTTGGTCTCCTTATAGCCTTACCTAGAACTTATATATCCCACAACTTTTAATAGAAAAACATTCACGACCTAAAAAATCATATATTCAGCACTCTCATATGCCACTTCAAGCACACCAATTTGTAACACCTATCTAATCCTCTGAAATATAGTTTCTTCACAAATTAACTTGCCAATTAGGCCTCCATTTTGACAAAAACATAAATATCTTTAAAACCATAAACCTTAAAATATTTGTGAAGATTAATTTGAAAACCCATTTGTCCCATTAAGCCTATTAAGAATCCTTAGACCTCAAAACATAAGGTAGATCACTTTTCTAGCATAACCCAAAACCCTATAAACTCAAAACAAATAAGGTCAACAAACCTCCTTCTGGTCAACACACACCTCTAAAACCTCTTGCACACTTGGAGACACCCATCATGAACTTCTAGACCAAGATTTGAGCTTCCACACATTTGGGAACCCATACATATTATAACCCATTTTAGGCTTGCTTTCCCTTAAGCCAAAACTAAGAAAAGCAAGAGTACTAAAAAATCTCTAATTTGACTTCAACATACCTTCAGACCACAAAAACACATATATCACATAATAAAATTGTGAATAGACATTTCTAAGCACCAAAATCTTCTTGACATTTCATCAATCTCATTATGCCACCTAAAAACACCCATTCTAACCCTGCATACACTTCTCATCACAACACTTCTCCCATCTTAACATGCACCAATCTAAAATTGAAATTCTTTGATCCTTGAACCTAAAAAACTAATCATAGAGCTTAGAAATCTACTCCTTGAATTTGTATTGATTGACCTTTTTGATCTTAGAGCAAACACACTTACTTCCACACTTGGAAATATCCATAACCTACTTGCAGACCTTACATACATAACTTCATTCTTCACCACTTTGACCAACTAGATCATCCTTTAAAACACTAGACTTCTTCATGTCCTTTCAAAATAAGCCAACACATCTTCTCATGACCTTTCTTGTCCTGCAACATTAACAAAAGCTCAACTGGTATCCACCATGCTTCCTCTTACTGACAAGTGTCTCCTTGAAGCCTAGATAGAGACACCCTCCTTGACATGGAGAGAATAAAAGTCCCAAAACTCTTGAGATTCCCATATCTCCATACCCTTTTTTATATTGAAATTATACCACATTATTAGATTGGTTTTGAATGGATGTTTTGCTTCAGATTTGTCAACAAATGCTAACAACATAAAATCTTAACTTTCCTTCATTTCTGATCCTTTTTCCACCTTGGCAAACAATCCATCAAGATTCTTGGACTCAATAGGGTTAGTCTCCTTAGTCTTTACTGCCTCAAGTATCCATACCATAGTTTGACTCTTCTCATATTCTACAACCATCTTACCTACTTGATCCTTGATATTATCATGATTTGTAACATAGCCTTCTAGAGTAACTTTCTTATCATCCTTATGGCTAGAAAAATTGGTAATGATTACTTTTGGTTTCCATACTTGAGTTTGTCCTTTCTCAAACTTTATAGGAGCTCTATATCCTTTGACATACCTTGAAGACTTCTTAACACCATTTGGATAGAATCTAGAAATATGTCCACTCTTATGAAAATTGAAATAAATAACATCATTCATACCTTTTGACAGATTTGAATTGTGATCAATTATTAACCAAAAACTCCTATCATGGATCCATGAATGTCCATACTTGACTGAATTCCTTCTACAGTCCTTAGCTCTATGACCATACTTATTACATGTATAAGAATGACCATGAAATAAACTATCATACCTTGAAGCATTTGGTTGTCTAAAAGACCTTCTTGTATTGCTTTCAGAGCTTGAATTTTCCTTGACTTGCTCAAACTTCTCATGCTCCTTTCTTAGTTTGTTCAAGTTGTCTATAAGTTGTCCTTGCTCATTATTTAACAAATTTATCTCAGTTTTCATCTCATCAATCTCACCTTGCTTTGAACTAATTTGACATTTGCTTCCTCTGAGTCTTAAGATGTCTACATTCTTCTTCTCTTATCTTTTGATTTGCATTAGCTACCCCTAACTGATCCTTGAGATTGTTGATATATTTTTCATCTTCTTCGACATGTTTTGAGTCCTTTTGTTCTTTTTCAGACTTACCTATATTGATTATGACTTTTTCATACTCATCTTTTAAGGAAACTAGATCAGTCTTCATTTGAACATATTCATCTCCTTTAGCTCTCATGCTTGAACATGCAGCCTCTAACTAAAATTTAAAAACCTGGATAGTCTCCTTATCCCTCTTAACTTTTTTAAATAAGTCATCCTTCATTCTACATGATTTCTCTTTAATATGACTAATCTATTCTTTAAGACCGTTGACGATTGATCTCAATTTAGTATTTTCTTTCTTCATTTGCTTAGCCATTTTGTGCTACTTAGGATCTTCTTTAGGCTGTTAAGCTTCCTCCAAAGGACCTGCTCTGATACCTATTATTAAAAGTAACTACTGAGAGTGGGGGTGAATCAGTATACAATAATGCACATTTAATTTCTAAACCATTTCATCATTCATCAACTTGATATATCAACATAAACATGAAATCACATACACCCAAAGCATGAACAAGAATATACATCACATCAAGACAAAATCTACATGGAAAACCTTCTTAGGGGATAAAACCCATTGAACCCTGCAAGATGGACTACAATCTTATAATGACAAGATCTAATTTAGACCAACTACAACTAATCAAGGAACTACCATCCCTTATTTTAGTGAGACTACAATCCCATAAAGAGCTACTACACCTATCTAGCTAAGTAGAACTAAAATTTTAGTAAGTTTCACCTTTCAAGGAGGATACAAGCCCCTAGATGTTGAGCAGCCACAACAATACCTATGAACATCTCCACCTTTGAACTGATGTCTTCAACACTTGATGATGGACCTCTCATTATCACTCTTCACCTTCACTCTTTCACTTAACTCTCCCTATTGGTTAAATCACATTACATACTTGAACCAACACATAATGATTAATTAAGACACACTACATATCCCAACTAACCCCACTCTTTAACCCTTCACTCACACTCACTTCTAGCATACCTTGTCAATGCATCCAAAGCCACCTTTTAGATAACTCTACACTTCTCAACAACAAGTCTATCACCTCATTAACAATAGATGGTCATACACATTCTACACTCTGATCTACCTCTTAGATCAACCACCAAGCTCACATAGACATCATCTATCCTTCACTCATCCTCAACCACAGGTGCACTATTCAAACATAAAAAATATGACCTACAGGTCATACCCATAGTCCTTAATATGCTCTACTCATCAACCCATCCACTGGGCACATTATCTCTCATCTCTTCTTTGCTTCAATGCTCACACATCTCTCACTAGCTTTGCACATAAAACACACTCTCTCAAATAGCCTCTAGGGCTACTTGCTCATTCTGCCTCCTTTAGGCTCATTAGGTCCAATGATTTGTATCTCCTCATGCACCAACTTAATTAAACAAGCATGACTGATCCTCTTCACTTTTTTATGGTCCTCAATGACTTGTACCTTCTCTTTCAAATTTTCTCTCCTTCGCTTGGCTTTACTCCCCTCACACAAGCCTTTTCACAAGTCTATAAACCATCATCTTTGGTTTCACTATTTATAGAGCATTCATGATTATCAATACCTTAATCGGCCATTAGGCATGCCTTAAAACATAAGGCTTATAACATATAAATACATATCTCAACACAATCCACATAGGTTGGCCATAGCATTTATGGGTCACCCTTAAGAAACTACACCTTTCAATTAGGCCCTTATGGCCCTTATAGGTCTCATGGAGACCCATTTAACCATTTATCACTTCATTAAATAAAACAAAAACATAGGACCACTTTACAACATATGATATCATGACAAATGATCTATAGATCCTTTTCAAATTACCATATCCATCACAACACTTTTCTGTTAATGCTCAATTAGCTCAAACACCTTTCTGTACACACAATCATCAAGAACAAAAACATGATCTAATTTTAACCCTTTGTTCATACTGCATATGATTTGTCAAACCTTCATAATGCACATAGATAGTCCTTATGGAGTCTACAACATACTAAAATATCTAGTTCACCTTTAATCATTGAGATACCAACAAGCACAACTAAAATACCCTTCTCAGGTTACTTGTAGAACATGCATGAATACACAGTCAACTTTGAACCTCAATATATTTGACTATACACAATTTTAAATCTTTAAATCTATATTTATAGATGTGCCTTGGAGTCTTATACAAATTCACTTTTTACACCATGAGAAAATTTTGCATAGATTGAAAGATATAGCACAAAAACTGAGCACTAGTTTTTTCCTTTGCAAATTTGAATATTTAAATCCAAATGATCACAGTTAAACTTCGATCACTTAAAATGCTTCTCGTGCCATTGCATCTTATATTAAATATGCACCATCAATCTTCTTCAAAATTTAACTCATAGTGTACCACTACCAAATGTTAAACCTCAAACAATTAACCTCATCTCGTGCAATCTCGCAATCTTGACCA
Source organism: Torreya grandis (assembly GCA_037957365.1). NCBI lineage: Eukaryota > Viridiplantae > Streptophyta > Pinopsida > Cupressales > Taxaceae > Torreya > Torreya grandis. Next base: position 907,646 of record JARHVA010002524.1, read on the forward strand.
CATATGCACCGCCAATCTTATTGTAAGGAACTCGGTTTTTAACAATGCTAAAAAACTATCACTTTGATCACATAAAATCAATACGCACCATTGATATCTATTTTTACAAAAACTTTCTCATCATTAGATCTTACAATAAGCCTGATATTTACTTAAGCTTTACGTTAAACTTTGAACACTTATACTCATCTAGTTGCTTCCTAACACCTTGGAACAAACATGCTCCATTGATCCTTTTGTAAAGAGCTTGATCTTTAACTTTGTTAACGAAAAAAAACTTTGACTCATTTGAATCAACATGCATCATAGATCTTCACTGTACAATCACCCGTGAGCCATTAGATCTCCATCTGGTCATGATATTTAACATCATGCAAAATAGACTAAGTATGGGAACCATTACTATCTACCTAGAAAGACAACTTTACATAATCATATCTTTTACCTCACTCATTCACATGTTCTAAAATTTAAACCATATAAACTATGAAAAATATTAAACAAACCCATATGACCATTTTTATTGAAATGTCCATGCGTGTGAGATATACCATCACCAAACTGCTTACTCAACTCCTTCTGCCATAGAGCCAACTATGTCAAGAATTGTCTAGAAGGCCAACTTTGCACATGCATATCTTTTGATGCACTTCATTGAATGACCTAAACTTTAGCACATATCAATCAGGCACAAAAATAAACAAACCCATATGATCATTTTCTCTTGACACCTTCACACGTGTGAAATATAAGACCATCAAAATGCCTACTCAGCGTTTCTTGCCACATTGTAAATTTGGTGAAGTATGGGAAAACACTGTCAAACTGCCTAGAAGCCCAACTTTGCACTTGCATAACTTATGTTACGCTTCATTGCATGATCTAAAATTTAGTGCATATCAATTAGGCACAAATGTGATCACAGCCATATGACTAACTCCCCTTGAATCATCCACACATGGCAATGGTGATGTCAACAAACTGCCTACTCAGATTTTCTACCACTAGATCCAAAACGTATAGATGAAAATAATGATCATCCAAATGAAATCTAGTCATGCACACAAGCACTCAAATCATTCTTAATTTATGATAGGACCCCTTGCACATGCTTAATATTTTAGACTCATCCCTAATCATCTCAAAATAGTCAAACTCTGAAGATAAACCAAGCCTATTTTAAGCATACTAGGATAAGCACATTGCACACTTTGTCATTGTCACTTTAGAATATCAAGGCACTTCATCCACTTATTTGGACACTTTTATGGGATCACCATGACATCATTGATAACTCCAACATTTTCCACTAGTTTGCTCATATCTACGATGAGTAGTATTAAGATAAAACTACAATTTATGGGATTTAACTCGAGGAGTGGTCCATTCAAAGTTGAAGTAAATAGGATGATGGTTTGACAACAGAATAATATATCTAGCATTATCCAATCTCTTAAAATACACACAATGGTTAGATTGACATCTATTGTAGCCTTGCTCAGTCATAAACCTGTCAAACCTCAAAAACCACTATTTAGGAGCTTGCTTGAGGCCATACAAGCTTTTCTTCAATCTGCACACTAACTTCTCCTTACCTTTGACCTCAAAACCTTTCGACTGATCCATATATATTTCTTCATCCAAATCTCCATGAAGAAATGTTGTCTTAACATCAAGCTTCTCAAGATGCAAATCCTCAATAGCAACTAAAGACAATACAGTCCATATAGAAGTCATTTTAACAACAAGAGAAAAAATCTCACCAAAGTCAATACCTGCTTTTTGTGCAAATCCTTTCACTACCAACTTGGCCTTATATCTCATCTGTCCATTCTCACCTTCCTTCAATCTGTAGATCCATCTGTTCTTCAGTGTCTTCTTACCAGTTGGCAACTCAACCAAATCCCATGTTTGGTTCTCTTTCAAGGAATCAATCTCCTCATTCATGCCTAGCTCCCACTATTTCTTGGATTCCACCTATATTGCTTCATCAAAACTCTCTGGTTCTCCACCATCAGTAAGCAATAAATAGAATAATGAAGGGGAATATCAAATTGGAGGTTTACTTACCCTTTCTGACCTCCTGATGGGCATCTGAGACTCATTCACAACACACTGTCCGCCCAAATTCTTTGACAATGACCGGCCTCGATCACCTCCAGGCCTGTTAATGGCTGATGTTGGTTCCACATGACCAACCTCAGTTCTTGCCTGGCCAACATCGGTCACTGTCTGACCGACATCAGTTTCTATATTGCCGACGTTAGTTTCTGCCTGACTGACATCGATCTCTGTGTTTTCCTGTTTGTGATTATTTCTACCCGTGAGCTCATTTTGAACCATCACCTCATCCAATTCTCCATTGCTCTGCCTAGATTGATTCAGCTTCTTGAGCTGATCACTATACATCACCTTCTTAGTGAAAACAACATCATGGCTCCTAATTATCTTGTTAGTTCCTAGATTCCAAACCCTGAATCTGAAATCTCCAGAGCCATAACCAATAAATGTGCACCTCATAGACTTAGCATCTAGCTTCTTTCTATTTTCCTTATCAACGTGCACAAAAGCTTCACAACCAAAAACTTTGAGAAATGAGAGATCTACCTTTTTACTTGTCCATGCCTCTTCTGGAATTCCACCATCCAGAGTTGTAGAGGGTCCTCTGTTAATCAGGTACACTGCAGTATCCACAGCTTCTACCCAAAACTCTAAGGGCAAACTAGCATGCAATCTCATACACCGTGCACGCTCCAATATTATTTTGTTCATCCTTTTAGCAACTCCATTTTGCTGAGGTGTCCTTGGAACCATCTTTTGCCTACGGATTCCATGCATATAACAATACCAGTTGAACTTGTGGCTGCAGAACTCACCACCATTGTCATATCTCAGGCACTTTAATCTCTTGCCTGTTTCATTCTCAACCAAAGCTTTAAAAATCTTAAAAGTGTCAAAAACATCAAATTTCTTCCTTATGTAATAGACCCATACCTTTCTTGTAGCATCATGAACGAAAGAGACAATGTACTGTGATCCTCCAATAGAAGCAACTTGAGCTGGTCCCCACACATTTGCGTGAACAAGCTGCAACTTGTGCTTCTTCTTTGTTGACCCAGTCTTGAGAAAACTCACTCTCTTCTGTTTCCCAAAAATACAGTGCTCACAAAAATCCAAATCTATGCTTTTCAAATTTGAAAGCTTACCTTTTGACTTAAGAATGGACATTCCCTTCTCACTCATGTGGCTGAGCCTATGGTGCCACAACTTTGCATCTACATCTGAAGTAGATAATACAGAAAGAGAATTATCAGTAATATAATTACATAAATAGAGAGTACCTACTCTCTTACCTCTATCTAATACAAGTGCACCCTTGGTAACCTTCCAAGATTTAGCTGTGAGAGTTACTATACAACCCTCATCCCCTAACTTTCTTGTAGAAATCGAATTCCTCTTCAGGCTGGGAACATGCATGACGTCTCTCAACACCCATGTGTTGCCATTCTGCATTTTCAGCTGCACTTTTCCTTTGCCAACAATTTTACAAGGCTCATCATCCCCTAAATAAACTATTTCAAAATCTCCATGGACATAGTCACTAAAATATTCTCTATTAGGGGTTGCATGAAAAGAGGCACCAGAGTCTAACACCCAAGATTCTATATTATTATGCGAAGAGAATATAAGAGCATCTTGTGCAATACCTGCAACTTTTGCTTCTTTACCTTCATGTTGATTGTCCTCTTTAGGCTTTGACCATCAATCTTTGCTTATGTGCCCTATCTTTCCACAATTCTAGCATTGTGGCTTCCTACCATTTCTGGATTTAGATCTACCTCTCATCTTTGACTTAGACCTTGATCTCCTATGCTTGCCCTTCTCTTTTTGCCTTCCCTTGCTCTCAAAACTTAAAGCGTTCCCTGATGTTTCCTCTGTGCTTTTCTTGGGAATTTCTTCATTCAAGATTACACTAACAGCATCATCTACTTTTAAAATATTTGAAGCAAATGCAGTGTTACTAACTGCCACTACCAAGCTATGCCAGCTTTCAAGCGAAGAACATAATATTAAAAGAGCCTTGATTTCATCATCAAACACTATTTTGACTGAATTTAATTGATTTACAATTACATGGAAATCATTTAGATGATTAGATACAGATCCACCTTCCTACATTTGCAATTTAAATAACTGCTTCATAAGATATACCTTATTTGAAGCTGAGGGTTTTTCATATAAATTTGCTAAAGTAGTCATTAACTCTACCATTGACTTTGCCTGTGATAAATTAGATATCACATTAGATGCCAGACTCAATCTTATAGATCCAAGAGCCTTTCTATCAAGAACTTCCCATTCTTCATCTTCCATGTCTGTGGGCTTCCTTGAAACTCCACCTAACGGTAAGTATAGATCTTTCTGATATAGATAGTCCTCTATCTGCATTCTCCATAATTGGTAATTCTTGCCATTAAACTTCTCCATTCTCAGTTTACTTTCTTCTGCCATTGCTTCTCCCACTCAAACAAAAATCCCTACAGAAACCCCTGTGAGTACCCTGTAATCAACACACACTAACCAGATCTGAAACACCTATTAGTCAACCTAAGCTCTGATACCACTTGTCGGGGATCAACCAACAAAGTTGATTACTATGTGAAAGCAACTAAACACGAAATTAAACCAGAATGATAAGTAACTAGAATCAAAAATAGCAAAGAACAAGAGATACAAGAAACCACCCTGAAAACTTGTATTAAACTCTTTACAGAAGGAATACAATTGAATAAACTTCTTTTCTTCCACACCTCTCTCAGATGTACAGATCTCTTTCTAGATCTCTTTCCCTCAAGAGTTCTCTCTCTCAATTACAATCAACTCCAACAACCTGGAATGATTCACATATACAATTCTCTACTATTCCAATTCTTCAATATAATACAATACAATAAGCTATGAAGATCTAATCCTATATATAATATTAGGAAACATGAGCATGCATTTACAACCCTTAGATGCACCTCCTAATCAAGGGCTCAAATTAGTCTTACTAAAGATAGAGATGTGGACTTAAGACTAACACTTAATCCTACCATGCAAACATTCTATTTTGTCCACAGAAATAGCATTCTGGACGAACAGGTGACCGAACTCGGTCCCTCCCTGTCTGCCTGTGACCGATGTCGACCGATACATGATCGAGGCCAGCATCTCTTAGTCGACTCTTGACTGACGTCAGTCGCTTATGACTGATGCCGGTGACTATGTAAATCTTGCAACTTTGCAAACTCGGTCATTTGGTGAAGCTTTTAGCTCCACACCTTAACAATATCCACTATGTGGTCCACAATATGTCTCCGACGTAATAAAAAAAATTATGAATATTTAAATTTTATAAAATAAGATAATAATCATATACATTTGAATGTAAAAAGTTATATTGATATTTCACTTATGATATTGAGAATCAATAAAGTAAGAGGGAAGATATGCATCATTGATGTTTTATTTCTATTATTCGTTATATTTGTTACAATGTTTAAAAATGTTTGTAACTATTCATATCAAGAAACAGATGTTCAAAACCTATACGGATGTTGTTGGCAAAGCTCGTACCCCTAAAATAAGTATATTGAGCTTTGTTATAGTATTTTACTTGTTTAGTATGCAAGGACGTACTACCTCAAAACATTACACTTGTACCTATATATGTGTCATATATTTGTGCTTTCCCTCAATCATGTGCATTGATCTATGTTTTTCTTCTCTTTGTTTTGAAATACTAATCACACTTTTGATATAAGTTAACCCTTGAAAAAGGGGTTAGAAAATTGGGTTGGATAGCTCGAACCACTCTTGGTTAAATTTTGAAGTATTGCTTGCATTCCAATACTCCAACGAAGGTTCAAACTACATGTAGTTCTCCCACCTAGGTGTATTTGTGCACTATCGTGATCATGCTAGAATATAATGCAATGTTTGGCTTTTGACAGTTAAAAACATACAATATTAACCTACATGTATAATTAGACTTGGATCTATGATTAATCCTTTGAGAGGTTTCAAATGTGTATTCTTTGTGATAATATCTCAAGATGGTGATAATTGGTTTATTAATGCGATTTCCTAGTAGTGAGAAATTTAGCGAGTATGACCTTATGATTAAATTAGAATTATGGTTGACTCTTTGAAAAAAAATTTATCACTGACCTATGAAACATGTCTAGGTCAAACTAATAGAGTGGTCTAAATTTGAAAAATAACCATTGTCCCTGGATACTACCAACATAGGAAGACACATGTGGGAAACCACAAATTTAGCGAGTATGACCTTATGATTAAATTAGAATTATAGTTGACTCTTTGATAATTTTTGTTATCACTGACCTATGAAACATGTCTAGGTTAAACTAATAGAGTGGTCTAAATTTGAAAAGTAACCATTAAGTGGTCCCTGGATACTACTGACATAGGAAGACACATGTGGGAAACCACATCTATCTTACTATTGTTAGTACTGTTATGGGAGTGAAAATTAGTGATTTGAGATATGACAAATATCTGATCAAGATTCTTGAGTGTTTTTACATATGCTAGGATGATATTGAATTTGTATATTAGTAAATTACACTAGCTAATATAATAGATGGGTAGATAGACATGAAAAGTGTGTATACTATTTAAATGTGTACACAAAGTCCAAGTAAGTCAAGATGTGCCAAATTTGATGTTACCAAGTGTCAAATACTAAATTTAGGTGTCTACAATTGCCCCCCTTCTAGTCTAATATTTAAAATACTAGACTAAAAAGGATAAATAAATTTTTTGGTGCTTGTGATTAACCAAACTTGGTGTTGACAAGTATACCCAAAATATCTTATTTGTTATATACAAGAAATTACAAAGAAACATGTATAAATCAATGTCCACTCATGATATAAAATATGAAATAATATAAAAAATTAAATTATTTGAAATTAAAAATTTAAGGAACAAATATACTTGAGAGTACACAAATTACGTTTCCCTTATTAAATTCATTTATATAATTCCATGGGGTGATTATGCCCTAAGGAGATGCAATCATTGAAATCATGTGTTAAGGAGTGTTAATGCCTCAACCACCATTGGAGAAAGAGAAGTGTTATAAGTTGAGTGTCATATAAACCTCAATTGCACTACTCTAAATATCCTCATAACTCTTTTGTGAAACCTCAAAATAATACAAATCTCAAACCCTCGCATGCATATCTAAATACATAAACCCTCAAGCATGAATATGCGGGGCCATGTTGAAGAATTATGTTTTCACAAACTCGCTTTAACCTCACAACAATACTAACACATAATTGCACAAAGATATAACACTCTTTACTATAATAAAAAAATTACATATACTACAATTTAATACTTTAACATATGTAAAAGAACCTTAATAATTACAAAACATCGTGTTTATCACTTAGAACAACTTAATCAATGGAGTTGACCTTTGAAAAACATTAGATAACCATTGCTCTCAAAGACCTACTCTGAACCAAATAAAAAATTGGTATTAGATTGCACAATAAATAATATAACAAAGTTGCATAGTTTATTTGTAAAATTAAATACATATTTATACACATGAAATTTCCTACAAACAAAAATATTATCTTTACCCAGAAGCCCTATTTGTTTTCTCACAATCTCATTTGTATCTATGATGAGTTGTCATATAATAACTCATGTACACACATATATAATATATTTTATATCATCTAATTAAATAATGACACACTTACAACTATAATGTGAGTACTAAATTCCTAGCATGTTCCCTATCTATTATTAATTTTTAAGTGTTAAAATGATTTTTTTTTATATATGTTTTTTATTTATCTTCCTCTCTTTTCCTTGTCTTATAAACAAGGACTTTTCATTTATTACACCCTAAGTTTTAGGGACATACATCAATTTTAAAAAACAATATAGAAATTAGTATTATTTAGGAGTTGATGGTTCACATTTGATTGGGAGAGATGCATTAATTTTAAAAAAGTGTACAATTTGTTCATGTTTAACTAATAAAGCTTCTAAACTCAAATTTAGGGAGTTATGAATAAATCTTTTAAAAATTTAAATTATTTATAATATATAAATGTATGAGCATAAAACAATTATATGACTGCATATAATAAAATAAACGACTACGAATTTAAAGGATTTACTTTCATTTTTAAATTTTAAATTCATGTTTTAAAACAATGAATTCAAATTAATGTAATTTAAAAATTTAAATTTCAAATGAAAGGTCTAAGTTCAAACATAAATTTAAATTTAGATTTAAAATTTTAAATTATGGTTCTAAATTCTATATTCATATTTAAGTATAGATAAACAATACTTTTGAATGGAAATTAATTGAGAGAGTTTTTATAATTAGGAATTGTTTTATAAATAAGAGACATATAGTATTTGCCAATGAGATGTGAAAGAATTGGTTAAGTGGTTTGGTTGTGCCCAGCCCCACCTAAGTTTAAATCTCATAGGATATTATAATCTGGATGTGACCGTTTGAATGTGCTTTCAAAATGTAAGTGAAAGTTGTTGATATTAGTTTAATAGTTCATGGAGACTAGGGCCCCAGTTTGTTCTCGAGAACTGATTATAGTTCCAGTTAAAAACTAAAATCAATAAAAAAAATTGACTTATTTAGTATCAGGATAAAATCTAATAATAAGATATAGATAATATGTGAACATAATATAAAAAATCAAGTGCATCATAGATCATACAAAAATAAGTCTTAAGATAAACTAATAACTTTTCTTAAGATCAATGATTCATAATTTGATGATTTTTATTTTCATAAGTGATTTGTAGAATAAGAATAAATTTTTAGCTCGATTTATCATGACATGTTTTCTTTCTTTTATACATATATTTGTTTTTAAGATATATATATTAACATTTTTTTAATAAAAAATAAATATCTCAATTTTGAGATCTTACAATAAATAATTATTTAATAAATAAATAATTAACATTCTTTAATCTAATATTAAGAATTGAAAAATATCCATTCTATTAACAATTAATAGAATAAGAATTGAAGAATCATCAATTTCTAGAAAATCACTTAAGGATTCCCTTATAGACATCAGCCTAGAATATGATCAAAATTGGAGAGGAGGGTATGACAATTGCACACAAATGGGTTTAAGAGAAATATTTTCATTCAGAGGATTAAAGTCTAGAAACCAGGGTTTCATAAGAAGAATATGATGATCATGGCTCCAGGTTTTGGCTTGTATAATCTTATTGTGATCAACCAGATTATCAAAGACCATAATTAAAAAAACCCTAGCACAAGGGTAAATTTCTAAACTACCCTCCAAATCAGGCTGCCAAGAATCTAAAATCCACTTATGAAGAACATGAAGGGTAGGCCAAAACCTATCGAATCTACACAGCAGACCCATTTTTGCATACCAATCCTCACTTTTAAACACATCTCTAGAGCTTCCTTCTTAAAATTGACCACTGGATGAGCTTTTGAACCATTCAAAACCCTAGGTTGCTCAATCTGAGGAGTCGATGAACTAGAAGAAGCCATAGCTGCACTTGTATCTCTATTAATAGGGAAGGATGACTACCTCCAAATCATCCCTAAATCCCCTGTGCTATCATTCTTCTCCCCTGAGCCTGTCAACCTATCAATTTTAATGTCACTGCTAATCAATGCTCTTGTAACAAGATTCTCCTCTACGAACACCTTCCTCCTTAGCAGGCATGTTGGTGAAAGAATGCCATCTTCCTTATCTGAACTAGTTAAAAATTCAACCTCCAAGCTAAAATGTCGTAGCGGCCACAAATCGTGATTTATTTATCACCGAAAAAGTCAAATCTCATTAATTTTTTATTACATATATTATTATTAATATATATTATTATAAATAAAATATTATGATATATTATTATGGTAATATGTAGTAATAGATTTAATATTACATATTATTAAATTTAATATAATTCATATATATATAATCGTCGTCATATATAATTTTTTTTATTAGTCAAAAAAAGTGTTGAAGTTTGTCTATTAAAATAATAGAAATAATACAAAAATCTTAATAGAGTCAGAAACAATTCAAAGTTTATCTTTAGAGGGAAAACATTACATTAGAATTAAAAAACTAACTTTGACTTCTACCATTGGGAATAATAAGTAACCACTTCACCTCATTATGCATTGAAATAAGAAAGGATTAGCAGAAAGTGGTTTTAATCCCTTTGGCACTTCGGGTGATGGGCTTATCCCTCTCAGCTAAAGTTGAGAGTTTCTCTCTTGACATTTGATTTGTTTGATTATCTTGCTCAGAGAGAGGAATGTTTCTTTCTCTATTTTTTGGTTAGGCATTTTGATAAGCATTTCTAAAATATGCTTTTGGATTCCTTTGCCTATATTGATTTGAGCTTCCAAATTTCATGAATTTGAGAGAGGTGAACATCCAGGTTTACTCTTATCTCATTGATTTGATCTTATGGCCAACATTGTAATTTTTATATTGTTAACCTGATTCAATAGTTCTTTAGCTAAGAATGAGATTGGGCCTCCAATCCCAAAACCTTTTCATGAACATCTTCTTCATCAAACTCTTCTTTTATTTCTTATGGGATAGGTTATATGTCATTCATATCTTCTAGTCTATGTTGTTGATTATGGCCTTTAGAGGGTTCTAGGAGATATTCCTCTATCACTATGTCATCAATATCTTCAGAATTCTCCTCAACTTGGAGACTAGTGGACTTATTTAGAGATTCCATCTTCTTCTATTTCCAAAAAAATTGTTCTGATTCTTTGACATTTATTTATTTTTTACTTCTTTGAAATCCTCCACACCTTTCCCCTAATTCGATTGATCTTTGTCTAGGTAATCTATGACAAGGTGATTTTGCATATGACAGTTCTTGCATTTGAAGGTGATTTTGCATATGACAGTTCCTACATTTGAAGGTAATTTTTTCATAGTTTAGTTCTTGAAATTATTCCCTACTTTCATGTTTAAATTAAATTTCTAAGGAAAGATTTTTTAATAAATCCAACTTTACACAAATTGTTGCATAAACTGCCAGTAATCATACCTCAATTGTCTTTGCTATGTAGATGTATCCCCTAAGTTGGATGCCTACTTGCTTAAATATGTCTTGAGATAAGAACTCAGTTGGAAGACCATACATTTGAATCCATACTAGGACAATAATAAATCTTGGCCACATGAATAGCCCATCTCGGCTTATGAACCATGGCCCAATTCTGAAATGTTCATCCCTAAGCTTGGTAGAGTAAAAAACAACTTAAAATAAACGTAAAGGGAGGAAATAAACCTTTTAGAATTTTAAATTGTTTATAGTATATAAATGTATGAGCATATAACAATTATATGTCTGCATACAACAAAGTATATGATTACAAATTTAGTGGATTTAGTTTCATGTTTAACTTTTAAATTCATGTTCTAAAATTATAAATTGAAATTCATGTAATTTAAAACTTTAAATTCCAAATGAAAAGTCTTAAGTTCAAGCATAAATTTAAATTTAGATTTAATAGTTTAAATTTAGATTTAATATATTAAATTATGGTTCCAAATTCTATATTCATATTTAAATATAGATAAACAATACTTTTGTATGGAAATTAATAGAGAGAGCTACTATACCTAAAAATTGTCTTATAAATAAGACATATATAATATTGGGATAAATTTTAATAATAAAATATAGATAAGATGTGCACATATGCACATCTAAAAAATCAAGTGCATCGTAGATCATATTAAAAAAGTTTTAAAACACACTAACAACTTCCTTAAGATTAATGATCTTAGCAGATTTATCCTAGGGACTTCTTTTTTTCAAATGATTCAAAATTTGATGACTCTCATTTTCATAAATAATCTTTAAAATAAGAATTAATTTCTAAATCGATTCATCATGACATATTTTCTCTCTTTTACATGTCTTTATTTTTAAAATATATATTAACATTTTTTCAATGAAAAACAAATATCTCAATTTTAAAATCTTATAATTAATAATTTTTTAATAAATAAATAAATAATTAACATTCTCTAATTTAATATTAAGAATTTATGAAAATCCATTCCATAAAATTTACTTTTAAACATACATCTCTTATATTCTTAAACCTTATATTAATTTAAAATTTCAATTTGAATCATAATTCTTTGGTTCCTCACTCTTATAAGATTTAATATGACTCAAATTATTGGTAGATATTATTTATCTTTTGGGTCAAATACAAAGCATACAGATTTATTATTAAACCTTATTAAATTAATGTAAGTTAGAGGTTCTCTTTTCTCCTATTGTCAACTCTGGGCCATGCTAAGTAGAAATAGGCTTGACCCACCTTTCATTTTGGTAGTGATGCTTCATTAAAAACTGTTGCAATGATTTAAAACTATTGCATCTTTTATTCAAAACAAAATGCACAATGTTAAAATAGCTATATAAGTGGCCTAAGGAATCTCATAAATATTAATAAGGGGCATCAATGATTACATAGTGCAATTGAATAAAAACATTATTTGAATATTTAAATAATTATGTTGATCATGACCTCACGGTATACATTGTTTTTCACTATATGTATGTTTTTATTGTAATAATATTCTTATTCTAATATATGTTTACAATTATAATATGATAATATATAATAATCTATAATATTATAATATAATATATTGATAAGTATTATTGATATAATATATTAAATATATTAATTATTATATATATATATATATATATATATATATATATATATATGAGATTGATATTATAATTTATGGGTCCTTTTCTTGATAATATAAAAATTTAGCAAATAAAATAACATTAGTTTAACGACAAAACTATTAAAGTATCTGACTAACAAATATCAAATTAAAATAAATTACCAGGAAGTATTTATAAATACTGCAACTTTGCATCCATTAACATAAATTACAAAGACAAAAAACTACATATTACTAAGTCTCACCCTTATTCGCTTTCCTATGAGAGTGAAGAATCCTAGTAGGGGAACTTGGAATGAGACATCAATTCTTCTTACTTCTAACCACCGTCCATTCTTCTTGATTACTCAAAATATCAAAATGTAAACTTAAAGAGATGTACCTATCCTCCATTGAGCCTCTACAAGGCTGAATTTTGCTAACTAAAACCACATGACTATTTTCATCTAACCCAACAACCTCAAAAAATTGAGGTGAAGATGCCTTATGAACTAAACCCACTTTTGATTCCTCCTCTTTTAGGACTGATGGAACATCCCCTGAAGGCTGAACAAGATCACTATTTGAAGACACTATAATAAGCTCTTCACTTGCCTCCTTCGCCCATGAAGAATCCACTTGTGCTTAGTTTTTTGACAAGAAACAAAAATATGACCAATTTTATAGCATTTTCAACACCTGAAAGGAAGCCCCTCATAATCCAGGATTTGAGACCAACATTTGCCTTTCACTTTCAACTCAATCATATCAGGTAGGTTCTATGAAATATCCAAGCTAATAAGAACTCAAGCAAAAGTCATCCAGGAGAAATTTAGGGAAGAAACATCAATTTCTAGAAAATCGCCCAAGGATCCCCCTATAGTCATCAACCTAAAATCCGACCAAAATTAGAGAGTAAGGTACGACAACCGTTCCCAAATGGGTCTGAGAGAGATTTTCATTCAAAGGATTAAACTCTGGAAACCAGGGCTTCATAAGAAGAAGATGATGATCAAAGCTTCAGGATTTGCCCTATATAATCTTATCGTGATTAGCCAAATTATCAAATATTACAATAAAAAACCCTAGCACAAGGGTAAATTTTTAAACTACCCTCCAAAGAAGGCTACCAAGAATATGAAATCCACTGATGAAGAATAAGAGGGGTAGGCCAAAACCTATCAAATCTTCACACTAGACCCCTTTTCCCAAAACAATCCTCACTTTTAAGCACCTCTTCCAGAGCTTCCTTCTCAAAATTGACCACTGATGAGCTTTTGAAGTGTTCAAAACCCTAGGTTGCTCAGTTTGAGGAGTCGATGAACTAGAAGAATCCCTAATTACACTTGTATCCCTCTTAAATGGGAAGGACAACATCCTCCAAATCATCCTTGAATCCCTCATGTTATCATTCTTCTCCCCTGAGCCTACCGACCTATCAATTTCAACATCACTACTAATGAACACTCTTGCAACAAGATCACCTTCCTCCTTAGTAGGCATGCCAATGAAGGGATGCCATCTTCCCTATTTGAACCAATCCAAAATTTAACCTCCCAACTGAAATGCCCTAGCCATTGTAGGTCATGATTTCTTTATCGCTAGAAAAAAGTCGAATCTCATAATTTTTTTATTACATATATTATTATTAATATATATCATTATAAATAAAATATCATGATATATTACTATAGTAATATATAATAATAGATTTAACATTATATATTATTAAATTTAAGACAAGTCATATATAAAATCATCATAATATATAAAATTTTTATTAGTCAAAAAAATTGTTAAAGGATGTCTATTAAAATAATAGAAATAATACAAAAATATTAACAGATTTAGAAACAATTTGAGGTTTATATTTAGAGGGAAAACATTACCTTAAAATAAAAAACTAGCTCTGACTTCTACTATTAGGAGTAATAGGTAACCACTTTACTTCATTATACATTGAAATAAGAAAGGATTAGCAGGAAGTGGTTTTAATCCCTTTGGCACTTCAGGAGGTGGGCTTATCCCTCTCAACTAAAGTTGAGAGTTTCTTTCCTGACATTTGATTTGCTTGATTATCTTTCTCATAGAGAGGAATGTTTCTTTGTCTATTTTTTTTTCAAGCATTTCTAATATATGCTTTTGGCTTCCTTTGCCTATATTGATTTGAGCTTCTAAATTTCATGTATTTGAGAGAAGTGAACATCTAGGTTTAGTTTTACCTCTTTGAATTGATCTTATGGCCAAATTTGTACTTTTTATATTGTTAACTTCATTCATTATTTATTTAAGCTAAGAATGAGAGAGGGTCTCCACTCCCAAAATCTCTTCATGAACATCTTCTTCATCAACCTCTTCTTCCTTTTCTCATGGGATAGATTATGTCATTCATATCTTCTAGTTTATTAATTCTAGACTTTAGAGGGTTCTGGGAGAGATTCCTCTATCACTATGTCATTAATATCTTAAGAAGGCTCCTCAACTTGGAGACTAGTGAACCTATTTACAGATTCCATCTTCTTTTATTTCCAAAAAAAATGGTTCTGATTCTTTGAGGTTTTTGTTTCTTTTTTACTTATTTGAAATCCTCCACACCTTTCCCCTGATTTGATTGATCTTTGTCTGGGTAATCTATGGCAAGGTGATTATGCATATGACAAATCATGCATTTAAAGGTAATTTTTTCATAGTCTAGTAATTAAAATCATTTCCTTGCTTTCATATTTAAATTAAATTTTGAGGGAAAGATTTTTTAATAAATCCAAATTTACATAAATTCTTGCATAAAGTACCACTAATAATATCTCATTTGTCTTTGACATGTAGATGTATCCCCTAAGTTGCTTGCCTACTTGCTTAAAAATGCCTTCAGACAAGAACTCAGTTGGAAGGCCATACATTTGAATCCAGACTAGGACAATAGTAAATCCTCCATTTTTGAATTAAATCCTTCTTCCCATGGCCACATGTATAGGCTAGCTCAGCCCATGAAACATGACCCACTTCTGAAATGTTCATCCCTAAGCTTGGTAGAGTAAACAACTACTTGGAATAAATCGTGAGGGAGAATTTTAACTTGGTTTGATGTTCAAATACCCAATTCTTGTCCAACCACTTTTTCAAATTGCTCAAACTTGGTTAATATCCCATGAATTTATAGATAAGGACTTGATCTTTGATTCATTCGATTATGCTTTCAAGCTCATTATCCATTATTTGTATTATAAGGATTTCTTCTACTACTTGCATAACCTCTTCATATTTGCTTTTCCTTTGGTCACTTCAACTTGCCACCCAATACTCTGCAAAGGTTCAATCACTTCCGTATTACTATTGTTGACCTTGCTTGTTTGTTCCATTTCTCTATTATCATTGTCATCCTACTCTAACTTGTATGCAGCAATAAAATCCAAGAGGTTTGAATAAATTAAGAAACCACATAGGAAAGGCTTTCAGGACATCTTTCCACACCTTAGAGGGCAACAATTATATGGAGAGGTGGTATGAGTGTTGCTAGTTATAGAGCCTTAGAAATTTGCTCAAAAGCTAGTAAGAACACGACCAAGGAAAAAAAATAACTCCCCACTAGGTGGTACCACAATTATGGCCACAAGGAGTTGGAGGCACTGTCAAAAGACACAGGGTAGTGAAAACCCTAATTCACAAAAAATATATATGTTGCAGTGCGCAATAATATTTTTACATATAACACATAATATATAATATTATCATATCACTTATACATTAAATAAATTATTAAATTTAATTTCTCCAACTTGTATGCAATAACAAAATCTTAAGAGGTTTGAATAAATTAAGAAACCACGTAGGAAAGGCTTTGAGGACATCTTTCCACACCTTAGAGGGAAAGAATTATATGGAGAGGTGGTATGAGCATTGCTAGCTATAGAGCCTTATAAATATGCTCAAAAGCTAGCAGGAACACGACCAAGTAAAACAAACAACTCCCCACTAAGTGGTGCCACAATCATGGCCGCAAGATGTTGGAGGCACTGTCAAAAGACATAGGGTAGTGAAAACCCTAATTCACAAAAATTATATATGTCACAGTGGGCAATAATATTTTAACATATAACACATAATATATAATATTATCATATTACTTATACATAAAATTAATTAATAAAATTTAACGTATTATAATATATTAATATAATATAATATATAATCAAATAATATATTTTATATTTTATATAATAGATCATACAATATTATACTAAATATTATATAGTTGTGTATAATATTCAATATAATAATAAATTAATCATATTATATATATTATTAATATTATATATTATATATTTCTATATAATGTTATAATATATTAGTATTACAATAAATATTATTTTATATATAATATCAATATATTTATATTATTAATATATAGTTCCAAAATATTGAACAGAGTATTATTATAATGTTTTTATTATAATATTAATTTATATATTATTATTTGAGTATATGTTTATAATTACAATATAATAATCTATAATATTATTATATTATAATATAATATATACAATATAATATATCCATAAGTACTATTAGTATAATATATTAATTATTACTATAATATAATAGTTTATTATTATAGTAATATATAATAATATATTACTATATTATAATATCATTATATTTAATACAATGCATATGTGTATATTCAATAAATACTTATAAATAAAATGGTTATGTTATTTATACATTAAATAAATTATTAAATTTAATGTATTATAATATATTAAATTATTATATTTATATTATTAATAAAAATATCATTCCAATACATTGAATACAGTATTGGGACCATATAGCTGAGTAAAAAAAACTACTAAGATTTGTTTATCATTGTCATCATGTGTTCAAATTCCATAAAATTAGTTCTACCATCAAAAAAGTTATCAAATCTTGTTATCATTTTTTCACAATTCTCCAAGTATTACTTTTCTTTGAACCCTAAGCTAAGCAAGACTTTTTAAAGCTCAAACAGTGTGATGAAACCATCACAAGTTTTATCAAAAATAAAGAATGCTTTTCTCAACTCCATTCCAGGAGACATTTCCAGCATGCTTTCTATTAATTCATCCCCCACCCATAGACTGAGGAAAAGTTTACAAAACTCATTACAACTCATTTGCCCCTATAAACCCATCATGATCTTAATATTATCATCACAAAAGTACTAGAGCCCAAGCTTTCCCACTTAAATTGTCATCTTTGTTGCTATTCAATGCATTGAATATTCTGTAAAGGTCACATGTTTGGATTTTATGCCAAAAAAAAATTGTATTCTTAGAATCACTACTATCTCATCATTTATAGAGACAAAAGGTGTCTTTGTGAAGGAGGTTGCTAAGTCTTAAACATTGTCCAAAAAAATTTCATTGTCACATGCCCAAGAAATTGTCAATGTTATTTTCCACAATGCAAAACGGAATATCTAGAGACAAATCTAAATGGCATATCCACTATGTGCTCCATAATCTAACGTCTCCAATGTAATAAAATAAAATTATGAATATTTAAATTTTATAAAATAAGATAATAATCATATAAATTTGAATGTAAAAAGGTGTATTGATATTTCACTTATTATATTAAGAATCAACAAAGTAAGAGAGAAGATATGCACCTTGTTGGTGTTTTATTTCTATTATTCATTGTATTTGTTAAAAGGTCTAAAAATGTTATATAATTGTTCAAATCAAGAAACAAATTCTCAAAACTTGTGCAAATGTTTTTGGTAAAGCTCAGACCCTTACAATAACTTTATTGAGATTTGTTATAGTATTTTCCTTGTTTATTAGGCAAAGTTGTACTATCTTAGACCATTTCACTTGCACCTATAGATGTGTCATATATTTGTGCTTTCCTTCAATCATGTGCATTGATCCATGTTTTTCTTCTCTTTGTTTTGAAATACTAATCACACTTTCAATACAACTTAACCCTTGAAAAAGGGGTTAGAAAATTAGGCTAGACAGTGTCAACCACTCTCAATTGAATTATGGAGAATTGTTTAAACATTCCAATCTCTAAAAAAGGTTCAAACTACACGTAATTCTCCCACCTAGGTTTGTCTATGCACTATCATGATCATGGTAGAATGTAATGCAATGTTTGAATTTTGGCACTTAACAACATACAACATTGACCTGCATTTATAATTAGACTTGACTCTATGACTAATCCTTTGAGAGGTTTCACATATGTGTTTTTTGTGATAATATCTCAAGATGGTGACAATTGGTTTATTAAGGTGATTGCCTATTAGTGATGAATTTAGTGAGTATGACCTTATGATTGAAATAGAATTATCATTGACCCATGAAATGTGTCTGGGTTGACTTAATATATTTGTCTGAATTTGAAAAATAACCATTAAGTGTCCCTGGACACTAGTAATATAGGAATACACATGTAGGAAACCACATCTATCTTACTGTTGTTGGTACTATTGTGGGAGTGAAAATCAATATCTTAGATATGACAAATATCTATTTAGGATTCTCGAGTTAGAATGATATTGAATTTGTATCTAGTAAATTAGGCTAGCTAATATAATAGATGGGTAGACTAACAAGGGAAAGTGTGTATAATATTTAAATGTATACACAAATTCCAAGTATGTCGAGATGTGCCAAATTTGATGTTACCAAGTGTCAAATACCAAATGTAGGTGTCTAAAATTGTTCCCTTTCTAGTCTAATATATAAAATACTAGAACAAAAAGGATAAATAAAAAATTTGGTACTTGTGATTAACTAAACTTGGTGTTGACAAGTATGCTCAAAATATCTTATTTGTTACATACAAAGATTTACAAGGAAACATGTATAGATCAATGTCCACTCATGATAAAAAATATGAAATAATATAAAAGAATAAATTATTTGAAATCAAAAAGTCAAGGAATAGATACACCTGGGAGTACACAAACCAAGTTTCTCTTATTAAATTCATTTAGAAAATTACATGGGGTGATTATTCCCCAAAGAGATACAATCACTGAAAATATGCGTTAAGGAGTGTTACTGCCTCAACCACCATTGGAGAAGGAGAAGTGTTATAAGTTAAGTGTTGTCTAAACCTCAATTGCACTACTCTAAATATCCTCATAACTCTTTTGTGGAATCTCAAAATAATACAAATATCAAAGTCTCATATGCATATCTAAATACATAAAGTCTCAAATATGAATACGTGTGTCCATGTTGAAGAACATTGCTTCCAAAAACTCCCTCTAACCTCACAAAAATACTAACACATGGTTGCACAAGGATCAAACACTCCTTATTATAAAGAACAAAAATATGTATACACAATTTAATACTTTAATATATGGATAAGAACCTTAATAATTATAAAACCTCACTCTTATCACTTATTAGGACAACTTCATCAGTGGAGTTTCCCCTTGAAGAACATTACACAACCCTTGCTCTCAAAGACTTACTATGAACCAAATAAATTTTTTTTATTAGATTGCACAAGAAATAATATAACAAATATACATATTTTATTCATCAAATTCAATACATATTTATACAAATGAGATCTCTTACAAACAAGGAGCTTATCTCTATCCAAAAGCCTTATATTTTCTCTCACAATCTCATCTATATCTATGATTAGTTGTCATACAATAACTCATGTACACACACATGTATTATATATTTTATATCATCTAATCAAATCATGACGGGAACTTATAACTATAATGTGAGAACTAAATTCCTAATATGTTCCTTATCTATTATTATTATTTTAAGTGTTAAAATGACATTTTTTTGTATATGTCTTTTATTTGTCTTCCTTTCTTTTCCTTGTCTTATAAACAAGGGCTTTGCATTTATTACACTCTAAGTTTTAGCGACATACGTCAATTTTAAAAAATAATATAAAAATTAGTATTATTTAGGATTTGATGGTCCACATTTGATTCATAGATATACCTAAAGGTTAAAAAAGTGTACAACTTGTTCATGTTTAACTAATAAAGCTTCTAGCTCAAGTTTAGGGAGTGAAGAATAAACCTTTTAGATTTTAAAATTATTTATACTATATAAATGTTTGTGCATATAATAATTATATGATTGCATATAACAATCATATGATTACAAATTTAGAGGATTTAGTTTCATGTTCAAATTCTAAATTTATATTCCAAAATTTTGAATTCAAATTCATGTAATTTAAAAATTTAAATTTTAAATAAAAGTTCCAAATGCAATCATAAATTGAAATTTAAATTCAAAATTTTAAATTATAGTTCCAAATTCTATATTCAGATTTAAGTATAGATAAACAAGACTTTTAGATGAAAATTAATAGAATCGTTATAATTAAAAATTGTCTTATAAATAAAATTTATGAACTATTGGGATAAACTCTAATAATAAGATGTACATAAAATGTGCACATATGCACATAAACTAAAAAATTAAGTGTATCATAGACTATACAAAAATATGTCTTAAGATATTAACAATTTTCCTTGAAATTAATGTTCAAACTTGATTCGTCACACACTGTTATATTTATGACATGTTTTCCCTCTTTTACATGTCTATATTTTTAAGAATATATATACTAACATTTTTTCAATAAAAAATAAATATCTCAACTCTGAAATCTTACAATTAATAATTCTTGGTACATAAATAATTAACATTTTTTAATTTAATATTAAAAATTAAAAAATATTCATTTTATAAAATTTACTTTTAAATATACATCTCTTATATTCTCGAACCTTATATTAATTTAAAATTTCAATTTGAATCATAATTATGTGATTCCTCACTCTTATTAAATTTAATATAACTCAAATTATTTGTAGATTTTATTTATTTATCTATTATTAAATTAATGTAAGTGAGAGGTTCTCCTTTCTCCTAATGTCAAATCTGGTCCATGCTAACTACAAATACGCTTAACCCACCATCCATTTTGGTAGTGATGCTTCATTAAAATCTCTTGCAATATTTTAAATATTTTTTAATGGGCTAGTCACAACAAAGGGATTCCATTATATTCATTACATCTTTTATTTAAAATAAAATGCACAATATTAAAATAGCTATATAAGTGGCATAAGGAATCTCATAAATATTAATATGTATAAGGGGACATCAATGATTACATAGTGCAATTTAAATAAAAGCATTATTTGAATATTTAAATAACCATAGAGATCTTAAATAATTATGTTGATCATGAGAGCTCACGGTACACATTGTTTTTCATTATATATATGTCTTCAAAATCCAAATAGAAAGCGAAAAATAAAACATATCCCGTTCTTATTTTTAAAATAATTAAATAAATAAAATTTCATCTTTTATTACTAAATATTGAAAATGTCAAAATTATGAACAAACAGGTATGAGTTTAGGGTTTTTATGTCATAGGAATGTTTGCAGAGTTATAAGTATATTAGCCTATCTATCATACCATTGATTTTAACTGATCTAGGCAAGATTTTCTTAGTTGTATTGTACATTTATTGTGTTAAGTTGAGATGGCACTCCACATGTTATGTGATTTTCCAAACCTTTTATTAAATGGTTGCTGCCACCATTTTTGTATCTTTAGATGCAAGGAACGCTAGTGGGACCCTGAGCTTCAATGACACTAAAACAAGCACATAAGTTTTTACTGAAGGTATATCACAAGATACTAGTTTTAATCCAAACACTTATTTACTTGATGTTGTGCTTGATTTACCAGAACATGATAAAGCTTGTAGTTATTTTGAAGATTTCACTCTAGTTGCTTATTTTGTGGTAGAGTCTATCCCGATAGCCTACTTAAACAATAGGTTCACAACCATTGACAAGGCAATGGTTTGAAATTAAAAGGAGTCTAAAACCTTACCAAGGGTTTTTTCTTGTTTTGCTTCACCAATCGAAAGCACTACAAAGCTATTGTTAGCCACGGTCCCTAGTTTATTTGTAACACTCTGGTTATTCAGAGACTTTCTAGTCTCTAAATAAGACAACCTTAAGATCCTAGTATGGACAAAATTTTCAGGATTGCCTCTCTACTTGTGGGGTTTCATTGATCAACTCATTAAATCTATTGGATGGTTCATTTTCAATGAAAAAACTAATTACTACGCATCACATCCTCAAAAAAGGGTTTTTGTTGAGATTGATCTAGCAAAAGATCTTAAAGAGTCCATAGAGATTCAAGAGAGAAACAATTGGTTCACACAACATGTGTTTTATATTAATCTACTAATCACTTACTTCAGATGTCAGTCCTCAGACCATATGATTCGAGAATACACTTTAATGTTCCCCATACCTCTCGTTCCTTAATAAAAAGGTTGATCTGAGCCCAAACCTCACAATGGGAATTCTGGCAGTTTGACCATAGTCACTGATAATGAAAATAACTCAACCCATGGCAATGTTAAACCTCAAGCAATTGTGTACCAACCCACATGTGGTCCTATCTATTTGAATTCTTCTGGTAAAGCTATTGCTCCTACCCATGCTAAGGCTCCATCATTTTTTTCTTGCACACCTCAAGTGATAGCCGACTTTATTTCTTCTCAGCCTCTTCATCTTTCAGTTCCTTTATCGTAACCCCTTCTAGGTTGAAAATATCAGACGTTGAAGTTAATCTTGTTTTAGATTAAGGTAAAAGCAGGTTTTGAAGGGGCCTCGAAACTCTATACAGATCAAGAAAGATAAAGCATTACAAACCGCCAAAAAGGCAAACCCACTAAAAAACAGTAACTAAACCAGGTTTTATAAGGACCTAAAACCAACAAAATAAACCAGTAAAAGCTCCCCAGGTTTTACAAGGACCTAAAACCTAAACAAAACCATGCAAAACAACCTAAAAACCAGGTTTTACAAGGACCTGAAACCTCATAAACAAAGACACCAAAGCCCCACTCCAAAAAGACCAGAGCGGGCTCCCAAGTTCAAACCAGCAACCCCAAAAACACAATGTCAAGGGAATTGCTCACAAACGACAGTCGTCAAAATATTCCTTTGCTTGGCATGCCTTCCTCCCTAAGCGCCAACACGACGAAGGCAGATCCACCATACCCATCATTTTTAATGAGCAAGGCTCCTCCATGGCTTAGGGTTTCTCCATTTTTCCCTGAACAGGGCGCCCTGGCTCATTCACTAACCATAGAGGAAACACAGTTTCCCCCATTCAAACACAATTTTCTTTGCTAACCAAATCAGGATGGCAGTCCAACTCAGGCTAGAGATCCAACCCAGGTTCCATCTGCAATACGACAAACTGAAGAAAAATAAAAAACATGCAACAAGATAGATCTCAGCATTTCAGTGCCGCATACCAATGCACTGCCCAAACCAAACAGCACCACCAACAAAGAAACAACCCCCGGACCCGTCGCCACCACCACCCATTCCATCCACCCAAACATTTGCAAGATCACCCCCTTTACTCAGAGGAATCGCCGCCATGGCATTCAAAATATCTCCAATAAAATCACCTATCTGCTTAGAACAGGGTAATGGTCAGCACGACAGCCACAAAACAAAAATCTAAGGAAAAAATACAGTATCACGCAATAAAAGATAAAGCTTTCTGCACCGCGCACTAGCACCCTGGATCCCACCATCCTCAGATTGAAGTTAATCTTGTTAATCTTAACCACAAAGTTGTTTTACAACATTCTTGTAATCCCTCACCTTCTGTGGATGATGAGTGCATCCCAAATAAAAGGCACACTTTCTAACTCATAGATGTTGTGATTTATAATCCTGCTCTTAATTAGTTTACAGTCCTTGAAAATATTACAAAGGGGAATGCCATGAATCTTGATGTTTCCCAATGTTAGTCTACTCATGGAATGTTTGAGGTATTACTGATCTACCACATAAGTATATGGTCCAAAATAGTTTTGAAAACTTTCCTCGTATGATAATTTTATGCATGCAAGAAGGCAAGATATATAATTTCCTTCTCTAGTATATTTCTCACACTGTTTGGTTAGGTGCCCTTTGTCAGTCCACTTGTCATTAATCTAGTTGTGGATGTGTTATCACCCTTTTAGTGCCTCACCTTTATGTTTGGGCTCAAACCCCTAGCATAGGGTTATTTGGACCCTTTTTGATTTTGATAGCCATATCATTAGACTAGTGAATCTATATGTGTAAAATGATGTTGTGGAATGAACTCTTTTATAACGATGGTTGGTATATTCTTTTCTTGACACTCATTAGATCATCTATGGAGACTTAATATGGTTGAATCCCCGAAAGACAAGGAAGGCCAGCTACCCATGCATTGGTGTGTTGGGGAATGGGATGCAATGTTCTACATGCATAACAAACTTGAGGTGTTTGATCTTAATAACCACTGAAGGAAAGATCTAAATTATACTTTGTTTACATAGTCTAATTTTTGATAGGGAGAAAATAAAGTATTTAAGCTTCTCTCTTTATAGAATAAGACCTTTTTTCTTTGCTCCTATTCATGATCAACTAGTTTCTGTGTTTCTTAACACTTTTTATACGATCATCACCCTATTTGATTTTGTTTTGAATAGACTACTCAGGTTAAACCTTCAAAAACGTAGTTACATCTCAACACTACTCATCTCAAGCATGAAATAATTGTTGGGCTGATTCCTCAAATTTAGAACTTAGTCCCCAAAATCACTAGGGATACTGGTTGTATTGACTAGTGGTCCCATGCCATTTCTCGCACCATCAATTTTATTTGAATATATGGTAAACAAGTTGTTATATTTCAATAGTGCCTTCACCATGCTAAAAACCATGACTTCCTTAGGGTTTCACAAGATCTTGAGGATTCACCTTTTAATATTCAGCTTCAAATTCAATTAGCCCTTTACAGATAAACTCTAAATTGAAGAGGCATATAAATCTAGAGCACAACTTGGAGCTTGTATACATCAACTGAAATTTGGTAATAAAGTAACCAAAAAGTTAACTCTCCTTTATTCAATAAAGGATACATATAGAATCAAAGCCATTAAGGATGCTTTAGTTAGGTTTACCAAATTACCTGATATCCTGCAAGCCTTTGTGCACCATTACCATGGTGTATTTTTATCTTGGGTTGTTACTTCTATTCAAGAATTTGTTATCTCTCTCAATGCCTTAGTGTTGTCTCTTGAAATATATCTGAATCACATAGAGTGGCTTGTGATATAAACCTTAAATTGAATGATCTTAAGGAATATGTTATGTAGATGGCCACTAACAAAGCCTCTATTATTTATGGTTTTCCTTGTGAGTTCTAGACAGAGGGCCCTGATCTTCACAGAGTTTACTCCAAAGTTGTTTTGAATAATTATATAGGCCCCCTCTTCAACCAAGATAACATTAAGAATATTCTTAAGTCTGGGGATCCTGAATTCATCACTAATTGGATACTTATCACCCTTATCAAAGTCTCTTACAATATTATTGCTAAAGCTCTAACCCTCAAAATTAAGCATATTCTTACCTTAATTGTTACAAGTGAAAAATGGGGTTTATTCAACATAGATACATTCTTGACAATATTATTATTGTTTGGGAAGGTATGGAATGGGATAGAGTCTCCTATCAAAATGCCCTATTTGTAAATATTGATTTTGAGAAGGCTTATGATCGAATAGAGAGGCCGTTCATTATAAAAATGTTTCATGCTCTTGGCTTTGGCTCCAAGTTTTTTCAAGTTGTTAACATGATTTTCAAATATGTTGGTGCATGCATTAGTATTAATGATTCCCAACCTCATCATTTTAAGCTTCATAGATCTATCAATCAGGGTTAACCTTTAATTCCTCTCTATATTTTGGTTGTTGAAGGTCTCAGTTATCTATTGGCCGATTATGTTTCCAGAGGTTTGGTAAAGGGTATTTCTCTCCCTAATTTTGACCATCAATTGATCAATGGGCACTTCATTCATGACTCCTTCCTTACTCTTTAGTAAGATGATGATGTTGTTAAAAATGTCATGGAATACATTGATATATTTTATCTTGCATCTGGTTCCTCCATCCAATGAAAGAAAACCCATTGTTTTAGTCAATATCTCTCTTCCAAACCTCCCTGGATAGAGGGATTTCATTAGTAGTGGATTCTTCCTAGAGTTCAATTCAAGTTTCTTAGCATCCCATTTGCTTTTCGAGCCTCACTCATTGATTTGTGGTCTTATATAGTTCAAAGGGTTGAGATAAAAATATCCTTCTGGATTAACAAACCCTTTTCATTAGCAGGAATATTTTAGATATGCTCTATGGTGATAGCGGTTATTCATGTCGATTACTCCTCCTATTGGGCTCCTTCTAATGCTGCCTATGCTAATTTGGAAAAAATCTTACAGGATTTTCTCTGGGCTAATTTTGAAGGCCACAAGGGATTTCATAAAGTTACTTGGGACATTTATTGTTGACCCAAAGAAACAGGAAGGCTTAGGCTCATTGAAATTAAACTCCTCAGCTTGAATGTCAGTTTTAATTGGATTATTAGAGGTTTGGAAAGAGATGAAGCCTATAAATTTTTGTTAAGGCATTGCATTTCTCAAGGAAGACTTTTAGGTAGAAGATCCTGGTAAGGTTTTTGTTTGCATTGTATTCTCATTACCCATGTTCATGTTAAGATTAGAGCTACTTTTATTATGCACAACATCTGGAAGGCTTGGAAAAAAATCAAACCTCACCTCATCTGGGTGGGGGAAGGGTTTAGAAATGCTCTCTCTCTAAATTATCACTTACTATGGTAGTTTTGAACGCTTAATTTTCACAATGTTCCCTTTGTCATCATCCCTTGGATCAAGACTCTGTAATTATTTAAAAGGGGTATTAAAACCATTGGGGATATTTTCTAAAAAATCAATCAAGATTGGTTTCCTTGGCCTCTTGTGAAAGATAAATTTAATCTAAACAATGAAGATGTAGAATCAATTTTTGACATTCAAAGTTCCATACCTGAGGAGTATTAGCACAAAATTGGTGTTTCCTCCTGTATGCCTTAGTGAAAGTATTGGCATTAGCCTACAACTACACCTTTTTATCACTATTTGTTAGGAACCTGTGTCCTACCATTCTCTTTGCATTATTAGTTTATTATTCGCTATAGATGCATATGACTTGTAAGTCATCCCTTTAGCATATTTGAATTATCTCACATACATGGGAAGTAGTAGTTGTTAGAATAGATTTATTAGTTAAGTAAGTGTTGAATCCAATGAAGGTATCTATGAATATTATTGTATTGAGCATGCTAAAAGGAGGTTTCCCCCTTGAAATGGCTTACGATCTAAAGGTTATTTTGAGTTATTTTTTAAAGTTGATTATATTATTCATTTAATTTTTATAGTTCATAAATCTATGCGGAAGAATCCTCAAATCTAGTAGCAAAGCACTTGTTTGGCCTACATGTATATTTTGGACAATTTTTTTTCGATAGTGGATTTTTAAGAGCTGCACCATTTATGGAAATATTTTTCCTTGCCTCTATTTTATAAATATTTATTGAAAGTTTGGATAAGGGTAAATAACCCTCTGCATGAATATGGGAAGTACTTGGGCATAAGCCTTAAAACTCATTATGAGGAGAACCATAGGAACCCCAAAGTAGTTGGCTCATTGAGAAGACATTCCATTGACAAGGGAGACAACCTCATCCCAATTGACTAGTTTCCACTCGTGAGGTAAACCAAGATTCATTATTTAGGGGTATTTTTGTGGCTAATTTTTTTCTAGAGATAGGAACTCATTCAGATAGCATTGGTGGCCAGAGAGACTCCTTAAAACCCTTAGGTAGCCAAATAGACTTGGGGCCCATATCCAATATAATATTTTTTGAAGACCAACAACAAAGTGATCATGGTTGAGAACAATTGGAAACCACACACTTGCCGATAGACTTTTGGTAGGAGCAACCAAATGGCAATCATTTTTAATAAAATTATTTTTTCACCATATCTCTCCCCTTATAGTTCTATTGACTGTCAAAATTTCTTAGAACACTTGAAATTCCATTCTACACATTTTCTTCCTTGAGAGTCCATATCCAAATTCCATTTATATTAGCCAAAAATCTCAATTTTTTTTTTTTTTTGGTTTTAACATAATTTCTTTATTTTTTGTCCTCTTGATTCTAAACTTTCCAATAGTGTTCCTTTCCCTTTTTGATCCTTTGTCTCTCTTGGAAAAAAATTCATGTTTTTCCATTATGATTTTGAAATTGCCCTTGCCTTCGTCAATCCTAACCAGGAGGTGAAAAAACTAGTAAAAGTACATTTACCCCTTCTGATTGAGTCCAAATTAAAAAAAATCCTTACTGACTATGTCTTAAAACATGTTTTTCTATCCCTTTCCCAAAAAAAACACCAGTTATGGTAGTCACCCATGAAAACACAAAGATCATGGAGGAAGGAATCACGACATTGAAAACCCGTATCACTGAGTTAGATGATATGATGCGTGGATAAATCCCTTCATATTGGGCATTCAATTCCAATGAAAAATATATTAGGTGTTGAAATTTGGAAATAATAGTTTAGTGGAAATGGATTCAACATTTATCATGAATGGAATAAAGGTATGCTTTCAATTATTATAATAGTAGTAGATGATATAGATCTTTCTGAACCTACAAGCTCAAATTTGTTTTGTATTTTGGTGTCATTTTAATTGTACACATCACTGGTGTTTGAATGTAAACACCAAGGACTTCTCATATCATGGATCATTATGCCATGGTCATGTACTAGTGACATCATCCATTGGATGTAAATACCTCTATAAAGAATACAACTGAAAAACAATGAGAGAAAAATAAATGCTTTCATGGTGAACAATGCTAGTGTATAGATCAAATCAATTAGGTAACTCTTTATTATTTGTATAGGAATAATTAAGTTTTTATATTTAATTTATTAGATACCATTGTCAACTTATATTACAAAGTATTACAAACCTATTATGTTATGCACGAAAACTTTTAATTATGAACTTTATTTATGTAGTTAGCATATGTGTCATGCATGGTTGAAGAATTTGATACAAAATATAAGACATTATGATTTAATACATGATATTTTTAGTGATATGAGATACATAATTCAATATGTGGTAATTGAGAAATGGAAAATAATTATTCTAGATAATTTGCAGATAAGTATCGATCCATACAGGCCATTTTTGTTTAATATTGGGAGTTGTACTAGTTTCATAAGGTTGGAATGTAGTCAATATTTTGTTGTAATCATAATCAATGAGATTGGGGGTGAATTAATGTCTTCAAAAACATTCATACAATCCCACTTAAGCATACATGAATCATTCATACAAACATGAATATCTAGCAAAGCATATGAAACCATACAAGATCATGAAACAAGATAACACATTGCATATGTGGGAAACCCTCAAGGGGAAGAAAATATATTGATCTCTATAAATTTAATAGATTAATATAAGACAAAAACAAATCTTTAGTGAAGCACCAACTCCACATGGAGCACCAACCCCAACTAGTCAAGCACCCACTCAACTAGGCTTTAGCAAGCACTAACTTACAAGCAGACACCAACCCCCTAGATGAATCAACACCAACTCAACCACCTAAAACTTTTGATAAAATTTATAAAACCTTATTTCTCACACAATAAATTATTATCACCTTTTTTATCTCTTCTCACTCTTCTATCCTTCTCAATATTGCGTTTTAGGCTTCTTCGCTCAATTAGGTCTCCTCAAGATAGATTAAGTCATATGACCTCGATATTTATATGAAGACACACTATAAAATATTCATTAAAAACCCTATACACTCCTGTTCTGGTCTAAAATACCTCCTTATTCTCAATAATGTGTTATATCATTCACATACTCTCTACTTCACAAATAGGCCTAAATTTATCTTGCATATATATCATTCCTTGTTCATATGCCACTTGGTCAGCTACTCCCTAAAATTTTATGTCAAACATGGAAAAGGTCTTAATACATCTCATAATAATGATTAATATTAATATTTATTCTCTTTGGTCTATCATAACTCTATTAGTCCTCATTTCACTTTTAGATCTCATGGAGACCTAATTCTATTAGGTCCACTTTAGGAAACGTTATACTTATCCTTCCTTGGAACACTTCAAAACTCCACACATGGTAGGAAAACATCAGATAATAATAAAATATACCCTAATTTATTTATTCTATAATCAACAAGACATTTTACAACAAATCACTACTTGAAACCCTTCATTAGTACTCAATCCTATTAGGCTTGTGTACACCAAAAATATGTTTTCAATATTGAGGCTCACACTTACTTAAGCCACTCAAAAATTATAAAATAATTACATATATAGATTTTATGTTACATTATGGTAATAAAAATATACTTGAAACACTTCAACTTAGGGCAAAAAGGCTTAAATTCATGTCTTCAGTATGCTCACTCAGAACTGTCAGGACTGTCAAAAGCTAGTCATGAATCTACTTAACATAAAACACCTAAAAGGACACTTTAAATGATCTTAAATACATTAAAAATCTTATATAACATATTTATAACAATCTAAATCATAAAAACCATAAGTTTTAATATTAAACATTAGTCTTGCAGACCAATCTTCTGACCTTATCTCGCACGGTCTTACATGAACGAGACAAGCCATTTTAACTTTAAATTTTCAACCTATTACACTAAATTCCAAGATTTTAAAAATTATGAATAAGACTTTAAATTCATAAAAAACAACACCATGTGCATTAGATACTTCAACTCAGGGCATAGAGCCTCAAACTCATTACTATAACTTGTTTTTCAAAACTGCCAGTTTACCTTAAAGCATAGTCATGGTGGTATTGAATTTCAACACCTGTATGACCACTTTAAAATAATTATAATGCATGAAAATTATCCTATTAAATATACAAACCATCTTTAAATAAAAACATCATATGGTCTAGTGGCAACTATTGGTCTTACAGACTAATTTATTGACCTTACTACACAGTCCTCACTGAGCCAAGCAAGCCATTTTGGCTTCATCATTTTCACCAATGTACCTAAATTAAAAGATTTATACCAAAAATTAATAATACATACAGTCCCAAAAAACATCTCCATTCACTTGGTTTTATCACTCTATCATGATAACACATTCCTATTCATCATCTCGTTGTTGCCTGGGTTTCTCACTATTTGCACCATTAGGCCTATTAGCGACTGGCTAACTTGGATAACTAGTTTATCAAACTTAAGGACTATAATATATCAATAAACCTTCATGGAAATGAAATATGAGTCTCTACCTTCTTCCTCCATCTATTTTCTTACTAAGTCCAATACAACTTTTGACTTTTATAGTAACTTCTTTAGAAACAAGCCTATAACTCATCATTTTCTCTCTCCTCTCTCTAACCAATACCACTTGGAGGTACCTGATAAAATATAATATAAGATAAAATATCTTAAAAAATTAATTCAATCCATATTGATCACTTTTTATCAATATATTCAACATTGGGTCCTTATTAGGGTTCTAAGAGGGTTTAAACATGTTGTCACTCTTAACAATCATTCATAAAGCATATCCCCTTAATCCAACAAATAATTCTTGAAATTTTATGCAATGACCCTCCCAAATATACCATAATCTGATTAGTTTCCCATTCAAAGGTTTAATGATATAATGATCATAATAAAATCATTCTCAGGTTGAGAATCCTTCATTCTGTGCACTCGAGAGACCTAAACACCACTTTTCATGCTTTGTCCTTCAAACTATGACCTTAAACTACATGAAATTTTTTGAAACAACATACCTTACCTTTTAAAATTTTTACATGAGCTCAAACACCTTGAAATATGATCATGACCCCTCATTAGGCCACACTTTCTCTCTTTGCTCTCTAGACCTTGACCTGCAAACCACATTAGGTCTTAAAACTTACCTTCATTCTTATTTCCATGTTATATCCACCTCAATAACATACTAAATAAACATATTTCATGATTAAAAATTTATATACATCATTCACATGAGTTGACAACAGATCATGATACCTCATTAGGCTAGACAGGGTCTAAAAGTGGTCTAGTTACAAACTTGATCTATAGATCCTACCCCTATAAGCTCACCTTGAGAATCTCATGAGTGAACTAATACTTCATATACATGATCAATAAACCTCATACATCCATTCATGTCTTTGTGCACTCATCTCACCAAGCCACTAAGCTTATACCTTCTCATAAGGTCTCTTCAAGCCATGACAAGGCTTAGGCTACACAAAGCACTTGACCTCAAAAGACCTGCTAGCTATGCATTTGTCAAGAATATAAATAATAAAAAAACATTCAAAACCACTAAAATATTCTATTTCATGCTAAATAACTTCAATGCTTATAATCTTATCACAACACACACTGCCAATTGCTTTTGCTTACAATAACATTCTTTGCAAACCTGCTTGTCATCATACCTTCACAAGAACCTTCAATGATAACACTGACAACTTCAAGCTAACCTTAACCTTGACATCAACCAATATAAATTTCATTAGTTACTTTCAAATTCTCTTTTGACCTCATGTAGATCTAGAGCCTCCCAACCATGCTTAAATGCTCACTTGAGCATCTTACCTATTTGTGACAATTAGGACTCACAAGATGAAACAACAACCTCAATGACATCAATGAAAATCTTAGTGACATCAATGAAAATAACATGATTAAAAATTCCTCCTTTGTCATTGATGGTAAAACATTCTTCAATCTGATTGCTCTTGATCACTCTCATCTCCCCTAATCTGGTCACTCTCCCTTCTTGAACTTTCTCTTCCTTTCACATTAATGATAAAGGGTCATGCATACTACAACTTATGGAACCACTCATTCTCCCTCTTTGGAAACTACTCTCAAAAATTGAAAAATAACTTAGAGATACCAACCTCCCCCTTAGACCAAGAATTCACCATGCTTCTGCTAACTGAAGAGAGTCTCCATGAAGCCTAATGGAATCACCCCTTTCATAGGACACTAAAACAACACAAACTCAGGAGATTCCTAGATCTCCATGCTATCACAAGATTGAATATCTTTTAGGATTGATTGGCACCTTAGGCTTGACCTCTTCATCAACCATTTGATCAATAATATGAGCTGATATCAAACATTCTTAACTTGATTTCACATTTGAAGGATGATCTATCATTTAAAATGGTCCACTTGGGCTTGTAGATTGATCATGACTCATCTTTACTATATTTGGTTTCCACACATTCATTTGCCTTCTCTCTTTCACTCTAGGGGATTCAAACCTATTGTTTTAACTTGATGGCCTTCTAAATTTATTAGTACAAAATCTTGCAATGTGTCCCATATTATGACAACTATAGGAAATAACCTAATTCATATCTCTTGACTAACGATTCCTTTCAAAATCCCATGCATATTCATTTTAGAGGGTCTTCTAAACTCTCTTTCTCTATGACCAATCTAATTGCATGTAAAATAGTAACCATTGAATGAATTAGCATACCTCATAGCATCAGACTATCTGATTGGTCTTTTCATGTTGACCTTCTTGTCTTCATCAGCATTGTCCTTGACTTGAGCTGCCTCCTTTTGGTCTTCTTTGAAACCAAGACCTGTCTTATCACTTGCATACTTATGACTACTTAAGATGTTATCTAGATCATCAGTAATCTTTTCAAAATTCATAAAGGTTTTTAACTTGCTAGATGCTTGATCCAACTCAACTTTTAAGGATACCATTTTAGTTCCATAGTTAGTGCATTCTTCCACTTTAGCTTTTATGCTAGTAGTGACTATCTCCATCTATGCTTCAATTTGATTGATGATCTCATCGTACTCCTTAGATGGGTTACTCAGTCACTCCTCAAACAAATGAATCTTATCTTAATAGTCCTTAGTTAATGACTTTAATCTATGATTCTTCCTTTTTTGGAAATTCAACTCCTCTAAATCACTCACCAATTCTATCTCAAGGTTCACTTTAGCCTCTTCTTCATCTGTTTCTTCATCATCCATAAGGCCTTTTCCTTTTGAGCAACCCTCATTGTCTATTTATATAGTCATGAATAAGATTTCATTATTGTCATGTTCATGTTCATTACTGTCATCATCACTATTAGATGTACTTGTGTCACTTACATCATGTGAGATATTATCTTCTTTGGTATAAAAACTTCTCTTGTTCTTGAATGACCCTTTCTTACCTTCATACTTCTTGAAATCTTTCTTGCTTTTGTCAAGATTATAGACCTTCTTATTATCATCATGTTCTTCATCATGCTTAGTTTTATCCTTTTTAGGACACTTAGATGCAAAGTGACCAATCTTACCACAGCTAAAATATTTGAAAGGCAACTTACTCTTGTACTTACTAGATCCAAACCTTAATTTCCTAGAAAAGATGGCTATTAGTTCATCATCATCAATATATGAACATGCATCATCCTTAATCTTCTTGGTTTTTGATTTCTTCTTAGCTTTTATTTTTTTTTCTTATTGGGAGGTCTTCCTTCATGTGTTCTCATATCATAAGTAGTAAAGATGCCATGAAACCCATCCATCTCTAGCTTGTCTAATTCTTGCATCTCTTCTATTGCAGATACCTTAGAATCAAACTTAGGAGTTAGTGATCTCAATACCTTTTGAACAATTGTAGACTCTTTCACTTCTTCTATTAATCCTATAATGACATTGACAACTTGATCAACCCTTAACATGTAGGATGAAGTGCTCTCATTTTCCTTCATACTCATACTTTCAAATTTCCTTATGTGAGTTTATAATTTAGCCGTCTTCACCCTGGTGTCTCCTTCATAGATATTTTTTAACTTATCCCATATTACCTTGGCTGACTCACAGTACATCAACTTCACAAATTTTGCCTATGATAGGCCACATAGAATGACATTCGTTGCCTTGAAATTACTTTCACTTTCCTTCTTGCTTGCTACATCAGTTGGTGGTGTAGCAGGTGGAGTTTATCCATCCACAAATGACTGCCATATGTCATGGACCATTGAAATTTGATATGTCATCATTCTGATGCCTCAAAAATCATAATTAGTCCCATTGAATAATAGAGCCTTATTGGTAGAGAAACCACCTTGAGATTGTCGACTAGCCATCCTCGCTTCTAGGATCTCCTTTAAATTGTTAGGCCTACTTCAAATGACCTGATATGATATCCATTATTAGAAGCATAATCAGTTAAAAGGGGTATCTGAATCAATGTCTTTAAACACATTCATACAATTCCACTTAAGCATACATGAACCATTCATACAAACATGAACATCTAGCAAATCATATGTAACCATAGAAGATCATGAAACACGATAACACATTACATATATGGGAAACCCTCAAGGGGAATAAAACCCACTAATATATATAAATGGACTACATTAATAGAATACAAAAACCAATATTTAGTGAAGCACCAACTCCACATGGAGCACCAACCCCAACTAGTCAAGCATCCACTCAATTAGGCTTTAGCAAGCACCAACTTGCAAGGAAGAACCAACCCCCTAGATGAATCAACACCAATTCATCCACCTAAAACTTTTTATCACCTTTATAAAACCTTTTTTCTCACACAATATATGATTATCACCTTCTTTACCTATTCTCACTCTTCTATCCTTCTCAAAACTGTCTTATAGGCTTCTTCGCTCAATTGGGTCTCTTCAAGATAGATTAGGTCATATGACCTTGATATTTATATTCAGACACACTATCAAATCTTCATTAAAAATCATCTACACTCCTATAATGTTCTACAAGACCTCTTTCTTCTCAATAATGTGCTATATCATTTGCATACTCTCTACTTCAAAAATAGGCCTAAAACCACCTCGTATATATACCATTCCTTATGTATATGCCACTTAGTCAGATACTCACCCTTAAAATTTTATTTTGGTGATGGAAAAGGTTTTAGGACATGTTGGTCCCCAAAAATGTCACTCATTTTTGGAATAACATATGAGCTATCTTGGTCCTACAGGACCAAAACTTCTCTCTTCCCTTCTCAAAATTTGTTCTGAGCTTTCAAATTCTTCTTTTTTCAAGCTTTCTAGAAATCTACGGACTTTGCAGGCTTGACTCTACGAACTCTTCAGGAAGAAAATCTATGGACTCTATAGGCCAAGTTCTACAGGCTTCACAGGTTGATTTCTATGGACTCTACAGGAAAGAAGCAAGCTCTCAAAAGAACACAAGTTTCCAGCACTCAGTCATTTTCAGGATTGGTTCAACGCTAAGATTCAACTGAAGCATCCATCGGCAAGCTTCTAAGCAAGAATCAAACCATTGAACCTTGAACCATCTTGGTTCAATGGGTTCAAAGGTTCAATGTCATCAACAGGAGTTAAGTGCATTTGTCAAGGTTCAAAGTTCAACCGCTTTAAGGTTAAACAACTTCAAAACACTTATTAGAGAGAAGGCTTGAACCATTGAACCATTGAACCACTTTAGTTCAAAGGTTCAACAGGTTCAACGACCAAAAGGTTCAATAGTTCATGGGTTCAAAGGTTCAAAGGTAGCCTCAATCAAGGAAAGAAGCGCTTAAGCAGGGAAGCGATGGACCAAAAGAGACAGAGTGAACCGACAAAGCTTTGAACTAATGAACTTTCAAATGGTTCACAGCTTCAAAGTTCAACATAGTTCAAGCAACTAGCAACCATTGATAGCCCCATAGATGTCAAATTTAAAGGGAATATCCATTGAAATTCAAATAAAGCATATAACTCAAAGGAAGAGCCAAGCGACTGACTAAAAAGATAGAATTCCTTTGGGTTTGTTCAAAGGCCGACATAGAACATTTCCTTCAGAATTTTTGTCTGAAGGAAATTATTAAGTGAAAGAGCTGTTAGAATTCTTTCAAAAGTATTTTCTATGGGAAAATGACTAAGGCAAAGCCTTAAGGAATTCCTTCAGACTTTTGTCGAAAGGAAAAGCTCGACTGAAGAGAAAAGCCTGCAAAAGAATGCCCGATGGAAAAAGACAAAGTGCAACAGAAGCCACCACGTGTCCAGTCCAAAGGAAAAGCCTGATTGAAGAGAAAATCCCATGAAAAAATGCCTGATGGAAAAAGACAAAGTGCAGCAGAAGCCACCACATGTCCATTATAAAGCAGAGCGAAAGCCGTTGCGTGTCATCTTCTATAGGACCCCCAAAGGTTTCTAAAGATTCTATAAGTTAAGTAGAATACATCATGTGTCATGTTATGAATCAGTGGAATGTGACAAGTGTTTGCATCCGTGTTCCCCTTTTGGAGTTGCTCGAGCAAAACGTGTTGTGGACCCCATTTTTCATAAGTTTCTAATGAGTTTCATAACAGCGGAACTTGCCACTTGTCAAAGACGTAGAAAGGACCCCCCAAAAGACTTAGATAAGAAGGGCTATAAAGGAAAAAGAAGAAACATGGATGATTCCAAAGGCAAGCTCAATTAAAGTGATGGTTCAACCAGATAGCCTAAAGATTTAAATTGCTACAGGGAAGAGAAGATCAATGCAAAGGACCAAAAATATCTTCGAAAGAGTTATTTCCAGTAGGTGAAATAGTGGATCGAGTAGACTTCTAAGCACACCAAACCAAGGACGTAGCCTATTTTTCTTCCATGAAGTAAAGACAAATTGGAAAACGACTAGATGGTCCATACCAAGGAAGAGACATATTAGATGAAGGGACACGCCATAGTTATGGTAGCACACTATTCTCAGCATGGTCTCTCCAGACAAGACTGAAGATGCATTGAAGACGTTGACTACAGCATAGGCCATCCAATGGAAAAAAGTGCCAATCCTTGTGTATTTTCTATAATATTGTAATATCTCTCATTTGTAAAGGAGATCTTCCACTTACCAGAAGCAAAACTCTGCCCAAATTAAAAGGCATTACTGAGACTTTGAGCTCAAATTGTAATTCATATTTCTTTGATTGAATGAGAAAGCAAGTTACTTGTAGACTTTGTGCTGTTATAGCTTGTGATACTTTAGGAGATTGTTCTTATGTCTGTCTTCTGAAAGCATTCTTATTTATTTGATTTAACAAGTAGGACTAGTGGAGGTGATAAGGAAGGTGTCCTGAAGCCAACTACTTTCAGACTTTGTGCTATCATAGTTGTCTTCAGTGTGTGTTTTTCTTTTATGTTTCTATGTAAAGGACATTGGAACGACTTTGTGCCCCCATTGTTCTTCATATTTCACTCTTGGGCAGTCGAGGTGGAGACTTTGCGCTACTTTTTAGGCTGTTGGTTACTCTGCACCTTTGGTTACCAGTTACTTACCAAAAAGATTCTTGTTGTTTGCAAGAACAAGCACTTCTAAAAAAAGAGAAGTGCCTTCTATCATTTCATCAAGATTTCTACTATCCAAGAAGGGATCTGGCTCTTGGTTGAACATTACTTCTGAAAGAAGAGAAGTATTTTCACCAATCACCTAGGATTTCTCCTCTGTTTGTTATCATCATCTTTGAAAGAAGAGAGATGGATGGTTTATGCTACCCCCGTGTCTTACTTTTTGCTTATATATAGTATATAGCCTCCACATATTTAATAGGGAACCTCCCCTTGATGAGAGGAGAGATTTGTCTCTAGTTGATGTAGTAAAGTTGCACACCTAGGTGACCAATCTTCCTATGCTGTGGTGATAGGAACTATTTTGGTCACTAGTTAGCTGGCCGATAAAATATTCACCCAATAGGACATCATAAACATTATTCAAATGAATATTGAGTCCCTTTTTGTCTATCATAACTTTATTAGTCCTCATTTCACTTTGAGATCTCATGGAGACCTAATTCTATTAGGTCTACTTTAGGACACATTATACTTGCCTTCCTTGGAACACTTTCAAACTCCAAAAAAAATAGAAACATATAATCAAATAATCAAATATACCCTCACTTATGTATTCTAGTCTCAACAAGACATTTTACAACAAATCACTACTTGAAACCCTTCATTAGTACTCAGTCCTATTAGGCTTGTGTACACCAAAAATATGTCTTGCAATATTGAGGCTCAAACTAACTTAATACACTAAAAAAATTTAAAAAGTACATATATAGAATTTATATTAACTCAGGGTCATCACTATATTCTTTAAACACTTCAACTCAGGTCAAAAAGGCTTAAACTTATCTCTTTAGTACTCTCACTCAGAACTGTCAGGACTCTCAAAAGTCAGTCATGAAACTACTTGACATACTACACCTAAAAGGACAATTTAAATGTTCCTAAATAAATTAAAAATATTATATAACATATTTATAATAACCTTAGTCATAAAAACCACAAGCTTTAATACCAAACATTGGTCTTGTAGACCAATCTTCTAACCTTCTCTCACACAGTCTTGCATGAACTAGACAAGCCATTTTGACTTTAACTTTTCAACCTCTTACACTAACTTCCAAGATTTCCAAAAGCATGAAAAGGAGTTTAATGTAATAAAAAAACAACACCATGTGCATTAAATACTTTAAATCAGGCCATAGATCCTTAAACTCATTACTTCAAATCAAGCCATAGATCCTCAAACTCATTACTGTAACTTGCTTACTATGAACTGTCAGTTTACCTTAAAGTATAGTCATGGTGATATTGACTTTCAACACTTGTATGACCACTTTCAAAGAATTGAAATGCATGAAAATGATCCTATTAAATATACAGACCATATTTAAATACAAACATACTATGGTCTAATGGAAAGTATTGGTCTTAGAAACCAATTTGTTGACCTTACTACACACAATTGTAATGTCTTGTGATGGGTGGGTGATATCACACCAACGGGCCCCACTACAGGTTGCCTGGCTGGTTTGTCAAGGTTCATACCAGGAGGTAATGCTCAACGGTCCTCTGTGATTGGCCTTAGTGACTCGAAAGAGGATTCCATCAAGCCATAATTTTATGGTCTGATGGCCAGTCTCCCTTGGTATCAGAGCGCAAGTCTCGAAATCGAGACCTTCCTAGGTGGGCAAACTATAATGTCTCATGATGGGTGGGTGATCTCATGCTGACGGGCCCCACTACAAGTTTCTTGGTTGTTTTATTGAGGTTCATGCCAGGAGGTAATGCCTGACGGTCCTTCGTGATTCGCCTTGGTGACTCAGAAGAGGAGTCCATCAAGCCATAGTTTTGTGGTCTGATGGCCAGTCTCCCTTCGTATCAGAGTGCAAGTCTCAGGGTCGAGACCTTCCTGGGTGGGTAGATTGTAATGTCCCATGACAGGTGGGTGATCTCACATTGGTGAGTTCCATTACAGGTTTCCTAGCTAGTTTGTCGAGGTTTGTGTTAGGAGGTAATGCCTGTGTTAGGAACCCCCCGGAAGCACAATCGATTACCATATACAAGCAACTTAAGATGCGGAATTAACCAGAAGTAACATGTAACTAGAAACCAAAAACAACACATAATATGAGAGACAATACACAACTTGTATTAATACTCATACAAAAAAGAATACAATAAAGAAGATGCCACTTCTTCTTCACACCTCTCAGAGGCTTCCTATACCTCAAGTGTATAGTACTTCTTTCCTCAAAGCTCTCTCTCTTACGGTCCCAACACACAACTCAAACACAGAGTTGGTGTTCACCTCCAACCAGTCAGTATCCACTACTGCCAGTACACCAGTGCTCCACACACTCTATAAGTGCTCTGCGCACTCTAAGTAGATCTCCCCTGAACTACAACAACCTGCAACGCAAATGATCTTACTTATGGAAGGAACTACCTTGCCTTCCTCTCTTGCTCTATAACCGAGTACACACTGTACTCCAAGTAGATCCCACCTGATCCTGCTCCCTGTTGTGTTGTTGTCCTCCCTGATCTTGCACACTTGCAAA
Organism: Torreya grandis; assembly: GCA_037957365.1. NCBI lineage: Eukaryota > Viridiplantae > Streptophyta > Pinopsida > Cupressales > Taxaceae > Torreya > Torreya grandis. The sequence goes on from JARHVA010002524.1 coordinate 949,315, forward strand.
TTAATCTGGTTCTGCACACCTACAAACCTGGATCATGCACACACATACACCTGCAGATCAATGATCTTACTTACCATGCAGATCTCCAAACGTGGCCTTGCACACTTACTGACCAAGATCCTACACACCTGAAGAACCCTTCTGATTCTCCAAAACCAGCACCCACACTTGGCACTGCTGTGGAACTAGGAGGAACACTCTTGCTCATTTCACACACAGAAGGAGCTAACTTTGCTCAACTCAAACTAGCACACCTTACAATACAACCCATGAGTCTCTTAAATAGATCTCATGCAAACAATAATTAGACATCTAATTACAATAATTAGATCCATAACTTCTAGTCTAAAATTGGCTCTTGACATGCAAACACTCAGTTCGTTAACTAACTGTCTGTAACACTCGCAGTTCTGAACCGCACAGGTGACCAACGTCGGTCCCTATCTGCCTAGAGGTGACCGATGTTGGCTGATCCCTGACCGACGTCAGTTGCTTCTCTTCACTAATCTGACCTACGTCAGCTGATCAGACCGACGCCAGTTGCTCTGCAACTCAGCAACCTCTTCCCCTGTTTGCATCAGTGAAGATTTTAGCTCCAAAACCTAACAATCTCTCACTTGGAGATAAACAACTGCACTATACCTGTACCTGTACCCCATCTAATCTGTTTCCTAGCTAGTATCCCTCTTCAAGCTCAATCTTAAAGACCACCCACCACACAACCTGTGGTGCACCTCCTATCATCCAAGTAACCTGCCACATTCACATCTACAAACACATGTAGAAAAGAACTTGACCCTACATAGCATGTCGACCTACTGCTGGTCCCTCTCAAATACCTGAGAATCCACTAAACTACCCTCCAGTGCTTCTTTCTAGGATTGGCTCCAAACTTTCTGACAGCACCCACTGCTTGGGCAAACTCAGGTCTATACCAGACCTCATGTGATTTCAGACACTAAACTGTCCAGCCTTTAGTGTGCTCTGATTCTACATCCTGAACCTCGCCAACACTTGATTCACATCAGCTCCCACTGGAGACAAAATCAAGCCATGTCTCTCATGCCAAAGAATTTTGCTGCTCCAAATTCCTCATGACATGCCACTGAACTAACCTTACCCTTAGCTCAACAAAACCCTGTATGTACAAACCTACTAGCAAACCATCCACATATAATAATAGGATAATGTTATGACCATCATCCACCTGGTAAGACAAACACAATGGTTACACTGACATTGACTAAAGCCCTGCTTTGTCATCCACCTATCAAAACCTGTACCACTATCCTACAGCTTCCTCAAGACCATATGACTTGGCCTTCCATATTACGTGTCCATTCTCTCTATTCTTTAACCAAGGTATCCATTCATCTCAGTGCTTTCATATCGGCTGGCAACCCTACCAAATCTCCCGTTTGGTCCTGCATCCTGTTCATGCCAAGCTCCCACTGTTTCCTAGATCCTTCCTGCTCTGCAGTCAGCAACTAGTATAAAGAAGAGGAACAATGAATTTGAGGCTTACTTACACTTTCAGTCCTCCCCATGGGCATTTGAGACTCCTTGATAGCTTGTTGTCCACCCAAAATTTGTCTCAGTGACTGACCTCAGTCACCACACAATCTGCATCCGACTGACATTGGTTCCCATGCGACTGTCCTTTCTGTCGATGCCAATTTTATGACCGATGTCAGTCTTACTTAGTTGCTAACATCAGTTCTCTGACCGACACCGGCAGCCACACTACCTGACTCCATCAGATCTGGTCTGCACATGATCGACATCGACACCTATCTGTTCGATGCCAGTTCCCCTTGACCGACGCTGATAACTGTGTTCGCTTGTAAGTGATGACTTTTTACCCACGAGCTCCTTTGAATCAATCCCATGTCCAAACTACCCTGATCAGAAGTATCCAGCCCCATCCACTGGTCTTTGTCCGTCATCTCCTCCAAGAACACCAAGGCTTTCTAGTTCTTAAGTTTATCAAATACATCAGTCTTCCTTTTCCTATAATAAATCCAATCCTTTCTTGTAGCATCCCACTGCTCACAAAAATCTCAGTCTATGCTCTTTGAAGCTGATCTCTTACCATCTGACTTAAGAACATCCATTCCCTTTTCACTTATGTGACCAAGCCTACAAAGCCACACCTATGCAACAGAAGTGGAATCAGTAATACAAGCAAGTAGATAAAGAGTACTTGCTTTCTTACCACATGCTAATTCAAGTGCTGTGAGAGTTTCTGTGCATCTCTCATCACCCAACTTTCCTGAAGCAATTAGCCGCATCTCCAAGACTGGGACCTGCATGACCTTCTTCAACACCCATGTGTTGGTTGCTTACAATTTCAGCAACACTTCCCCTTTGCCAATACTATGACAAGGCTCACAAACCCCTCTACCTAGGGCTGCATGGAAAGAGGCAACATAATCTATTAACCAAGATTCAACTTTATCCAGAGCATCCTGTGCAACAACACCTGCAACATCTGCTTCTTCATGTTGATCTGCTACCAACCAACAATCTTTATTTACCTGCTCTTTCTTTCTATAACACCGTAAGTGACCATTCATGTTATTCAATTTCTCCATTCGTAGCTTACTTTCTTCTACCGTTGTTATACTCCCACTCAATCAGAAACCCCTGAGAGTGACCTGTAACCAAACACAAAACCTGCTCCTTGCAACCTTAGCTCTGATACCAACTTGTTAGGAACCCCCCGGAAGCATAATTGATTACCATATACAAGCAACTTAAGATGTAGAATTAACCAAAAGTAACAAGTAACTAGAAAACAGAAATAACATAGAATATGAGAGACAATACACAACTTGTATTAATACTCATACAAAAAAGAATACAATAAAGAAGATGCCACTTCTTCTTCACACCTCTCAGAGGCTTCCCATACCTCAAGTGTACAGTACTTTCCTCAAAGCTCTCTCTCTTACGGTCCCAACACACAACTCAAACACAGAGTTGGTGTTCACCTCCAACTAGTCAGTATCCACTACTGCCAGTACACCAGTGCTCCACGCACCTCACAAGTGTGCCATGCACTCCAAGTAGATCTCCCCTGAACTACAACAACCTGCAACCCAAATGATCTTACTTATGGAAAGAACTGCCTTGCCTTCCTCTCTTCCTCTATAACCGAGTACACACTATACTCCAAGTAGATCCCACCTGATCCTACTCCCTGTTGTGTTGCTATCCTCCCTGATCTTGCACACCTACAAATCAATCTGGTTATGCACACCTACAAACCTGGATCATGCACACACATACACCTGTAGGTCAATGATCTTACTTACCATGTAGATCTCTAAACATGGCCTTACACACCTGCTGACCAAGATCTTACACACCTGAAGAACCCTTCTAATTCTCCAAAACCAGCACCCACACTTGGCACTGCTGTGGAACTAGGAGGAACACCCTTGCTCACTTCACACACAGAAGGAGCTAACTTTGCTCAACTCAAACTAGCACACCTTACAATACAACCCATGAGTCTCTTAAATAGATCTCATGCAAACAATAATTAGACATCTAATTATAATAATTAGATTTGTAGTTTCTAGTCTAAAATTGGCTCTTGACATGCAAACACTCAGTTCATTAACTAACTGTCCGTAACACTCACAGTTCTGAACCGCACAGGCGACCGACGTCGATCCCTGTCTGCCTGGAGGTGACCAACATCAGCTGATCCCTGACTGATGTCGATTGCTTCTCTTCACTAATCTGACCAACGTCAGCTAATCAGACCAACGCTTATTGCTCTGCAACTCAGCAACCTCCTCCCCTGTTTGCATCAGTGAAGCTTTTAGCTCCATAACCTAATAGCCTGACGGTCCTCCGTGACTGGCCTTGGTGGCTTAAAAGAGGAGTCCATCAAGCCATAATTTTGTGGTCTGATAGTCAATCTCCCTTGGTATCAGAGTGCAGGTCTTGGGGTCAAGACCTTCCTGGGTGAGCAGCCTGTAATGTCCTATAATGGGTGGACTTGGGTCCCATGTCGGCGGGCCCCATTACTAGCTGCCAGGCTAGTTTATTGAGGTTCATGCCAGGAGGTAATACCTGACAGTCCTCCATGATTGGCCTTGATGACTCAAAAGAGGAGTCCATCAGTCGTGGTTTTATGGTTTGATGGCTCAAGCTGTGGTTTTGTGGTCTAACAGACGTCAGACCACAAAACCATAGCTTGATGGACTCCTCTTCTGAGTCACCAAGGCCAGTGATAGAGGACCATAAAAAATTACCTCCTGCCACAAACATTGACAAACCAACCTGACAGCAAGTAGTGGGGCCCACCAGTGTGGGACCTAGGTCCACCCATCACAAAACATTACAAGCTGCCTGCCCAGGAAGGTCTCGACCCCGAGACTTACACTCTGATAACAAGGGAGACTAGTCATTAGACCAAAAAATCATGGTTAGATGGACTCCTCTTTTGAGTCACTAAGGCCAGTCATGAAGGACCATCAGGGATTACCTCGTGGCATGAACCTCAACAAACCAACCAGGTAACTTGTAGTGGGGCCCACCGACACGAGATCACCCACCTATCATGGGATATTACAGTCTATTCACCCAAGAAGGTCTCAGACTTAGGACCTGTGATTTGATACCACAAGGGAGATTGGCTGTCAGACCACAAAATTGTGGCTTGATGGACTCCTCTTCCAAGTTACCAAGGCCAATCATGGAGGACCATCGGGCATTACCTCCTAGCATGAACCTCAACAAACCAGCCAGGCAACCTATAGTGGGGCCCATCGACGTGAGATCACCCACCGATCATGGGACATTACAGTCTGCCTACCCAAGAAGGTCTCGACCCCAAGACCTATGCTCTGATACCAAGGGAGATTGGTTGTCAGACCATAAAATTGTGGCTTGATAGACTTCTCTTCTGAGTCACTAAGGCTAGTAACGAAGGACCATCAAGCATTACCTCCTAGCATGAATCTAGACAAACCAACCAAGAAACCTATAGTGGGGTCCACCGGTGTGAGATCACCCACCCATCATGAAACATTATAGTCCACCCGCTCAGGAAGGTCTTGACCCCAAGACTCGCACTCTGATACCAAGGGAGACTGGTCGTGAGACCACAAAACCGTGGCTTGATGGACTCCTCTTTCGAGTCACCAAGGCCAGTCATAGAGGACTATCGGGCATTACCTCCTGGCATGAACCTCAATAAACTAGCCCGACAGTCGGTAGTGGGGACTGCTGGTGTGGGACCCAGGTCCACCCATCATGGGACATTACAACAGTCCTCATTGAGCCAGACAATTCATTTTGGATTCATCATTTTCACCATTATAATTGACTTCCAATTTTTATACCAAGAATGAATATGACATTCCAATCCAAATAAACATCTCCATGCACTTTGTTTTATCACTATATCATGATAACACATTCCTAATCATCTTCTCAGTGCTACTTGGGTTTCTCACTATTTGCACCATTAGGCCTGCTAGCAACTAACTTGGATGACTGGTTTATAATATTTAAAGATTATAAACTATCAATAAACCTTCATGTAAATGAAAAATTAGTCTCTAACTTCTTCCTCCATCCATTTTCTTACCAAGTCCAATACAACTTTTGACTTCTAAAACAACTTCTTTAGAAATAAGCTTGTAACTCATCATTTTGTCTCTCCTATCTCTAACCAATACCACCTAGAGATACCTAGGAGAGTATAATATAAGATACAATTTATTAATTGATAAATTCAATCCATTCTAAGAAATTTTTATTAACATCTTCAACATTGGGTCCTTATTAGGATTCTAGGAGGGTTTAAACTTGTTTTCACTCTTAACAATCTTTCATAAAGCATAGTGCCTTAATCCAAAAACCAATGCTTGGAATTTTGATCTAGGACCCTATCCCATATACCATGAACTGATTAGTTTCCCAAGAATTTTTTTAATGAGCTAATGAGCATAATACCATCCTTCTCGGGTTGATAATCCTTCATTCTGTGCACTTGAGAGACCTAAAAACCACTTTTCATGCATGTATTTCAAAATATGACCTCAAACTATATAAAAAAACTTAAAACAACATAATTTACCTTTTAAATCCTTACATGAGCTCAAACACCTTGAAATATGATCATGACCTCTCATTAGGCCACACTTTCTCTCTTTGCTCTTTAGACCTTGACCTACAAAGCAAATTAGGCCTTAAACTGACCTTCACGCCTCTTTACATGTTATATCCACCTCAATAACATACTAAATAAACCTATCTCATGCTTAAACATTCCCATACATAATTCACATGCCTGAACAACAGATCATGATACCTCATTAGACCAAGTAGGGTCTAGAAGTGGTCTAATTATAGACTTGATTTATAGATCCTACCCCTGTATGCTCACCTTGAGACTCTCATGATTGATATGATACTTCACATGCATGCTCAAAAAACCTCATACATCTATTCATGTCTGTGTGCATTCATATCACGAATCAACCAAACCCATACCTTCTCATAAGGTCTCTTCAAACCGTGACTAGGCTTAGGCTACTCAAACCACTTAACCTTAAAATACTTAATACTTATGCATTTGTCAACAATGGAAATAAATTAAAAACATTCACAACCACTAAAATATTATCTTTCACACTAAATTCCTTAAATTTTCATAATATTGTCACAACACACACTACCAACTGGTCATGCTTACAACAACACTCTTTGCAGACCTACTTGTTATCATACCTTCACAAGAACCTTCAATGACAACACTGACAATTTCAAATCGACCTAAACCTTAACATCAACCAACAAAAAATTCATTATTTGCCTTTAAATTCTCTCTTGACCTCATGCATACCTAGAACTTCATAACCATGCTTCAATTCTCACTTTACCATCATACCTCTTTGTGACAATCAAGACTCACAAGATGCAACAACAACCTTAATGACATCAATGACAATCTTAATGACATCAATGATAAAAATATTCCAATAAATGCTGTCATATCCTTCAACATTTTAGGAATGAAAAAATTCAACCATTTAATCATACCATTCACACCTAAATATATATTTTTTGAGCATGATATAGACTTACACACATCACAGGGTGGATTGGTTAGGTCATCAACTAACCACAACTGTTTATATGTAACATTGGTGGATGGAAATATGTAAGGATAATGTCTTTTACATAAAATTAAAGGTTGATAGAATAAAAAATATTTCATGGTTTAATGATTTGTAGATTCCATTATATCATGTCACCTTTCACAAAAGTGACACTAGTCAGCTTGGTTGTAGAGTCAAATAAATGAGACATTACGTTATCAGGTATATATTACAACACTATCCATGTCAATGTATAACTATCCATTTTCATTTCAAGGCTACACTTATAAACATGTCATTAAGGTGGAGATAATGAGAGAGAAAAGAAGAGAGGGAGTTTTCCATGATGCATGGGATGGTATGATCAATCCCATTAACAATAATGATATAGAGTCCAATGCAAAGTTTCTTGTCGATTTTATTATCTTTATTTATTAGTTTATTGGGTGTCTTTATTGGCTAATCTAATTTGAATACATAGGGCATAAACGTTGGATTAGGATATGAAAATGAAGGTGAAGCAGGTGTGGATATTGGAGGGTCAAACCCTACAAATGAAAGTGAAGAAGTTTTGGTGGATGACAGTGAAAATAAGTTGAGGGAGGAGAATAATGTAAGACATGTCTCTTCTTGTATTGATTTGGTTTTCTATTTCTCATAATTTTTAACAATGTGTTTTTGCTTGTATGAATAGATCCCTATTAGTGTAAATCTTGATGAAATCAAAGCCTTGAGAAGAGAAACTCAAGAGATTATTGAGAAATGTTTCAAAATAACAAGTAACTTTGAAACACAATCATTATTCCAAAAATGTATGGAATATGTTTACAACAAGGTGAATAATAGGGTAATACCCTAGTATCAATTACACAAAACCCAATGGATCATCTATTCCAATAAGTGCATGATGGGCACAACAATACCCTTTGTAGAGAGAGACTTCATAGAAATAATGAATACAAGAATACATCATAGCATGCATAAAATATAATCCTATTTCTAAACCCTCCTAATAATCACAAATGAAAACTTTGGAATGGGGATCTAAATATGGTAGCGGAGTGGGATAGAGATAGACTTATGGAGATAATGTAGCTTAATTGTATCTCTATGTTACTTAACGTAAGAATTCAATGTAAGGTTGTACATTTTGGTTGTGATGTGATTTAAAGATCTTTGAAATTATACCTAAGATTGAAAACTATTTCATTGATGTAAATAGGTGCTTAATGTTTTATGAATATGCTTCCAATTGATACATCATTTAATTTCTCACTATCCTCTTCATATCTATATTAAACTTCTAAATTCAAAAATCTATGAATTTGATATAGGTTTTGCCATGTAGAAGTCTGCATGAAATGACGTACCAGACCACTCACAAACATTAGTTACAAGGCACTTCTCATAAACATCTTCCATGCCTTGATATATCATTGCATTCTATTTTATAGTATTATTCAATTCAAATTAACAACACATGTTTCAGTTCTTGGAAACTAGCTTTTAAATGGTTAAAAAATATTTTTGATGCCTTGGAGTGCTATTATTTTTTAATTAAAAATAAATGAAACATGTTTTAGTTCTTTGAAACTATGTTTTCAATGGGTAAAAAATATTTTAGGAGTATTTGGAGTGTTATTTGTTGTTGATGTAAATCTATAAAAAAAAATACCGAATTGGTTCAAACTTCATAATCCCTTATTTATGAAGTAAACAATGATGATCAATGAAAATGATTTATATGTTATATGTTTCTTGTTCCTTGTTTATTTTATTATGGATGTAAATGATTGAAACAAACAATCCAGATCTTGTGTTTTATATGTTTCATATTTCTTGTTTAATTTGGTATTGATGAAGCAAATAATGATGATTGACATAAAATCTAAATGTTTACTCTTTCCTAGATAGCTTTGCAGTATGTCACACATGGGAATGATATAGATATACATAGTGTTATGTTTATTCTTCATTATTTTATCCCTTGAATGGCCAAAAGAGTTTTTATTTGTTCTCTACAATGTTCCTTTCCTCAACATGTATAGGGTTTCATCTACCAATGGGTGAGTATTCTCTAATGTACATGTATCCTCAAATATACTTTTGTTATGGTTCATGTTTTTGTGAATAATTACCATCTTGGGTTGGTGTTTTGTTTATTGTGTTTTTTATGGATACAATGTCCAATAGTCTAGGCATTCCTCTACCTACTGCCCCAATTTTCAACATTGAATTTGAGTATGAAGATGGCAATGGCATTGCCCCTATGTTATATGTTATATGTTTTTTTATTATGAGAATGTTTAGCAATAGCAGAATTGTTAACCAGGGAGTTGTTTGTCTTGTTTGGAGAGATCTTCATATTTCACCTATATAGTATTTTCCAAATGGGCAAGTAACCAAGTACACTCCCTTTTGTTTATTTGGGATTAACAGGTCTTTTGAAAAATTAAGAGAGGTACAAAGCGTATTTATAGGCTTGAAGGTTGTTCGTATCCCAACCTTTTTTACTATTCTTGATAATTTTTCTAAGACACCTCTAACATAGGGGAGGGTGATTGTGTCTTCTCTATTATGATTTTGATCATGATTCTTGGCTCTAAATAATGCCCTTTTGATTTTAACCTTAGTGTATCCATTTCCCATTAATGCATTTATAAGGTAATTCTTTTCTTGTTGTAAATGATTAGGTTCTGAGATCTTATAAGCTTGTGTAGCTAAAGAATTAAAAACATATAGGCTTTTTGGCAAGGGTGATGGTGTGATTCAACTTGCAAGTAGAGATATGTATTTTTATTTTCTATATAAACATTGTGTGATAAGGTGCCATCAGGTTTTTTGAGATAAGAACATCTTATAAGGGAGGTTCATTTTCTTCTTATTTCTCCATAGTAAATTGGATCTTTTCCATTCTACCATTTAAGTGTTAGAGAAAATTATTAAGTTCTCCATTGCCATAGAGCCATTTAGCATTAGTATCAACAATGAATTTGTCCCACCAGTCTATATTTAAAGGATAAGATTCTAATGCTTCTTTCTCAAAATGTTCCATAAATAAGCTGGCCACAATAGGAAAAGTTGTGAACCCATTGCTACCCCTTCCATTTGTTCATATATTTCTCCTTTGAATGTGAAAAATGTTGAACATAAACATAACTCTACTAACTCAGTAGTTTGTGAATTTGTGATGTTCCTAATCACCTTCATAGTTTCTGTAAGAGTAATCTTGGTGAAAATAAAAACTACATCGAAACTTACAAGGATATCACATTCACTAACTCTCTAATATCTAACTTTACAAACAAAGTGTTCAGAATTTTTGATAAATGAAAAGGTATTACCCACCAAATGCTTTAATCTCTCTGTATAAATTTTGCATGAGGATAAGTGGGAGAGTTTCTGGTATTGAAAATTGGTCTAATAGGTAAACCATTTTTATATATTTTAGGAGATCCATATATCCTAGGAATGATTGAGTATTTAAGAATAAGTTTTGTTTATGCCTATCATTAAGAGGAGTTATTTTATATCTTTTATTATAATACTAGTAAGTTTTCTTAAAGGGTTATTTAAAAATTTCTTATAGATCCCATTAGTATGTAAGTGCTCAAGCATTTTTGTATGATAATAATTTATATCCATTATAACCATAGTGTTACCTTTATCAACTTTGAGTATCAGTGTATTTATTATGTTGAAGTTCTCGTAGCACCAATTTTTCATATTTAGAGATGTTAGATTTCATTGGACCAGTTTATGAAGGGTTAAGGCACATTCCACTTTTAGTTCTTATACCATCTCATCCTCTAAGTTTTTAAGACCAATCTCAATACTGTTAATAAAGTATTCAAATAGGATTTTATAAGGAATAATGCAAAACCAAGGCCTCTACTAGCATTTTATTTGTAGGTTGGCCTAAATTAAGGCTATAAATATTTATCACATTTTTGATGACCATTATTTTTATATCATCTCTCAAAAGTTGAATACTTTTTAGCAGTGGATTAGTTTTGCTAGAGTTATTTTGAGGTCTAAAATTATAACTACATGTCACATTGATAACTCTGCAAAGAATTAAAGTCAATGTGGAAGCGCTTTCCACATTATCAATTGCCTTAGAAGTATTATTTATATTATCATCATTACGTATTATTAGCATATAGTTTAAAGCATTATAAATGGCAGCTAAATCTATATTATTGGCAGTAGATTGTGAAGCAATAGTGTTGTTGTTGTTGTTGTTGTTGTTGTTATTATTATTGTTATTATTATTATTATTATTATTATTATTATTATTATTATTATTATTATTATTATTATTATTAAAAGCATTTTATCTCTGATGTAATACTATAGGTGTCAGAGGTATAAGAGCTTCTATTGTGGATGATGATCTATATGACTCAACTATAGTAGGTGCCTTATAGTATGGTGTTGATGATATAGGATATTTCAGGATCATCTTAGAAAAAAATGATCTTTATCTTTCATGGTTTTTTACTTGGTTGCATGTGTGATCTATGAGGTATAATAGGTTCCTCGTATGGTGAGCCACTTATGGTGTATACCTCATTATTGTACACAAATATTATATAGTTATGTAATATCAAAGGTACTACTCCCACATAATGTACATCATGAAAACCTACATAATCTCATTTTATCCCTATATAGAGATGAATAGGTATATTGACACCCCAAAATATGAACCCAAAAATAATAGAGTTTTGCTTATAATTATATCTTGATAAACCAACAATAAATTGAAGAAATAAAATGGTAATATGCAAAAACTTAAAAATAGTAAGCACATAGTTAATCCAAGTGTCATAATTTGAATTACATGAGGCTTATTAGATGTTCACCTTTATAATAAACATTTACCTCTATCAAAATTATCTTACTTCCCTTCCTCGGTGTAATAATTCTAGAAAGATTTCTTAACTATCATTTAAATAAGTAATACTATAAAATAGAAGACACATCGTCAACATTTATAATATAGTCTTAATGTTATGAAAATTTAAAAAAATCTTGATATCATACACCAAGGTGATTGAGAATTGGTCTCCAAGAATTGCTAATACCTAAGTTATTATCCCTATTTGGATTAACTAGTATTTTTTCAGTTTTTATGATTTATCTAACCTTTTTTCTTCAAAAATTATCTTATTTACCAATTAATTTGGCCTCACTAATGGACATTTGATGTTTTGTATTATGAAAATGTTCATCAAGAGTATAATTGTTAAATCGGGAGTTGTTTATGTCTTTAGAATATTGCTTAAGTCTTGTTTGGAGAGATCTTCTTGTTTCACCTATATAGGGTTTTCCACATGAGCAAGGAACCAAGTACACTCCTTTTTGTTTATTTGGGCTTAATGGATATTTTGAAAAATAGAAAGAGGTGCAAAGGGTGTTTATATCCCAACCTTATTTAATATTATTGATAATTTTTCTAAGACACCTTTAACATAGGGGATGGTGATTCTAGGGACCTCAATGTCTTCTCTATTATGATTCTAAAAATGATTCCTAGATCTAAAGAACGCCCTTTTAATTTCAACCTCAATGTATCTATTTTCCATTAATACATTTATAACTTGATTATTTGATTACTGTAAATTATTAGGTTCTAAGATGTTATAAGCACTTGTAGCTAAAGAATTAAGGACATCTGCTTTTTGGCAAGGGTGATGGTGTGAGTCCGCTTTCAAGTAAATATTTATATCTGTATTTTTTCTATAAACATTGTGTGCTAGGGTGCCATCAAGTTTTTTTGAGACAAAAACATCTAAGAAGGGAAGTTCATTTTATTCTTATTTATCCATAGTAAATTGAATTTGTTCCATTCTACCATTTAAGTGTTTGAGAAAATTATTAATTCCTCCATCGCCATGAGACCATTTGGCATTAGTATCATCAACAAATTTATGCCACATGTCTAACTTTAAAGGATAAGATTATAATGCTTCTTTCTCAAAATGTTCCATAAATAAATTGGACATAATAGGGGGAAGTAGAGATCCCATTACTACCCCTTCCATTTTTTCATATATTTGTCCTTTGATGGGAAAAAAATTGAATGTAAACATAATTCTATCAGCTCAGTAATTTGTGAATCTACAATGTTCCTAATCACTTTAATAGTTTCTACAAGATGAATCTTGGTGAAAAGAGAAACCACATTAAAAATTATAAGGATATCACCCTCACTAACTCCCTGATCTGATCTCTAACTTTACAAAGTGTTTGGAATTATTGATAAATGAAGAGGTATTACCCACCAAATTTTTTAATCTCCTTGATATAAATTTTACAAGAGGATAAGTGGGAGAGTTTTGGGTATTAATTAATTAGTCTAATGGTTAAACCATCTTTATGTATTTTAGGAGCTCCATATATCCTAGGAATGATATGGTATTTAAGAATAAGTTTTTGTTTATCCCTATCATTGAGAGAAGAGTTTTTATAGTTTTGGTGTTTTTTCTCAAAGAGTTCTTAAAAACTTTCTTATAGCTCCGACTAGTATGTAAGTGCTCAAGCATTTTCATATCATAATCACTTATATCCATAAAAACTGTGTTACCTTTATTAGCTGTGATTATTACAATGTCTTTGTTATCTTTAAGCTCTTGTAGCACCCATTTTTCATCTTTAGAGATATTAGGTCTTGATGGATGGGTTTTATGAAGGGTTAAGGCACATTCCACTCTTTATTCTTTTGCCACCTCATCCTCTAAGTTTTTAATACAAACATCAATACCAGTAATAAAGTCTTCAAATGGGATTTTAGAAGGAGCAATTTCAAAACCAAGGCCTCTACTTAATAGTTGATTTTTAGGTCGGTCTAAATTGAGGCTAGAAATATTTAGCACATTATTAATGACCATTCTTTTTATATCAGCTCTTGAAATTTGAATACTTTTTGGTGGTGGATTGGTTTTGCTAGATTTATTTCGAGGTCTAAAATTATAACTACGTGCCACATTGTTAATTATGAAAATAATTAAAGTTGATGTGGAAGTTCCCCCGACATTATCAATCACCTTAGGATTATTCTTTATATTATCACCATTCTGTATGGTTATAATATAGTTTGAAGTGTTGGAAATGGAAACTAAATATATATTTATTAACATTCAATAGTGAAGCAACAATGTTATCAATATTATTATTATTATTATTATTATTCTTATTATTATTATTCAAATTAGTGTATCTCTGATGTAAGACTATAAGTGTCATAAGTATAGGAGATTTTATTGTGGATGATGATTTATAGGACTCAAATATAGTAGGTTCCTTATACCATGGTGTTATTGATGTAGAAGATGTCAAAATCATCTTAGAATACATTATCTTTATATTTCATGATTAATTAGTTGGTTGCGCATGTGATCTATGAGATATAATAGGTTCTTCATATGGTGAACCATGTATTATGTACTTCATTATTTTGCACAAATATTATACATTTATGTAATGTCAAAGGTACTACTCTCACACAATGTGCATATGTAAACCTATATAATCTCAATTTATCCCTATATGGAGAAGAATAAGTATGTTGATAATTCCTAAAATGTGAACCCAAAAATAATAGACAACAAAAAATTTAGTGGCCAATAATAAAATGAACTTGGGGTTTTTCAGGTTAAAATATATTTCAAAATTATGGTGAATTAGTTTGGAAGGTGGATAATTGTGCAAGAGAATCAAGCTTTGGAATGTAGTGAATCAAGGATGGTGGCATGACACTTGAATGAACATGTTACATAGAATGAATGAATATGTAGGTGATTATTTGTACTGGTGTGCAAATGATCGACTACACATTTAGACGGGTTGAATACACATGTAGATGGGTCATGTGTATATATAGACACTCATTTACATATGGTTGTATGTTCTCCACTAGTGCATGATATCCCCTCATTAAATGCCACTACATTTAATGCTAACCAAATGTTTGTCTATAAAATAGAACCTCACCCCTCTTTTGGTTTGTCCATATTTTTATTTCTCTGATATATTTTGCCAAAATGTTTTTCAATTGTGTCCAACTTAAGTTAAATTTTTTGGTCCTTTTCAATTTTTCAAATGCATTTTGTACATTTACAGTCTATTTGTGTGTTAGTATTATTTGTGTCTCTATAGGTTAAATGAATGGATATTTAGCTGCATAGTCGAACTTAAGCAACCTTTCAATTGTCTAAGTAATTTTCTTCTTTCACACGAATTTTTTAATGTTATTTTCAATTGAAGTTTATGTTTGGATGAGTAAACATCTCATTCGGTATTAGGTTCTCATCATCGACATCAGTAATGTCCTCAAGTCTCATTTTTATTGAATTGTATTTTTGAGTTTAATTTTCTACCTACGTTGTTGTTTCACGAGATCCAAAAAATGGTTGTAATATTTTCACATTTGGTTTGTAATTATCCTCTGGTGGGGGCATTTCATATCCAGGTATGTCTTCTAATGGAGGCATATCTTAAAAAGGGTTATCAGTGAGTTCTACATATAAAATGGTTATAGACCTTATAATTATTATTGAACCTTAATACGAAAGAGCAGATAAATAACAATACAATAAATAATTTAACATTTAGTAATTTATTTGGTGTTTGGATAAAATAAGATAATAGTTTAATTTTTTGGTTAATTTTATGCCCCCTTTAACATTTTCAACAAAATCCATTGAAGCACGTGTGCAAGAAAATGACAAAAGTACAGACAATTGAAAACACTTAGATGAAAGATAGATGATTGGATAGAATGTAGGCAACCAAAAACAAATGAAGGTGATTGATAGTTAATGCACATGACTAACAGTAAATGCAGATGATTGAATGTAGTTAGGGTGTCTAATATAGTATAAATATTGGAGAATGCACCCAGATTGACTTTTGAGGTACCAGTGATATATATTTATAAGAATGAAATTTATTTTAAATAGTAGGTGAGATGACCCTAAAAAGTAACTTACATCCCAAAAATTTAGACGATTCTACATTGTTGAATACCCCACAAAATTACCAAATGTCAATTTTTTAAACTAAAATATTCATAACTTAATGAAAATTCACCACTAAAATTTTCCCTAATAATAGAATCATGCTTATAATTGTAGCTTAATAAACTAGCAACAAATTGAAGAAATAAAATGGTAATATGCAAAGGCTTAAAATGAGTAAGCACATAATTACTCCAAGTGTCATAATTTGAATTACATGAGGCTTATCAAATGTTCACCTTTCTAATAAACATTTACCTCTAGAAAAATTGTCTTACTTCCCTTCCTTGGAGTAATATTTCTAAAAATATTCACTATCGATTAAAGAAGTAATACTAGAAAATAAAAGACACATCATCAACACCTATAATATAGTCTTAATGTGTATGAAAATTAAAAAAATTATTGATATCATTCACTAATTCAACATGTCACTTTTCCTTTGCTTACCAAAAACAATCACCTTCCTAAATAAGTTAGCCAAATCAAATAAGGTAATTTTTTTATGTCACCAGGTACAAGACATAATTTTTAAAATAAGTGTGAATAGAAATCAATATTATTTAACAAGGGATACAATGTAGCTATAATACGTGCCCTACTTTTTTGCAAGGTAAATGATTGTGGGTGGTACATGTATGCAATTCAAAATTTTAACAACATTGTATTCATATTGTATAGTAAAACCAATGCAATCATGTCATGATGCCAGGAATACCAAATTTTAGGAAATCCATGCAACAACAACACATATGGACCTGTAACCAAATATTATCAATATGTTTCAATAATCCTAAGTCCATATACTACTTAAGGAACAACATAAAATATGATGCTGGAAGAAGGCTTAACCGGATGATGAAGAATACCTTATCCAAGTCCTTAGAGGATTAGGAAGTGTGTATGACATTTGCATGTATTTTCTTAGCCGTTCATGGTTTTTTTTTTTTTCCCAGTTTTGTTTTAAAATGCTTTCTACAATCAAATGAAAATTGTAAGCTGATTTTTTTTTCTTAATTTAAAGGATCTCCTTCTTAGTTTCTTAGTTTTGAGATTATAGTTTTCATTCTTTCATAATTTTTATTTTATTTTTTGGTGCACAATTTAGTTTCATATGAGAGAAGTTATAATTTGGAGTTAATTTTATATGGTCTCAAAGTTTTTTTTAATGATGTTGTAGGTTTCTATGATTGGTGTTTATTTGTGGAAAGAATTATAATTATTTAAAGTTGTTTATTATCTATTTGATTGGAGAATGCAGGAAAAATAAGACGGGCTCAGTGCAACATCAATAAATATTAGCATGATATATCCCTTACACACCAAAATAAGTGTTGTGGCAATAAAATTTGGTAAACAAATATGTAAAGCTTTGAAAAATTTGTAGGAGTTTTGCAAGAATAATCCTAGCACAGTGGCATTCTCTATAAAAGTGGGACTTGTAGTGTTTTTGGTTTCTTTGCTTACCTTGATTATGGAATGCTACGATATCATTCGACCCAATGCTATTTGGGCAATCTTGACTATGGTAGTATTATTTGAGGAGGTAGTAGATATAATAAATATTTATATACTAACTAGATGATTGCTTCTGAAAATGACATGTCTATATAATTTTTGGTTGAAGTTTAGAATCAAAGCATAGATCAATATATAAATTAAATGAGTCACAAAGAGTGATTCAAAAAATAAACCCAAAACTATATATAAAGATCATTTCTAAAATTATTCATCTAATATTTATGAACTATGAAAAGAAAAATCTTGTGAATTATAAAGGTTATATTAATACAACAAGTAGTTCGAAGTTATTTGTTTTGTTTGTAGGGGGCGTTGTTGGCAAGGGGTTTAATAAGGCACTAGGGAGAATTATATCAAGGGTTTTGGCTCTAACGATTACCTAAGTGGGCTTAACCACTAGATTAGTGTCCCAACCCATAATAACTGGATTTATTATCTTCTTCTTCGATACACTATATTCTCATCGAACATATATTTTTATTTTAATTGGTTTTATATATGTTTGATAATGCATTTACTTCTTGGTACAGGTGCATCGGTCACTTTCATCAAGTAATTCCCATATATGAAAGAATATGAATATGGTTTCAAAGTGTATAGAAAGCACGGTAGACATGGCAATACAAATATTGCCAAGAGAACCAAAATATTGTTAATGTTGTCTATGTATTTCTTATGTTAAATGGCATACATGAGAATAATGTCGATTAATATTTTAAGTGCAATTGATATGAAAAAATAATGTGTAATTTTAGTTAAACTACCAATAAGTTGAAAGGGTCCGTGCGGAACAGAGAAGAATTATCTGGGTCACTCATGAATGGCATAATTAGAAATTGGTGTCGAAAGGGAAAGAAATTGAAGTGTGTGTTTAATAGCATGGCACACAATTATCCTTGCCTCTATGTATCAATATCATCCAGGTGTCTTCATTTCTACTTAATCATGGCAATTGTCATTGCCATTTATCACCATCTTAGTTTGACGGTGTCTTCAGCTACCTATGGTATATATTAATAATGTTTACACTATTCGTAAAATACTTTGCCAAAACAAATTCAAATAAAGCCATTTCTTTGGATGTAGGCATACACACTATTCATTATTTAATAGAGAGGATAAAAATAGTAAAATATTAATATCTTTGAGCAAACATTAAAAAGTAGCTTTGATTTTTGATCAACTATAAATTTTTATTGATAGTCAACAATTGTCAAACCAAAATAATTATTACAGGCTAAAATAAATAATAGTACCTATGCCTACGATGGGTACTAACAAGGATTGTATAACACTACCCCTTATATTTCACCCTCTACAAGATAGATCCTTATGAGACACCAATGTTTTTGGTATGTTATCTTCAAAATGTTTCCCTCCCAGCACCATATTGGACTTTGTAACAATTGATTCTTACTGCATTTTTTGAGTGCCCAACTCATGATTTCCCACCATAATGAAGCACTCTCTAAAGATAAAAATGCATACTACATGATTGTGGTAAAAACATTTTAGTCAAGAACTTCTAGGGTTCAAAACAACATAACTGTTAATTTAAGTTTGGTGAGGTTATAAACCCACCTAGATCCATCTTAGTTGCTTACATAGCAATCTATCATTTATAACCTTTGGTCATCAAGTTTTTTAAAAAGAATTTGACTACCACCTCCTTCTTCGTGCCTTTTCCCTTTGTTGAACACATCCATCATTTTTTAAACTAACAAGATTCTTCCCATATCTACCAAGGATTGGATGGATCTAAAGCTTTCATCTTGTGGAGGCGATGACCTCCTAACCCGGTTCACTTCCAAATTTAAAATTTGTTGTCACGTGATCTATATTTGATCTACACATAAGATCCAAATACAATTTTGTAGCACCATGCAAAAAATACAGTACAAGGTCCAACGTCCCTATCAAAATAAAAATCACTACAATATCAGGGTAGACATATCCCCAAAAGTATCCATTGTTGTAAAAGAGATGGATCATCGATTGGGTCTTCTGAAGGATAAATCTCTAATTTTCATTGTCATGAGTGCCTTCCCATGCCCAAAAACTCTTTTAGCTTGGGTAAACAAAATAAGAGACCCAAAAGGTTAGTGGAAATAGTCATGCTTTCAAAAGGATAATTCTTGGGAGTGTTCTCTTCAAAATAAAAAAGGGACCATGTATTTTAAGGAGGTTATTGGTTTATGAGAAAAGTAAGACTTTTTGAAGAATTAGACTCCAACATTCTATAATATTATTGATATACCAACAATAGTGGTGCAGTTGCGGTCAAGGATCCTAATAAAAGGATTCCTTTCACCATGCAGATGAGTGATATTCTCATTACTTCCTACCTCTTTGAGTTGTCTACATAGGTAGCAAGAAAACAACAAGAACTCTTTATATTAATAAATTATCACAATTATACAATTTTTTCCTTGAGAAAAATCTACATCTTTTGGTAAGTTTTGGGATTACATTAAATTTAAGGCTACATGCCTTCCTTTGTACTCTCATATCTCTCTTTGTGAAAAACTTACAAATTTCTCCCCCCTTGGAGTTCTAATCCCTAACTTTTATTTTATATCTCTAAATGAATCATAAGGCCTTCCTTTATAGGCTCATACTAGTGCTTACATGGTAAAAAGCCCATGTAGAGTGATGTTCATGGTTTGTGGATCAAGATCAGGGGTTAAATTTGATGGCCACTTCTACCTTCTAAGAAATTTTTATGTGACGATTTTTAAGTAAATATCACCTAGCACATGACGTTCATTTTACATCTTTGACTTTCATATTTTTCATATAAATATTAAAATATATTTTTTCATATAATAAATGATATAATATTAAATATATTATTGATATAAATGAAATCACATTCTATTTTATTTTAAAACATTTTAAATTATAAAGTACCTATACAAACAAAATAATAAAAATAATTAGATATAAAAATTTATATGTTAATATATAAACTTAATTCTTAATTCTTATTTTGGAGCTCCTCTTAATTTTTAATTTATTCTTCAATGACTATGTCAAGTTCAAATAAACTATTAATTGTTATTCTTTTTGACAAATAAAAGGATGTCCAAGAAATTGCCCTTGTCCCTCCATCACACTTACCACCCAAATCGGTGCCCACCCATAAAATTTATGGTGTGACTGACATTAAATTCAAATATTTATTTATATCATAGGCTTCTTAATTGGCATATCACTGTCACTTTTGGTTTAAACATCAACAACCACTTTATCTTGTTTAATAATGCAGGCATGCCTCATTATTATATGACATTAATATTTTGATATTGATTAATATTTCCATGACATACCCCTTAAATATCTTTGTATTGATGTGTTAGTTTACTAATAGTGTGATTAGATGAAATAGAGGCACACCACTATGAATGAAGATGCTTCCATTGTAAAATATATTATTAATATGAAATAATAACCATAACAAGTTAATAGAAAAAGTACATTTCAAATAAGCACATACAAGAAAGAAAGGTGATAAAATATAAAACACAACATATAAGTTGTTGAAATCTTTCACTGTCAATTTACGAATGTCAATTAAAATAGTAGGTCTATTTGCCTCTTTGATATTGAGGATGAAAAAATTAGTGATAGTGGCCTTCCTATTAACACAATGGTAGATTGGTATCACCATAAAAGGAAAAAAATCAAACAAGAAGGGGGTTGTTTGTTTAGTTTAACTCTTGGACATAAATTTATTTCAAAAGAATTTATATTGTTCATAGATCACATCGTATGATGGGAAACGATAATTTAAAACTTTAAAAACATTTTTTTTAGTTTCTAATATCATAGAAGAAGATTTTGTATCTATAAGATGAATTAGTTTACAATGGCATTCTATCAAATCATGGGGCATAAAAAATTTAATAGTAATTAATCTTTGTTACAGTCTACAAACATAAAGAATTATCAACTCCTCTTATAACCATTGTGTACAGTTGTTTAAGAATGTGTGTAACATTGTAATTTGACAGGCACATTGCAAAAAAGAGAGTAAAAAATAAATGATTGTGTAGAGAGATAACGTTCATAGCCTTAGCAACGATTGAAAACATATCCTCATCTGCTTTGTTCCATTTGATTTACAACCCAGTCAAGTAAAAAAGGGAACAACATGGTTAAATTTCAGTTGTAGGGAATGAAATTGAGAGTTAATACCCTAAAACAAGGAAGCTAAAAGAACCAAATAATGATCCATTTAATCACAAGTGTATATCAAGCCTTGCATTTTCCTTGCCTTAGAAA
Source organism: Torreya grandis (assembly GCA_037957365.1). NCBI lineage: Eukaryota > Viridiplantae > Streptophyta > Pinopsida > Cupressales > Taxaceae > Torreya > Torreya grandis. The sequence continues at coordinate 971,267 of JARHVA010002524.1, forward strand.
AAACAATGTAAAAGCTAAATAGAGAAATGCAGTTCCAAACATGAAAATGAATAAGAGTACCTTAAAATTGTAATAATAATAAATTGCAAATGTGCCTCTAACCTTTCATCTTATATGGTAATGCCAAAAATTACAAAGTCAAAAATATGTTTTGAAAATCAACCAAATTGAAGGATGATGAAAGACGCACTTTGCTTACAAATAGGAGAATGAATAAAAATTTAGGTCATTCAATTTTAATGAAAAAAAATGACCATATTGGTACCGCACTACCATTTTTGTGAGGCTCAATAGTCCACCTATTAATAATGTTTAGTTAATCTAGTGTCAACACATTCACTAGAGCCTATGAAATCAGTTTTACTATAGTAATAAATGTACATTGGAATCAAGGCATTATTTTAAAGATAAGTGTAGTGGAGGATGTCATGGATGGGATAAATCAGGTCACATAATAAATGCTTTGATTTTAGTTATAAGTAGAGTATGTACCACATTAGTACCTATAATATTTTTATATTTGATATTTTATGACGGTTGATTTTTTATTGTAAACATCATATTAACAGTTTGTATATTTTTTTCCCCATCCTTTGATACAGTTGAAATTATAAATTGATTGTATTTTACAGTTAAAAATTAGAAAAACATCTAAATGGTTATAAAATCTAACCCTTGCTCGAGATTATTCATTCATGCAACTATTGTCAACTTTAGTTAATGATGCATAGTTCTCGGGTTGACATGGCTATTGATGATTTATAGGCTCCTAAAAATTTGTGTTATTTTATAAACAACTACTTATTAGGGTAGATTATGAATTAAATGTCATCTCTTGTATATCCTATTGTCTTGTACTTTATGCTACTTAACTAGAGTCCAAGTAGGCTCCTTGTAGGTTTATGTGGCATTAGTCAAGCCTAATAGACTAAGAAGGAACTATTATTTATGCTTACTTTTTTGTGCTACACTTAGCCTGGGTATTTTCTTTGTGTCCAATTTGGTCTCTTTGCACACTTCTTTAATGTGTTTAATCATCATGCGCTCATCATGAAGCCTTTGATAACTCGTTCCTTGTCCCCTATGCATTACTCCTCTAAAAAATAGAACATAACTCACTACATGATCTAAGATTTCTTTTGCATCTAGGATGCTCCTACATCAAACACTGTGGGTAATTGAAAATTGATCTCTGACTCATAAGTTGAAGTCTTCGAGAGTATGACCATAAATACCATTCTCAATGAGATCCAACCATGTTGTATCCTCTAGTACATGATTCTTTTATTTTACCAAATATTTCATGTATTTCATCGCATGCATCTTCTTCACTACCTTAAATTTGAATATGGCCTTTATCTCTTCCTTCTTCCTTTTCAACAATTGTGACTTCCAGTCTAGTAACTACAACCCTGCTTCTTTGTCCAATTGTTCTTCATGAAAATCATACAAATATGCCACATTAAATATAGGTGATATGTCCAATTATTCTATCATTTCTATTTCATATGTGTTTAGTAATAACTTGCATAACACCTTGCATGGACCTATTTCTTCATCTTCAATTTATTAAAGTTCACCGTAAAAATATTTCCTGGTGAAATGCACCAACACTAGGTCTCCTATCTCAAATTACCTCTTTTTGTGCTTTGCATCCATGCACTACTTATATTGAAGAGTGCTCTACTCAAAATTCCTTCATACTTTCTTGAGTAGCTCACGCATATACTCTACATAATCATCCACCTCTACACTCTTTTCATGCACCTTGTCAATATTCCTTGATTCTACAATTTCCCTTGGAATACTTCCACTTACTATTTGGGAAGGTATTTTTCCAATGCTCATGTTTACATAATTATTGTATGCAAATTATTCCTTTTTTAATACCATGTCACACTACTTAGATTTTTTACCTACCAAACATCAGAGTAAATTACCAAGACTTCTATTCACTAACTCAATTTCTCTATCTATCTGTAGATGGTATGTTGTACTAAAATTCAGCCTCGTTCCCAACCTATTCCACAATGTACAAAAAAAATGGCCTACAAACTTGGTATCCCTATCTAACACAATGTTGTGTGGTAGTCAATGCAACCTCACCACCTATTTGAAGAATAAATTGTAAATGTTCATTGTGTCACTTGTCTTTTTACATGTGATAAAATGTGCCATATTAGAGAATCTATCTACACAACGAAGATGAAGTTGTTCCCTCTTTTTGTTCTTGGAAATCATGGAAAAAATCCATGCTTATGTTGTCCCATGGTTTCTCTAAAATTAATAGTGGTTGATACAACCTTGTGTTTTGGCTCCTTCCTTTCACAATCGAGAAAATTTTACAAATTTGCATGTATTTGTGCACATATCCACCCATTTTTTGCTATTAATAATCCTTCATTAATTATGACAATGTTTTGTCACTTTTAAATTGACCAACTAGTCCTCTGCTATGCTTATATCTTATGAATTTTTTGCACATTGATCCTCACAGTATGCATAATTGTACCCCTTTGAACAACTTCATTCTTGTATGTTGTAGACTAACCACAACGCTTGGTCCATACTTGTTGTTTTTATGCATGCCTTCCATGCATCCCAAAAATATTATTCCTCAACATAAAGTTCCTTCATGCAATTGAGTCCCATGATTTCTACTTACATCTCACTTACCACTTTTGTTCTTTAACTCAGTGCATCAATGACTCTATTTGAATTCTTAGTCACATGATTCAATAGAAATCTATGGTTATGTAGGAATTTGACCCATTTCATGTGTCATTAGTTCAATTTAACTTGGCTATTAATGAACTAAATCACCTAATGGTCTGTGTATAACACAAACACTCTTGGCAACATATAGTGTCTCCATTGCTTCAATGCTTTTACATAATAACATAAAACTTGTGGTCATAAACATAATATTTGTGCTTCGTGTCATTCAAATTATCATTGAGTACATGATCAATATTGCTTCTTGGCTCAGTGCGGGCCTATTTTTGTGTCACTTTCATCATAATCCAATTTAAACACCTTGTTAAAATATAGTAGTGATAGTACTAGTTGCTCAATTACTCTTTTCTTCAGTTCTTGGAAACTTATTTTGCCTTCCTTTGTCCAAATTAAATCCTTAAAATCTCTTCACAACACTTTAGTAATTAATGATCACACGGCTAAATTGTTTAATGAAATTCTTATAAAATCTTGATATTCCATGAAAACTTCATGCCTCAAATGTGCTTCTTGATAATGACTAGTCTACTATAGTGCACACCTTTTTAGGATCCATTTTAAGGCCCTCTTGGGATATCACAAACCCCAAGTATACCAATTTTATCTTTCATAAAACATTTATCAAAAAAATTTCCTTATGCAACATCTACAACACATTTCATAGATGTGTTAGGGGTTCCTCCCTAGTCTTGGTGAAAATTAAGTTATCATCCAAGTATATAATGACATAATCTTCCAAGAATGTCTTTAACACTTAATTCATTAACCTCATGAACATGATTGTCGTAATTTTGAAACCAAATTGAATTACCAACCACTCATACAGTCCCTCCTTTGTCTTGACGGTTATTTTCCATTCATCTTCTTCCCTTATCTTAATCTAGTATTTAGATCAATTTTAGATAAATACCTTGCTCCACTCAAGTAGTTCATCAAGTCATCCATACACAAAAATGTGAATCTATACTTAATTTTTATCTTATCGATAGATTTTGAATATGTGCACATGTGACACTATCATCCTTTCTTCACCACTAAGGTTGTAGTAACTGTGCACATGCTTAGACTTTCTTTGATCCATCCCCAATATAATATCTCATGAACTTGTCACTGTACCTCTTCATTCTCTTATTGTGTCATCTAATATACCACCTTGTTCAACAAACTAGCCCCTAGGATCAAATCCATATGATGACTTATATTTTGTACCAATAATAGTCCTTTTGGTAGGTCATTTGATATTATGTCGGTGAACTCATCTAAAATGCCTTCATTGTGCATGAAAGTGGTTCATCCTTTTTGATGTCTTCACATTTTTATTACACTAGTTTTGTCATGAGCACAAAACAAATTTACTCTTCCACCATTTTCAAGATTTATTTACCTGATACCATCATCACTTGTGTGCAAACACTACTGTTTTACTCTTCTTTTTGTAATTTTTAATGGGTTAAGGGTGAACTTATTGACACTTTTAACCAATCAATATGTGTTTCTCTTATGTCACGTACTACCTTTATATCATACTTCAAATGCCTTCTAAATAGCACATGACATACACCCATTGACATCACATTGCACCATACCTCATCTTGATATGCACTTATGTTGAACTTCACAAGGCATTGTTCATTCATTAAACCCTGGTGACCCTTCTAGAACTATGACACATTGTATGGGTTTGGATGTGTCACCTTATTTATAAACCCAATTTTTCCACCCTTTCACATGAGACCAAATTTTTGGTACTATCACTATCCACAATCACCTTATAGCACTTACCTCCTAACTTGTACATTATTCTGAAAAGACTTTTACTTTAAATTAGTTTATTATTCTCCTTAATTTGTTTTGAAAATGTGTTTTATCATGAGTGTTTATCTAAACTCCAGGTCCTTGAAGTGATCTATTGATCCGATAGATTCTTCATCTTCGTGTGTGATATGCACACTAGCCTTGTTGCTCTTTCTAATTCTCCTAGCATTTTTGGACATCCAAACGCCTAATATCATACCTATTTACATTGATATTATATTCTAAGGAATCCTCTTCCCCTTCCTTAACCAAATATCCCTCATCCTCTAGTCGAGTAGGATATACTTGCTCAACTCCCTGCACTCCGTCTTGTTCTTGTACATGTTGGGTGAATATTTTGTCACCAGCTAACTGATGAGCAAAATAGGTTGTATCAACCACAGCAAGGGATATTGGTCATCCAGATGTGCAGGTTTACCACATCAAAAGGGGACAAATCTCTCCTCTCATCAAGGGGACGTTCCCTATAAATATAAGGTAATATATACTATATATATGCAGAAAATAACACTCAAGGTAGGACAACACCATCCATCTCTCTTTTTTTAGAGATGTTCACAACCAAAGGAGAAATCTAGGTGAAAAAATTGAAGGCACTGAGAGGTAGTGATAAGTAACTGGTAACAAAGGTGTAGTAACTAGCAGAATGAAGTGTAGCACAAAGTCTCCACTTCAGCTACCCAAAGAGTGAAATACGAAGGACAATGAGGGCACAAATTCATCCCAAGGTCCTTTACACAGAAATTAAAAATAGACAAACACACTAAATGCAATTGTAGACACCACAAAGTCTTCCCATAGTTGGCTTCAGGACACCTTCCTAATTATTTCCACTAGTTCTGCTTATTTCATTCAATGGACAAGAACACATTCAGGAAATAGACATAAGAACCATCCCCTAAATGACACAAGCTATAACATCACAAAGTCTAAAAGTAACTTGATTTCTCATTCAAACAAAAAAATATGATTAATAACCTGAGCTCAAAGTCTCAGTGATAGCCTCTCAATTTTGACAGAGTTTTGCTTCTATAACCAAAAAGCTCTCATTTGCATAAAATAGGAGTTTACAATATATAATAGCCAAGAAAGGTTTGGCACTTTGTTCCATGGAAGGACTCATGCCACATTCAATGCCTTGAATGCATTTTCTATTTTTTCTAGGGACCATTCTAGAACAGGGCAGTTGCCTTAACTATGGCGTGTCAAGTCATCTCAAATGTCTTCTCCTGGGCCTGGGTCATCTGGTCTGTCCCCTAATATCTGTGCAGCTATCCACTTGGCCTTTACTCCAATGGAGAAAAATAGGCTGCATCTTTAACGTTTGAAAGCTCAAATATCTACTTTGCAGACTGTTCCACCTACTGGAATAACTCCTGCGCAGATATTTTTGGTCTTTCCCTCTTTGTCTCTTCCTGGTTTTGTCTTTTCCTAGCATTTAAGTTGTCAGAGCTAAATTCCTAGCTTTGTTGACTCTGTCGGCTCCTTCTCTCAATGATTCTTCCTTTTGGCCTTAAGGCCTTTGAATGCATCTGAGTCTGCGCTTAAACCTTTAAATATTAACGACTATTTCATTGCCATAAAGTTGACGGTGGTAGGGACATCACCAGATGTCTAGATCCCAACGGCTAGTTCATGGTGCTTAATCATGACGTCTGCGGGCCCATCACCCTCCTTGGCTATTCCTTCAGCTTTCTTGTTTGATCCTTCCCGAAGGGGACTTGCCCTTTGAGGTCTTGAGAAAGGTCCATTTTGCTCGGGGAGAGCCCCCCGTAAGGGTACCTGCCCTTCAAGGTCCTTCAGGCGGTCTTCAAGCTTCATTGGGCTTCTTCGAGCCTCTTCGGGGCTCCAATTCCTTCAGATAAAAAGTTCGAAGGAATTCCTTCAGACATTTTGTCTGAAGGAATTACCTTAACAATTTTGTTGTGGAAAATCTTTTTGAAGGAATTCTTACCCTTTCGGCCTTTGAAACGGTCCATTACGCTCATCCCCTGCCCTCCACAAGGGCTATTTGATCTCTAAGATTGCCTTTCAGAAAATTTGCAAAGGTTATTTTGGCTCCCAAGTGCCCTCCGCAAGGGCACTTGTCCTTCGGACTCTCTAGCGAGCCTTTGATCATTCCTTCAAGAAAAATGGAAAATCCCTCCGAAAGATATCCTTTTGTTCTATTTGCCCTCCACAAGGGTACTTGCCCTTCAGGGTCCTTCGGGCTTCTTTGATCGATTGAAATTGCCTAAGTGTTGGGAACTTGTTTCTTTCCTACAGAGTCCGTAGTTTTGAACCTGTCGAGTCCATAAAAATGAGTTCGTAGAAATGGGCCTGCAGAGTCTATAGAAATGAGTCCGTAGAAATGGGCCTGTAGAGTTTGTAGAAATGGGCCTGCAGAGTTCATATAAATAAGTCCGTAGAACCCATCATGTAGAGTCTGTAGTTTTCTCTAAGTCTTTCGAGCCTTGAAAGAGTATTTAGAATCCAGCCTGCAGAGTCTGTAGTTTTCTCTAAGTCTTTTAAGCCTTGAAAGAGTCCATAGAATCTAGCCTACGGAGTTCGTAGAAACATATTTGCAAATTCCATAGAAATAATCATGTGGAGTCCGTAGAAACGTATCTGTAGAGTCCCTTAGCTGAAAAAGTTTGAAAAATAGAGAATTTGAAGGCTCAAAATAATTTTTGAGAAGAGAAGAGAGAATTTTTGGCTTGTAGGACCAAAAATAGTTCATGTGTTGTCCCAAAAATGAATGATAGACTTTGGGAACAATAACTGGCTCCAGTTGGGGAACTTCCTTCAGTTGAAATTTTGAAGTAGATGAGGGGAGTAAAAACCAGAATCTCTAGTGCCTTTAAGTATGCCATTGGGCTACAGAGTCATGTCAACCAAAAAAAGAAAGGTGCCAAAAATGAAAATGAAAATGAAAAGCACAAAACAAAACGAAAGACTATACAAATATACATATGTACAGATGATATTATCTGACACTTCAAGAATTGAAGTGCTTCAGATGCTACCCATTGTGAGGCAATGAAAATGGTGTTCCATCCTAATAAACCAGTAAGAAACCATTTTCTTCCTAGAATCAGTGATGGGCGAATGAAACTCTCCATCAAGAATCACATTTTATGTGCACTCCTTTTGGTTCTCTCTTTTTTCCTCATGGCAAAGGCATGGTCTCCAATCTGAAAACCATAAATCTTTGCTCTCTTGGCAAAGAGTTCCTTTTTCTGACTTTGGTGTGTAATAGTATGGTCCACTACCATAGCTTGTTGCTCTTCTGGTTCAGTCTAGTACATGATTTGATTGTTCTCATCAGATACCTACCAATGATTGGCATTATCAAGTACACTTGGTTGCAAGACTAGTTTGATAGTGTACCTATTATCTTTGAAATCAGGGTGAGGAATTATGAAGGTTACAGGAACAACCAATCAATTTGCATGATTATGAGGCCCTTTGGGCACTGCAGAAATATTGAAAGCTTGAAAACTTTTAATTTGATCCCATACCAGATTGAGATAATGGTGTAATCTTTTGTTCTTAGTTTGACATAGGTTCCTCACCTAACAAACCATCAGTGCAACATCTCCTTTAGCATGAAGGAGTTTAACACATCTATCTTGAGCTGCCTTCAATTCAAGCAACAGAGATTTGTACTCAGCAATGTTGTTGGTGTTGTTGAACTATAACTTGTATGAAGAAGGAAAAATATCTCTTTGAAGAGATATCAACATAATCTCGGCTCCAACACCAGTAGAAAAATTGCTGCCATCAAATTTTAGGATCCAAACATCATCAAAAACTGATCTTCTATCAAATTTATCTTTTTTAGAGAGGGAAGATCCTTTTTCATGTGTAATGCACCCTACCAATTTTTTTGATGTCTTGTTTGAATCAATTTTGGTATCACCACCTACAAGATTTTTGTATGCTATAACTGAAACATCTTCAGTAGATAGAAAATAATTATCCCTACCTGAAGACTCAAATAGAATTTTAGCTTTAGGCGCTGATGTCTAAGTGACAACATATTTTGCCTCCTTTTCAGGGAGCAACCTCTTCATAATGCCTTTGACTGGGATCCTTGCTTCAGACAGGTTCATACTCAACTTGTCACCAACATCCTTGCATAAATTTCATCCAAGAAGAATGTTGTATGAGGCTGGGACGTCGGCCACCAGGATTATCATCTTGATTCTCTTGTTTGGGAATGCTGCAAATACAAATTGGGCATCCTTGATTTGTCCCAACAGTAGCACTTGTTTGTTCTCCATAGAGAAACATCTCCCAAATGTCTTGGTCAGTGTAAGACCAAGGGATTCAACTACTTTGGTAGGCATGACATTGTCTGACGCACCTGAGTCTATGATGCAATTGTTCAGCTGATGTCTATTTATCAGCAGGGAGACATAGAATGGTTTAGTCCTTTCGGGAGCAGCAAGAGGAGTGATGACAAGGTTATTTCGAGTGGATGTGGGAGTCATCTTTGGAATAGCTAGTCTTGCAGGGACAGTTTTATTCCTCACACACTCCACTAAATTATCCAATTTCTCAGGGTTGGATTGCAAGAATTCAAATTCAGACATTTGAATCTTAGTTTTCTTGACATGGTTGACCATGTCAAATGTTTGAAATGAATTATGAAGAGGGAAATGTAGTTCATCCTTCTAGTTTTTATGAGGGGGAGGACTGATCTGCAAGTACTTACTTTTTTAGCAATCACCGGGTCCTTTGGTTGGAAAGGCAGAGAAGTTTCTCATTTGGCAATTGAAATTATAGGTTGAGCTCTTTCTCCTATTTGGTCCTTATCAACTTGTTGGACTAACTGATTTTTGGACCAGGTGAACACAACATATGATCTCTCAAGTGCTTTACCTTCACTTTTAGGTTCATCCTGGTAATTCAAGAAATCAATGTTGGAGTCGCTAGCTGATTCTTCTGATTTGTTGCAAAGAGATCAGCATCATTTTCTTCATCAAACTCAAGTTAGAAAGAGAAATCATGTTCTGTTTCCAGATATCCAAGTACTGAGTTGGCTGGTGATGCTTCAATGGCAAGTTTCCCCTATGGGGGAGGCAAATGATTTGGTTGTTCTTGACTTTTGGCAGCATTACCTTGATATGATTGGTTCTGAAATGTCCTCTTTGGCATATCTCGATAAGGAGAAGCAGACATACATTGGGCCACTTGTCTTTTCAAGGCTAGAAACTCATTTGCCAACTTTTGCACCATTTGATTAGTGGTGCCTATAGATAAATTCTTAGAAGATGAAGAAGATTTGCCTTTGTTAGGATCTCTTCTTATCTTCCCTGTCAAGATGAGATCATCTTCCACCTCAGTAGCCAAGCCCTAAGCAACAGCAAGGTCTATGTGGCTAGCACATCTCAACAAAAAACTCACTTCAAGCAACTATGAGTTGATGAAGAAACATAAAGGTTCTCAGGTATTGGCTGAGCAATTATAGGAATCTTGTTCCTCAGCTTGTCAAATTTGGCAATGAAGTCCCTCATAGGTTTCATCTGTGTGAGCTAGGCCAACAGGGCATGCGCATCTTCTGCATGTTTGAACCTTACTTTGAACTTAGCTTTGAGGGTGTTTCAGTCAGTGACAGTCTGGGCCTACAGATGATAGAACTAGTCTGCAACAACACCTTGCAATGTTTTCATAAATAGCCAAATTGCTACGTCCTCATACTCCACACCTATCACACCGTAGGCTATGCTGAAGGCTGCAATATGTTCATCAGGATGAACTCTCCCATCACCAAAGAATTTAGAAAAAATCTTTCTTGAACTACGTGGAAGCTCATGTAGGAGTGGAGTTAAATTAAGTGGGCCAAAAGAGTTACCCCAAGGGCCTTGAACTGCCATGATTTGATTATAGAAAGTGGGGATAACAAATCTAGGTGGAGTATGTATAGGCAAAGTTCTGCTGCAACAAAAAAAGAAGCTCTACCTTGTAGTGGTGACCTAGTATTGGTAAGAGGAACACTCTTGGATCATTGAACTTGAAGTTGTGGAGGAAAAAAATCAATATTTTCTTCCTGCACCAACTCAAAAACTAGGTCAACAACACTTTGAACTCTCTGGCTTCTTGTGTAGCGTGGAGTTGCCAAATTGTAAAATAAAAATGAAAAAGAACTGGCCCTACTTCAGCTTAAAGTTTGAGGCTTCAAACTGCTTGTTCTTCCCCAACAGAGTCACCAAAAAACTATTGGGTGAATATTTTGTCACCAGCTAACTGATGAGCAAAATAGGTCATATCAACCACAAGGGAAATTGGTCGTGCAGATGTGCAGGTTTACCACATCAAAAGCGGACAAATCTCTCCTCTCATCAAGGGGAGGTTCCCTATAAATATAAGGGGCTATATACTATATATATATGCAGAAAATAACACTTAGGGTAGGACAACACCATCCATCTCTCTTTTTTAGAGATGATGTTCACAGACAAAGGAGAAATCTAGGTGAAAACACTGAAGGCACTTCTCTTATTTTAAAAGTGGTCTTACAGCAAACAACAGGTGTTCTTTCAGGTAGTGATAAGTAATTGGTAACAAAGGTGCAGTAACTAGCAGAATGAAGTGTAGCACAAAGTCTCCACTTTAGCTGCTCAAAGAGTGAAATACGAAAGACAATGAGGGCACAAAGTCATCCCAAGGTCCTTTACATAGAATCAGAAAATAGATAAACACACTAAAGGCAATTGTAGATAGCACAAATTCTTTCCACATTTGGCTTCAGGACACATTCCTAATTATTTCCACTAGTTCTACTTATTTTATTCAATAGACAAGAACACATTCAGAAAATAGACATAAGAACCCACCCCTAAATGACACAAGCTATAACAGCACAAAGTCTGAAAGTAACTTGCTTTCTCATTCAAACAAAGAAATATGATTAACAATCTGAGCTCAAAGTCTCAGTGATAGCCTCTCAATTTTGGTAGAATTTTGCTTCTATAACCAAAAAGCTCTCCTTTGCATAAAATAGGAGTTTACAATATATAGTAGCCAAGAAAGGCTTGGCACTTTGTTCCATGGAAGGACTCATGCCATGTTCAATGCCTTGAATGCATTTTCTATTTTTTCTAGGGACCATGCTAGAACAGGGTGGCTACTTTAACTATGGCCTGTCAAGTAACCTCAAATGTCTTCTCCTGGACCTAGGTCATCTGGTCTATCCCCTGATATTTGTGCAGCTATCCACTTGGCCTTTACTCCAATGGAGAAAAATAGGCTGCATCTTTAATGTTTGAAAGCTCAAATATCTGCTTTGTAGACTGTTCCACCTACTGGAATAACTCCTGCGTAGATATTTTTGGTCTTTCCCTCTTTGTCTCTTCTTGGTTTTGTCTTTTCTTGGCATTTGAGCTCTCAGGGCTGAATTCTTAGCTTTTTTGGCTCTTCAGCTCCTTCTCTCAGTGGTTCTTCCTTTTGGCCTTAAGGCCTTTGAATGTTGCTCAAACCTTTAAAGATCAATGGCTATTTCATTACCATAAAGTTGACGGTGGCGGGGACGTCACCAGACGTCTGGATCCCAACGACTAGTTCATGGTGCTTAATCTTGACATATGTGGGCCAGTCACCCTCCTTGGCAATTCCTTTGACTTTCTTGTTTGATCCTTCTCGAAGGGGACCTCCCCTTCAGGGTCTTGAGAAAAGTCCATTTTGCTCGATGAGAGCCCCTCACAAGGGTAGCTGCCCTTCGGGGTCCTTCAGGGGTTCTTCGGGCTTCATTGGGCTTCTTCGGGCCTCTTCAGGGTTCCAATTCCTTCAGACAAAAAGTTTGAAGGAATTCCTTTAGACATTTTGTCTGAAGGAATTGCCTTAACAATTTTGCTGCGAAAAATCTTTTCGAAGGAATTTTTACCCTTTCAGCCTTTGAAATGGTCCAATTCGCTCATCGCCTGCCCTCCGTAAGGGCTATTCGATCTATAAGATTTCCTTTCAGAAAAGTTACAAATGTTCTTTTGGCTCCCAAGTGCCCTCCGCAAGGGCACTTATCCTTCAGGCTCTCTGGCAGCCCTTTGATGATTCCTTCAGGAAAAATGGAAACTCCCTCCGAAAGATATCCTTTTGTTCGATTTGCCCTCCGCAATGGTACTTGCCCTTTAGGGTCCATCGGGCTTCTTCGACTGATTGAAATTGCCTAAGTGTTGGGAACTTGTTTCTTTCCTATAGAGTCCGTAGTTTTGAACCTCTCGAGTTCGTAGAAATGAGTCTGTAGAAATGGGCCTGCAGAGTTCGTAGAAACGAGTCCATAGAAATGGGCCTGCACAGTCCATAAAAATGGGCCTACAGAGTTTGTAGAAATAAGTCTGTAGAACCCATCCTGCAGAGTCTATAGTTTTCTTTAAGTTTCTCGAACCTTGAAAGAGTCTATAGAATCCAGCCTGTGGAGTCTGTAGTTTTCTCTAAGTCTCTTGAGCCTTGAAATATTCCGTAGAATCCAACTTGCGGAGTTCGTAGAAATATATCTACAGAGTCCGTAGAAATAAGCCTACGGAGCCCGTAGAAACATATCTGTAGAGTCCCTTAGCTGAAAAAATTTGAAAAATAGAGAATTTGAAGGCTCAGAATAATTTTTGAGAAGAGACGAGAGAATTTTTGGCTTGTAGGACCAAAAATAGTTCATGTGTTGTCTCAAAAATGAATGACAGACTTTGGAAACAACAATGCATATATGTTATGGGCTACACCACTCTCACTTTATTTTGGCAGGTTTATTCCTACATTACCTCATCCTGTCAGGGACCTAGAATAATAAACATGCTTTGATCCCACTGTGTCAGGATCTTGCTCCCTCAATAAGAGCACAAATATGATTACTTTGTATAAGCAACTAAACACATAATTTAACCAGAAATATAAAGTAACTAGAAATATGAAACAACACAGGAATTGAGAGACAATACACAATTGTATTAATAATCACTCAGAAGAATATACAATAAAGAAGATGCCACTTCTTCTTCCACCTCAAAGGTTCGCCACACCTCAAGACCTTCTTCCCTCTCTCTCTTGGTCACAACAATCAACTCCAATACAGAATTGATGTTCACCTCTCCAACCAGTCAGTAACACGCTGCCAGTTCACCAAGTACACAACCGTACTCCAAGTAGATCTCCTGCTCTCTGCTGCTACCTGCAAATCACTAGACCTTACTCACCATTGTAGATCTCTTATAGAAAGTCATGCACACATGCTGACCAAGATCATACACATACGAAAAACCCTGCTAATTTTCCAAATCAATACCCACCTTGGTACTGTGGCACTAGGAGGAATGCACCATTGCTCTCTTCTCTCTGAAGGAGCTTATTGCTCTCTTACTCACTAGCTACAAGTTTATAATACAGCCCATGAGTCCATATATAGATCTCATGCTTACAATAATTAGACTAACCTAATTACAATAATTAGATGCGCAACTCAAGACTAAGACTAGCCTTTGACATGCAAACAAACAGTCCAAAAATAGACTCTCCGGGATCAACATGCAAACTACCTATTCTCGCACAGGCTGCCGACGTCGGCTCCTCCATGACCGATGTCGGTCGACTGGTGACCGACGCCGGTTGCTTCCTCACTGCCATATGATCGACATCGGTTGATCAGACCGACACCGATTTCCTTGCAACTGATTCTACAACTCCCCGCAACTCTACATCCTCCATAACTTCTCCTGTTTGCATCCTGGTGAAGCTTTTAGCTCCACAACCTAACACCTACTACAATAGACCTTCACTTAGACCTCTTTCTCTCTCTTCATCCCCTCATCACACCTCCTGTACACCGTCTAAATTATTCTTTGGCTTGTATTCCTCTTCAAGATCAGTCCTGAAAACCAACCACCACACAACCTGTGATGCTACACCTGTCATTCAAGTAACCTGCCACATCCGAACCTACATATCTATGTAGTGAAGAACTTGACCCTGCATAACAAGAATCTCTGCTGCTAGTCCCACTGAACTGCCCTCCAGTACTCCTTCCCCGAATTGGCTCCATACTTTCTGACAACCCCCACTGCTTGGAAAAACTTAGGTCTACACTAGACCACATGTGATTTCGAACCCTGTTCCAAGCTAAGCTTGAACTGTCTAGCCCTTGGTGTGCTTTTTGATTCTGCAACCTGCATCATGAACCCCGCCAACACCGTCTTCACATCAGCTCCCACTGGAGATAAAATCTCCATGTCTCTTATGCCAAAGAATTTCGCTGCTCCAAATTCTTCATGACAAACCTCTGAACTAACCTTACCTTTAGCTCAGCAAATCCATGTATGTACAAACCTGCTAGCAAATCACCCACATACAGTAACAAGATAATGTTGCGACCATCATCTACCTGGTAAGATAAAACACAATAGTTACACTGACATTGACTGAAGCCATGCTTAGTCATCCACCTATCAAATATGTACCACTGTCCTGCAGTGTCTTCAAGACCATATGCCTTGGCCTTCCGTCTCACGTATCCATCCACTCTCTTCTTTAACTTGGAAATCCATTCCATCTCTCAGTGCTTACTTCCAGCTGATAACTCTACCAACAAATACCTGTTTGGTTCTTCTCCAAGGACTCACACTCCTCATCCATGCCAAGCTCCCACTATATCTGGATTCAACCTGCATTGCCTCTTCCATCTTCCTAGTTCTTGACCATCAATAAGCAATATAAAGAAGGTGAACAACAAATATGAGGTTCACTTACCTTTTCTGACCTCGATATGAGTGTTTGAGATTTGTTGACAGCTTGTTGTCTACCCACCATCCGTACCAGTGATCGATCTCGGCCATCTCCCAGTCTGCTCCCGACCGATGTCGGCTCCCTGTACTGACCCTGACTGTCGACATCGTTTCCCTGGCTAATGCTGGTGTTCTTCCTGTCGACGTCGGTTCTTTAATGACCGACATCGGTCTTCCTGTTGCCGACGTTGATTACTGTCTGACCGACGCCGGTACCTGTGTTTGTCTGTGAGTGATAACTTTTTACCCACGAGCTCTTCATGGGTCAAAATCTTGATCAAATCAACCCTTCTCTGCTCAGAATAATTCAGTTCCCTCACCTGATCTCTGTCCGTCATCTCCTCCATGAACACCAAGGCTTTCCAATTCTTTAGCTTGTCAAAGACATCTGACTTTCGCTTCAAAACCTGCATTCTCCTTCTACATATGTGACTAAGCCTACGAAGCCACATCTCTGCAACAGAAAGTGAATCAATAATATAAGTAGATAGATAAAGGATACCTACTTTCTTACCACCATCTAATTCAAGTGTATCCGCTGTGAGAGTTACAGTGCATCTCTCACAACCTAAATTTCTTGAAGAAATTAGACTCATCTCCAAGACTGGTACCTGCATGACTTCTTTCAATCACTGTGTGTCATCCGTCTACAATTTCAGCTTCACTTCCCCTTCGTCAATCATCTGACAAGGCTCTCCAACCCCTAAATAAATCTCTCCAAAGTCTCCAAAGACATACCTATGAAAAGATGCTCTATTTCGGGCTGCATGGAAAGAGGCAAAAGAATCTGTAAACAAAGATTCCACTTTATCCAGAACATCCTGTGCAACATCACTTGTAACATATGCTTCTACACGCTGATCTTCTATCGACCAACAATCTCTTTTTACCTGCTCTTTCTTTCCATCAATCAGACCATTCGTGCTATTCAATTTCTCCATTCATAGCTTACTTTTTTTTGCCATTGCTATACTCCCACTCAATCTGAAACCCCTGTGAGTGACCTATAATCAAAAACACTACCAGATTTGAAACCACCTGTTAGTCAACCTAACCAAAAGCTCTGATACCACTTGTTGGTATCAGCGCTTGAACCTACAACCAAGGCTCTGATACCACTTGTCAGGGACCTAGAACAATAAACATGCTCTGATCCCACTGTGTCAGGATCTTGCTCCCTCAATAAGAGCACAAATATGATTACTCTGTATAAGCAACTAAACACGGAATTTAACCAGAAATATAAAGTAACTAGAAATATGAAACAACACAGGAATTGAGAGACAATACACAATTGTATTAATAATCACTCAGAAGAATATACAATAAAGAAGATGCCACTTCTTCTTCCACCTCAAAGGTTCACCACACCTCAAGACCTTCTTCCCTCTCTCTCTTGGTCACAACAATCAATTCCAATACAGAATTGATGTTCACCTCTCCAACCAGTCAGTAACACGCTGTCAGTTCACCAAGTACACAACTGTACTCTAAGTAGATCTCCTGCTCTCTGCTACTACCTGCAAATCACTAGACCTTACTCACCATTGTAGATCTCCTATAAAAAGTCATGCACACATGCTGACCAAGATCATACACATACGAAGAACCCTGCTGATTCTCCAAACCAGTACCCACCTTGGTACTGTGGCACTAGGAGGAATGCACCATTGCTCTCTTCTCTCTGAAAGAGCTTATTGCTCTCTTACTCACTAGCTACAAGTTTACAATACAGCCCATGAGTCCATATATAGATCTCATGCTTACAATAATTAGACTAACCTAATTACAATAATTAGATGCACAACTCAAGACTAAGACTAGCCTTTGACATGCAATCAAACAATCCAAAAATAGACTCTCTGGGATCAACATGCAAACTGCATGTTCTCGTACAGGCTGCCGACGTCGGCTCCTCCATAACCGATGTCGGCCGACTGGTGACCGACGCCGGTTGCTTCCTCACTGCCATATGACCGACGTCGGTTGATCAGATCGACGCCGATTTCTCTGCAACTGATTCTGCAACTCTCCGCAACTCTGCATCCTCCATAACTTCTCCTGTTTGCATCCTGGTGAAGCTTTTAGCTCCACAACCTAACACCTCCTCCTTAGGTGGATCTCCCCTTTCCTCATGCATTTTTTTTCTATGTGAAAACTTCTCCTTCACCTTCATCACAAACTGATAGGCCTCCTCCACAATCTAGATTCACATTTGACTTAGATAATCTTGAATATAGAATCTCACCTATTCAAGTACCTTTGACCTTCTCCTGGTCGACTTCACTATGGCCCAATCCAATGGTTTTTTCATAAAATTATTTTGTGTACTCCTTGAAAAATATGTCCTTTTGTCTTAAGTTATACAATCTCTTAAATAGTTTTGGTTGGTAGTCCCTGAGCAAACATTTACCCTTTATCTTTTCAACCATTTGATCCCACCAAGTTATCTTCTCTTTACCTTTCCTGCATCGTTCATTTTGAACTTTCCTCCATCATAGTACCCTATGGCCCTTCAATTTGTCTTGTGCCACCTTCACATGATGTGGGTTGTTTACATCATCAAACTCAAATACTCCATGTTAGTAATCTTACCAAAATAATTCATTGCATAGCTATTTATATCGAGACATGACCAATTTAGATTTGCTAAACCTAACTAAAGGATCTATTACTATAAAACACCAAAGCAGAGGGTTACAAATTCTCTAGGAAAATAATATTATGCAATAACCCTAGCTAGACCTACAATTCATAAAATAAATTTAATCTAGTACTCACTAAAGCTTGTGGCATAAAGGGGGATGATTAATAACAAATAAAATAAAATAGGCAAAAATAACTCTACTCAAGCCAATGTAGAGTTAAACTAAGCAAGGAGTACAACATTCATCCTACTACTCTATGCAATATCTAGTCTACTAATTGAAAGAGTAAAAGTTAGAAATACTTACCTTAAATTGAACCTATCGTGTTTCAATTTCTCCCTTGGCCAATGGTAATTTACAATAGGTTGTTGTGTCTTTGTAAGGATCACACTATAGAAATCAACTCTACGATAAAAGACTCATACTTTGCATCCAAGACTTCCCCATAAGATAAGATTATTTCCTTCCAAGGCAAAACCCTAAGCAATGACTTCTCAAGTGTAGAAATAGTAGAATTGTGAGATGTATAAATGCAAAAATGAAGGTTCCTCTCTTTGGAAATGAAGTGAAAGGGGTATTTATATCCAAGAATTGACCCTAAACACTCCCAAGAATTTCATTGACAAGGTTGGCCATGTCAATCTTGTCTAGCAATAAATATAGTCGTTAGGCCTTGAATTAAGTCAATTGGGTTGATGGAGTTCCATAACATATGTTGGATTCTCAACAAGATTGATTGGGTTGACATAGTTAAAAAATTAATTAAAATGGGTGTATGCCTAGTTAGAGGTTATTTTGGAAGGTGAATTACTTAGAGGAATGTATAAGCAGGTTTTAAAATGCTTAGGAAGTTGGATAAAAGTAACTGGTAGTGGTTTTAGGCAATGGTATATGAACCAAAAATCTTATGAAGCACCAAAATTATGCCTACCCCTTTCTCAGTACACCCTTCAAGGCGTGCATTTGGAGAGATTGAAACTTTCCAAGTTCCTACAAGAGAGAAAGTGTTAGTAAATGATAAAATTTAAAAATATTGTGTGTATACACACCATACCTCATATTGATATGCACATATGTTAAACTTCATAAGGCATTGTCCATTCACTAACACCTGGTGACCCTTCTACAACTATGACACCTTGTATGGGTTTGGATGTGTCACCTTCTTTATAAACCCAAATTTTCCACCCTTTCACATGAGACCAAATTTTTGGCACTGTCGCTATGCACGATCACCTTGAAACACTTGCCTCGTAACTTGCACATTGTTCTGAAAAGACTTTTTCTTTGTGTTAGTTCATTCTTCTCCTTTTCTATTTTCAACAATATGTTTTATCATGAGTGTTAATCTACACTCCAATTTCTCAAAGTTATCTATTGATTCGACAGATTCTTTATCTCTTTGCACGATATGCGCACTAGCCTTATTGCTCTTGTTAATTTCTCCTAACACTGTTGGACACTCAAATGCTTGATGTCATTCATGTTTGCATTGATAATATATTTCAAAGAATCTTCTTCCCCTTCCTTAACCAAATCTCCCTCGTCTTCTGGTTGAAAACAACTCAACTCCTACGAGTTGGCCTAATTGTATTGCTACCATTTTTATTTTTCAATCTTCTTCAACTCCTATTATGTAATCAAAGTGTTGTCTTCTTGCTGCAATCCTTCTCACTACACCAAATACTTGTTATAATTCTCTTATCTTGTGCTTATTGTCTTTATATCCAAAACCTACACTATTCTTTCCTTCTTCTTTGGAACCTGTTGTTGCCAATTTATTTCTTCATCTTTGTCACCTTCACCATCTTATCCATGGAATTCATATAAATCTAAAACATTAAATATTGGAGAGATATCAAAATTTTGTGGTAAACTCACCTCATAAGCATTGCCATTGATTTTTTACACAATTCTGCATGGTCCAATTTTCTTGTACTTCAACTTATTATACATGCCTTTTGGAAATCTTTCTTTCATCAAGTAAATTATTACCAACTCTCCTTATTTAAATACCTTGGATCTTCTTCTGACATATGTTGTTGCATTATATTTCTCATTAATCTCCTGCAACTTTCTTCTTACTCCTTGCAACTGTTGCATATACTCTATAAACACTTCTGAGTCATCCTAATTCGATCTGCAATCGGTAATTGTACCAAATATAAAATACCCATAGGATTTATCACATAAACAGTTTGAAATGGTGAATTTCATGTTGATCTATTCACTAAACTATAATTTGCAAACTCAGCTTGTGGTAAAGCCAAGTTCTATTGCTTGGAATTCTCTCCCACTATGCATCTCAATAAATTTTCTAAGCTCCTTTTCACAACATCTATCTGTCCATCTGTTTGTGTGTGATATGCACTACTAAATTTTATATTAGTACCCATTTTATTCTACAAAGTCCTCCAAAAATGACTTAGAAATTTTTTATCCCTATCTGAAGAAATAGTTTTTAGAATACCATGCAATCTCATAATATACTTAAAACATAATTCTGCAACTCTAGTGGCACCATTGGTTTTCTTACACGCAATGAAATGAACCATTTTAGAAAATTTGTCTACAACAACAAAAATTGAATCATTAGCTCTTTGTGTGTTTGGTAATCCCAACACAAAATCTATACTCAAATTTGTCCATGGTCCTCTTGGAACTGGGAATGGCATGTATAATCCGGTATTTTATGCATGTCATTTAGCCATCTGACATATTCTACACCTTGAAACACACCTTGTCACATCTCTCTTCATCTTTGGCCAAAAATACTTTTCCTCCATCAAAGCTATTGTCTTCGTCTTAATAAAATGTCCATCCAAACTGCCACTATGTAATTATCTTATTATATTGTCTTTTAGAGACCCAACTGGAATGCATAATTATTTCCCTTTGAAGAGATAACCTTCCTATATAAGATACTCATCATGAATAGCATCTATCCCACCTGTTAATGGATTCCTGCATTTCTCAACTACCTTGCCAAAATATGGATCAGTATCATATAAATCTTTGATAGATTCAAATCCAACTACCTCACTCACCATAGTAGTTAACAATGCTACTCTCCTGATCAATGTATCAACTTATTGATTCTACTTTCGTAGTTTATGTTTCAACACAAAAGTATACCCCTGCAAGAAATAAACCCACTTTATATGCCTACTAATCAGCTTATTTTGTGTATTCACATACTTCAAAGCCTCATGATCTGTAAATAGTATAAACTCCTTAGGCACCAAATAATGCTTCCAATGTCTTAATATTTATAAAATTGCACAAAGTTAAACATCATAAGTAGAATACTTTGTTCTTACCTCATTCAATTTCTCACTAATATATGATATTCGATTTCCTTCTTGACTCAGCACAACACCAATTCCCACAAATAAAGAATCACAATCAACTTCAAACACTTTGTTAAAATCTAGTAATGCTAAAATTGGTCTTTCTGTAAACTTCTTCAAAAATTCAAAGCTTTTTATGGCTGCTCTAGACCATGCAAATTCCTTCTCTCTCATGCAATATGTTATTGGTGCCACAATACTACTAAAAATTTTAATAATTTTTTTGTAAAAAATTCTTAAACCATGGAAACTCTTACCTCTGTAATGTTTTTTGGAATAGGCCACTCAATAATTGCCTTTATATTTTTTTTGTCCATTCTCACACCATCTGTTGAAACTACAAATCCTAGAAATACTAAATTATTCTGCATAAACTTGTACTTCTTTAAATTTGCATACAACTCCTTTCTTAACAATCTATTACCATTCTCAAATGTTGTAAGTGTTCTTATTTAATCTTATTGAATATTAAAATATCATCAAAATAAACAACTACAAACTTACTAATATATTATCATAGCACTATATTCATCATTCTCATAAATGTGTTAGGTGCATTAGATAATCCGAATGGCATCACCATCCACTCATATAAGCCATTCCTAGTCTTGAATGTAGTTTTCCAATCATCTCTTTCATGAATTTGAATATGATAATAACCACTCAGATCAATCTTGGTAAAATATTTTGCTCCTGCAAGCACATCCATCATATCATCTAAACAAGGTATATGAAACTTATACTTCATTATATTTTTTTAATTTCTCTATTATCCACACACATTCTCCATACTCCATCTTTCTTTGGAGTTAGTAGTGTTGGTGTTGCACATGGACTCATACTCTTCCTTATCACCTTTTTTCTTAGTAATTTAGTAACATGTTTATTTAGTTTTGCATGTTATGTTGGACTCATCCTATAAGCTACTTGATTAGGTAGAGCTTATCCTAGAATCAAATCAATGTGATGTTGAGTATCTATCTTCGATGGTAAATCATCTGGTAACTCATCAGACATAACATTTGCATATTCTTTCAATATTCTTGCTACTTCTATTGATATTTTCACCATTTCTATGTCTTCATTCTTTGCTACTAATACATAACAACCTGCTACCTTCATATCTTGGATAGATTCTTTAGTAGAGAGCATGCTCTCTGTCTTTTCTTCTTCTTTAAACGGTAACAAAACTACCTTTGTACCACCTTTCCAAAAAGTGTATGTGTTCTTTACTCCATCATGAATTACTTTCTTGTCAAATTGCCATGGTCTTTCCAATAGCACATGACATGCATCCATCAGTATAACTTTTTCTTATAAAAATTCGATTAAGCACCTTTTATCTACTATAACCTCAATCCCTTTTTTAAACCATGAAATCTGATAAGGATTGGGATTCTTTTTACATTGTAAATTTAGTTTCTCTATCATTTTTTTAGAAACCATATTTTCACAACTACCACTATCTATAATTACTTTGCATACCTTTTCAGCCAAAGTGCATCTTATTCAAAAAATATTTG
Source organism: Torreya grandis (assembly GCA_037957365.1). Lineage (NCBI taxonomy): Eukaryota > Viridiplantae > Streptophyta > Pinopsida > Cupressales > Taxaceae > Torreya > Torreya grandis. Next base: position 994,087 of record JARHVA010002524.1, read on the forward strand.
ATCATAGCCATGCATCACCAGCTTCTTTATTTTGCACTTGTTCATTCCTTAGAGTGATCATAGTTCTTCTCACCATGAGATTCTTTTCAACATCTATTGGTGCAACTTCAGTATTTTGCTCTTTTATCTCAGCCTCGACTAGATTCACTCTTGGACGATCCTCTTGCCTCTTTTCTTGATCTTGATAGTGTGGACACTCAAATGCTTTGTGTCTTTCTCCACATCTATAACAGACATAAGATCTATGTTAATTCAAAAACCATCATGTAGCACCACCGTAACCTCATCCTCTCTAAAATCCTCTTCCTCTTTGTTGGTATTGAAACCCTTGCCTATTTTCATCTTGCCTTTCTGCACCACGTGATGATTCACCTCTATTGGTATTAGACCCACCTCTAGTGGTATTAAACCCACTTCATCCTTTATTTAGAGGGGATACACCTCTTCTTGGACCAATAAATGTTCATCTAAAATTTTGTCTATTTTGTTTTTCTTCTGCCTTCAAAGCTAATTGATAAGTCTCCTCCATACAAATTATTTTATGCATGCTTAATTCATCTTGAATAGAAAATTTCAAACCATTTACATACCTTACAGCCATTTGCTTTTATGTTTCATCATGCTCCACTCGTATGAAAATCTTATAAAACCCATTTGTAAACTCTTGTGTACTGTGATCTTTTTGTCTCAAATTCTAAAATCTTATGTATAAGGTTTGTGCATAATTCACAGGGAGAAATTTCTCCCTCAGCTTCTCTATCTTTTTTCATGAATTAATCTTCTCTTTACTTTTTTTGTCTCTCTTTCTGCAGGTTATTCTATTAAATCATTGCATGACCTTTCAATTTTGTGCATGCAAACTTTACCTTCTTATCTTCTCTCATAGTCTTCCACTGAAAAGAACTTCTCCGTGTTATTCATCCAATCTATCAATTCTTTTGGTTTTAAATTGTCTCCATAATTTGGAACATCAACCTTGATTCCTTGATTCCTTCCTTCTAAAGCTCGAACCGTCCTCTCTTCCATCGATGGTGGTTGTTCTTGTTGAACTTATTCATCACGATCTGTGTCTTCCTCATCACCACCTTGTTTTCTCATATGATTGGTGATAACCTAGGTTAATTATTCTATTTGCCTCTGCAGCTCTTGTATAGTCTGGTTCATCTATGCAATACTTCCTCGTCCTCTCACCATTCTTTACTCCTTCAAGATTTGACCCTGGCTCTGATACCAGACAATGAACCCCAAAATCATCAAGACAATAAAATTACCAATAGGCCAAGATTTGAAACAATACTCAGAATCAAATTATATTTAATGACTTGAAATAATTACAACCCAAACCATGATTAAATAATCCTCAACTAGGAATTTAGAGTTGACATGTAAAAATTTGAAAAAAAACTAAAACATAAAAAAAACTATTTTTAGTAACTGTTATTTACAGTAACTTTCACATGCAAGCGTGCACAACTCTAAAAATCTCCCAAAATACTCTAAACATTAAAATTAGTCTATGAGACTAAATTCAACTGAAGCTGACGTTCAGTCCTAAAATATACAATTTCTAAAAATAGAAAGTTCTCAAAAAAATCATTAAACATTAATTTCAGACCCTTAGATGATCATGTATGGCCTCCAAAAAATATTAAAATCAAATCTAAGAGGATAGCGCTACTTAAGACAGCATCAAACTTGTGAGACGGTCATTTTGGCGTGTGGAAGAGTTTAAATGAAGCTATGGGTCAAAAGTTATGGCCTCCGAAAGATTGGCCTATTTTTTTTGCATCAATATACTTGCTTGCGCACTCTCTTTCTCAACTCCCTGTATTTTGTCTTGTTCTTGTGCATGTGTGTTATGTTCTACACCGCTCTCACTCTATTGTGGTTGGTTTATTCATACATTACCTAATCCTCGAGTGAATCTCCCATTTCCTCACACATTTTTTTGTCTACATGACAACTTCTCCTCCACCTTCATCGCAAACTTATAGGCCTCCTCCATGGTCTGCATTCGCATTTGACTTAGTTCATCTTGAATATAGAATCTCAACCTATTCAAATACCTCATGACCTTCTCCTGGTTGACTTCACTATGGCCCAACCCAATGGCTTTTTTATAAAATTATTTTGTATAGTCCTTGACAAATAGGTCCTTTTGCCTTAAGTTCTACAATCTCTTAAATAGTTTCGATTGATAGTCCCTGAGAAAAACTTTACCCTTTATTTTTGTAACCATTAATCCCACCAATTTATCTTCTCCTTACCTTTCTTGCTTTGTTCATTTTGAACTTTCTTCCACCATAGCACCTTGTGACCCTTCAATTTGTCTTGTACCACCTTCACATGATGTGGGTTGTTTACATCATCAAACTCAAAGTACTCATCTATGTTAGTGATAGTCTATCAATTCTTTTGGATTCAAACTTCCTAAAAAGCATGGCACATCCACCTTGGTGTCTTGTCCAATCCAAAAAATAGCTTTCAAGAGTCTATTTTTGCTTGCATCCATTCTTTCTTCATCATCCTCATTGTTCTTGATGCCTCCTATGCACTATCCTTCCTTTTTAGCGTCACTTTAGTCATCCCTTTGAATGAATGTTCATCATTTTTCATCTTCAATGGCATCTAAATGTATTTTCATGATACACATTGCATCCTAGACTTCATCAAGCCTTCTAGCCACATTAGTTACTAGCATGCCTCTACCAGTAGCTCTCTTGGGTGGCATCTTTACTTTATGATTGTCTCCTTTATTCACCCTTCTTGTTCTTTACCCACCTTCTCGTAGTGGAAAACAACTAGTTTGTTATGTTCCATTCAACATTTTGTTAATTCCTTTCATCCACCAATCTCTACACAAGGTCAAATTGCTCTAATACTAGCTAGTGTAGTTGCGCTCAGGTATCCCAATAAAAATATGCCTTTCACAATGTAGTCGGGTGATACTCTCACTTGTTCCTCCCTCTTTAAGTTGTTTATATGGGTAGTAAGAAAACAACTCTTTGTATTAATAAAATGTCACAAATATACATATTTTTACTTGGGCAAAAGCTACAAACTTTTATGGGTTATGGGTTCTCTCTCTCTCTCTCTCTCTCTCTCTCTCTCTCTCTCTCTCTCTCTCTCTATGTGTGTGTGTGTGTGTGTGTGTGTGAAAAACTTACAACAAAGTTCTAACCCCTTGGAGTTCTAAGCCTTAACATTTATTCTAAGTCTCTAAATGAATCAAAATGCCTTCCATTATAATCTCATATTGGTGCTTATGTGGAAAAACACCCATGCATACTGATGTTCATGGTTGATGGCTCAAGATCCTTGATTCATGCAACTACCATCACATTCAATTAATGATGCATAGTTCTCAATTTGACAGACCTGTTGATGAATTATAGGCTCCTAAAAATTTGTGTTGTTTAAATCCCAACTACTTGTTAGGATAGATCGTGCATTAATTGTTATCTCCTACATACCATGTTGACTTGTACTTTACACCATTGAACTACATTATGAGTAAGCTTTTTGTAAGTTTATGTGCCATTAGTCAAGCCTAATAGATTGAGAAAGAACTCTAATGTGCATTTATTTTCCTGCACACCCCTTAGCTTGGGTATTTCCACTATGCCCAATTTGATCTCTATGCATGCTTCCTCAATGCATTCACTTGTCCTGTGCTCATTAAGAAACTTGTGTGCGCTCGTGCCTTGTGCCTTTGTGCATTGTACCTTTGTGAAATAGGACTTAACCATCCTAGGTGATGTAAGATTTATTTTGCCCTTGGGATGCCCCTACATCAAATAGTCCCCCTTTGGATTCGTCTTCCTTTATTTTTAAGTGGATACTACCTTCTACAAAAGATAGGGATGCCATCGGGGAATATATTATGATTTAAGACTTCACACGAAACCCAAATGTGCCCAACTATGCCCAGAGCTGCATCAACCTAAACCTTGAAAACCATTACTTGACCAACTAATTTTAGACAAAGAAATTGAGTCAGAACATGTTGAGTATGATAATATACCCTTCTAGAGTCAAGTATGTCATGAACATGGACATATGGCATGTTTGTGTCCTTTGAAGGTACGTTGTTAATCAATCAAAAGGTTTACAAGTCCCACTATAATCAAAAGAACCATGTGATCCATGTCAACACAAGAAGATGTATAAACAAAGTTCGCCATTTTTAGAAAGCATACAAAAATAAGAAGGGAATAAATTCCAATTGGCATATGTTAGAAAACGGAAATTTTCTTATAATTCCAACTCCATCATTTAATGCAATCCCTTTGCTACTCTAATAAACACTAATGTAGAAGAGATAGAGTACATCTCAACCTCTACTGAAAAATGCCCAAAGAGATTAGTCTTGAGGCATTTACCTTGGATTTGTCACATTTTACATTAATATATGATTTTATTGCCTTCTATGCAAATTTCTATTGACTAGTGATAAATGGCTTCACTCTAAATCTAGGGAGTGTATGCAACAGATTAAGCTTGATCTACAACTTATCCTACTTAGTAAATCCAAACTCGGAGAAAATAATCAACTAACATCTATTCATATACTTTTTATATCAGGGGCATAGCCAAATTGGATCCACTAAGACTAACCAAGGGATCTCTAATCACATAACACTTGAGGAGAGTTTTTCCAAAAGCTCAAGTCAAATAACATTATGCAATAACCCTAGCTAGGTCTTCTAATACATAAAATTAAACTAATATAGTGCTCATCAAAGCTTGTGGCACAAAGGGGGATGGTTTAACACAAACAAACAATCAAGGGATCATGGTAGGCAAATGGGGGCCTAGATCACCTACAGTGAAAGATGGCAAGCAAAAAAGACCCTATAGCTATACTAAGTTTTAAGTATATAAAGGTAATCTAAGCAAGGAGTTATTTATTCAAAACTTATTACTTTGTGCAATATTTATCTAACAAATGAAATAACAAAAGTTGAAAATACTTACCTTTGAGCGAACATGTCGAGTCTCAATCTTTCCCTTGGCCAATGGTGCTTTGCAAGAGGTTGTTGTGGTTTTGTAAGGGTACACTATAAAAATCAACTCTAGGCTAAAAGACTCATACTTTGCATCTAAGACTTCCTACAAGACAAGTTATCTTCCCTCCAAGGCAAACCCTACGTAATGGCTCGTTCAAATGTAGATATAACAACATTATGAGTTCTAATAATGCGAAAATGAATGTTCCTCTCAATTAGATTGAAATGAGCCTTGTATTTATAGCAATGGATAAGTCTTAATATTTTCCGAATTTCACTCGATAAGGTTGGCCAACATAATCTATTTTTTTTTTTAAGTTATCGTTAGGCCTAGAACTAAGTCAGCTAGGTCGACTTATTAGGAAAAATAGGTGACATGGTCGACCAAACCGACTATGTAGGAAAAGTGGCCGACCTGGTTAGGGGCTATTGAGAAGGGAGGTTGTTTAGGGGATAAAGGCATAAAAGTTACTGAAATACGCAGTATATAATATATATAACACATTTAGACATGGATATGTACCTTTTATACTTTAAGTTATATGTATGTATGTATGTACATACTTACATACATATATATACTTTCGGGATGTTTGAAAGTGGTTTCGGACCTTTAGGAGCTATAATGCAAATTCTCCCTATTTTGCAGGGCGCTATTGGATTTTAAACTTAGTCATATTTTAAAATTTCAAGATTTCAGGGAGACATCATAGGAGGTAAATAGATGGACACTCTAAGAAAGTTGGACAAATAATAGAAATGATATGGTTAAACAACAATTTTGTGAAGCACCAATGCCCTATCCACCTTTTTTCAAGTGCACTCTTAAAGGCGTGCACTCAAAGAGATTGAAACTTTACAAATTCTTACAAGAGAAAAATGTCAATAAATGATGAAGTTTAAAAATATTATGTGTATACAAGGAGTGTGTTTGACTTGTAAAAATATTTTTAGGAAAAAACAATGAACTCCATTACCATGATGTAGGGAGTGTGTTGAGCATGAACAAATCTTTCTAGGAAAAATCAATAATCTCCATTACAATATGCTTAAGGTATTATGATTTTTTTATTATTTTCTACAAGGAAAAAGAAAAAAACATGTGTTGGGCTCAAAAAAATCATTCGAGGAAAAAATAATACGTTATATTACCATATGCCTAAGATATTATGATTTTTTGATTAACTTCTACAAAGAAAAAAAAACTTTCATATGACAAAAAAATACAAATCAAATTTAAAGTTGAAACTGCCATATTACAGTAAAATAGATGTCAAATTTAAATCAACTTCTACAAGGAAGAAGAAAAAACTTTCATGACTGCTCAAAGGCCATGAGCGGGAAAGCAAAGTTCAAAATCAAAAATCTTGGCTGCTCTTTCTCTAACCGTCGACTACACAAATGCTCTAGTTTGTGGGCTGACGACTTTGAAACTGGGTTTGATAGCTTTGAGGAAGATGACAAAGAGGATCTTGAAATCCCTAAGCAGGGGGGAGAAGTCCTTGTCCCCAAAGATGGTTGTGGCATTGTGGAGCAGGGGTCGAAGTCTAAAGTTGCAAGCAACAGAGCAGAGACGACTTCCACCTCCTCTGCAAACAGGGTTTTAGGCCTGCAGAAAGGCTTTCTGGTCACGATTAAGAACGAGGAGAAGGTTAAGGACAAGTCATCGGGCGCAGGTGCTAACATTCCTCCTCAGCTAAATGCACATGTTTCTAAGCCTTAATTGTCCGTCAATGTGGTGCCCAACGGGGTCAACATTGAGTTCTTTACAATAGTTTTATTTGGTAAGGCATTGTTTTGCAGAAATGGTGCTCGCCAACTAGAGATATAAGGGTAGGAAACACTGTAAATATTTGTAATCGTCTCATAGAACCTCTACATCGTCCTAAGGTATGTATCTTTCCAGGTCATTCTGAAGCACATTCCTTTGAGGAGCGTTGGGTTAATGCCAAGTGAAAGAATGTCGCGAATCCATTCCACGAGTGTGGGGACTTCTACAAGTTTGTGTTATCTTATGATTCTAATGCAGAATATCCTACTCTTGTTAATGCATTCAATATTTTTGGGTCTCTTGTACGAATCTACCCCAATTTCGAGCTCTATCCCTTCGGCATCTCTCCAGCTTGGGGATGCCCCTATTCTTTTTTTTTTTTTTTTTGGAAGAATGTGCCGGAGTGGGAAATCTTTGATCCTTCTATCCAAGGTATGGAGCGTGATATTGGTTGCAAATGTCTCTTTGAAAAATGTGTGGGCACTTTCTTTTCAACCTTTGTTCTTTTCAAATGAGTTGTTTTTGGAGTTCCATTACAATGCTTTCCTTTACGTTGCTCAACGGAGGGTTTTTCCAAGTGGTCTTTCAAAACCCTTTAGATAGGGAGTTTATTTAGTCTTCAGGGCCTTGATTCTTTAGAAATTTTGGGATTTTTTTCTACACTTGGTCCCTTTTTTTTGACCTTTTGAAGGCATAGATTTTAGTCGTCTCTCTATGGATCCGGGTTTACAATATTCCCTCTTTCTTAAGAAAAGAGAATGACATCAAAAAGTTAGTCTTCAAAGTGAGTTTTTTTGTGAAAATTGATGAAAACTCTTGGGACGCAAATTTGTGACGTTTCCACCATTCTCGATCTTTTCAAACCTCTCTTTCATTCGATTAAGTTGTTTTCCTCTCGTGCCTTGTGGACTCAATTTTTTAACTAAAAAGGACTTCCCTTTCGTTGTCGCATTGTTGGATGCCCTATTAAGTTTCAAAAGTTGGTCTTCATATCACTCTCAAATAGTTTGGAAGAGGAAACGTTGGGATACCTACCCAAGTTTCCTTGTGGTGCAATCATGACAAGTTTTACTGGCCCTGCTTCCTATCAACCTCCCCCTATACCAAAGGTTTGTGGGGTTTCTTCTCAACAAGAAGAGACCTTAACGGTAGTGTCAGATCTTATTTCATCTCCGATTTCTTCACATCTGGTTCACGTTGTTTCCACCCCTTTATGCCTAAAAAGACCAAACTATGATGCAAGCATTCATCTAAAAGGAAAAGTAGAAACTCAAAGACATAAACGCTTGTAATAGAAATGGATGAATTGGTGAAAAATGGCACTTAATGGACAATGGATGATCTTCTTTCTCATCAAAAGAGAATATTGGCTTCTACAAATGACTAATTTCTCATTGGGGTCTTTTTAATCTTTAAAATATATATCTCACTTTAAAACCTTCTCTTAATTATTCTTAATATGTTGTCTTTTTATTACCTTTTGATTGTTGGAATAGTAATAAGTAGTGTTAGACCTTTTATTTATGTCCTAAATCTAATTCTTAACTTTGATTTAAAACATTTACCTTTAAATTTTATTTTATTTTTTAAAAAACTTTCATGCCAAAAAAATACATATTAAATTTGAAATTAAAACTATAATACATGTCAAATTTACAATCAACACATTCTATTAAAATAATTAAACAAATAATTACAGGAAAATATCTGTGTACTTGAACGACGGCTCAACATATTATCTCACCACTTTTCAATTTGTTAAAAGCCCACAATGCTCTTTTAAAGTTTCATAAAAATAGACAAATAATATAAGATTATGAGCAACTAAGAAACATGTGTTTACACAATTTTTCATAAAAGACTGCAATGATAAATTTTCTACTTACAACTAGAAATTATATAAAGAAAAAATTTCAAAAAAAAAATGCTTCAGAACCATTATCGGTCATCCCCGTGCCACGTCCATACAATGTCCTTGAGCCCCGGCCGGAGCTCCTGAGCACAGAAATTGTTATATTCCAACGTATCACCTCCCGCCTTGCTGAGCTCAACAACAAACATCGAAGGGGTCACCTCGAAAACCTCGGCAGCAATTGTCAGGTGTCCCTTTCTTCCTTGCTGGGACCCCTGCATCTTCACCTTACAGTCCCCTCTTTTCTTTACGCTGAACCTCAACAGCTTGGCAATTTCCTCCAGCTTGGAAATTATGCTGCCTGCCGGCTGAGTAGACGTGAAACGTGACTCAGCCTTTCTCGCATTCTCTTTTTCAAAGAGCCCCGAGAGATTTAACCCCGACGACTGGGAAATGATGTCGAAGGCGTTGAGACACGTGGGCTTGGATTCTGCTGACTCGGACTTGGGTTCCTCCTGTGATGACTCGAACGCGGAGTCCACGTCGACGAGATTGATTTCGTCGTCTTGTACAACTGGACGCTCTCTTTTGAAACCCTTTTTAAACCAGGGAACTTCCATCAACCGCGGTATGGTTAACCGCGCCTTGGGGTTAGGGTTAAGCAGGTTCGAAATTAGCTTAACAGCTGCAGGAGAAAACCAGGGTGGACACTTGAACTCCCCCCTGTAGATTTTCCTGTACATGACCATCAAATTGGGGTCATGAAACGGCAAATACCCCGCCATGAGGACGAATAGGATCACGCCGCACGACCAGATGTCAGCCTTGGCCCCATCATACCCCTTCTTGACAATTACCTCGGGTGCCACGTAGGCCGGCGTCCCGCAGGTCGTATGGAGCAGCCCATCCTGGCGGAACTGCTCAGGCAAGGCGCTTAGACCAAAATCGGAAATCTTCAGATCTCCGTTTACGTCAAGCAATAGATTTTCCGGCTTGAGATCTCTGTGAAAAACCCCACGGCTGTGACAGAAATCTACCGCGCTAATCAGCTGCTGGAAATATTTTCTTGCCTCGTGCTCCTTCAGTTTTCCCTTCTGCACCTTTTTAAAAAGCTCGCCGCCTTTGACATACTCCATGACGAAATAAATCTTCGTCTTGGACGCCATCACTTCGTAAAGCTGAACAACATTCGGATGCCGAACCAGCCTCATGACAGAAATTTCCCGCTTGATTTGCTCCATCATGCCGATCTGCATGATTTTTTCCTTGTCCATGACCTTAATCGCCACGCTGTCGCCTGTCTTAAGGTCTCTGGCATGGTATACCTTCGCGAAGGTCCCTTGGCCCAAATGCTTCCCTAACTCGTACTTTCCCATCAAAATATGGGGTTTTGTAGTCTCCATCTTTACCTATCACAAAGAATCCAATGCTACTGGAAAATGTAGAAACTTTGGACCCGAGCCGCTTCTGTTTATTTTCGAAGAAGAGATATTCCACCCCTAGCCATCGTCAATGAGTTCCCTCAAAGACAACCCCAGGCAAACCATTTTGCTGCTGCAAAATATTACTCCATTTTCCCGCAGCAGATTTGCAGCGACTTCTTCTTCGGCCGCTTCTATACTAATCGAAACCCTAGAATCCGAACCCCAAACCCTCATCTTGCCGCATTCGAAACCCCCTCAAACTAAAGAGACCTGAAAACCCCTAAAAAGCCTAAATTTGTCAAAAATCTGTCTTTCCAGATTACAGAAACACAGATTTCTTTTTTCTACTTCAGAGAAAGACGCCTCGCGTATTTATAGGACAAATCAATGAGTATAGTCATGCCATTCCGTGAATATTCGTTTAGCGGCGCAAGTGGAGGCACTAGTGGCGTTCCGTTAGCAAATTGGCATCGTTGAATCGGGCGGCCGTGAGTCATCTTTGCGCCATCATTTTTCTTGGAAGTTCTTTTCCATTTCTGCATGTGTTTAATATAATAACAGCGACCATAGTAATTTATTGGTGTCGACACAATCTGACTTGACGAGTGGCTTAGGTGAAGGTGGAATCTCTTTATATATTTGTGAATACTTACACCTAAATACTTTACAATCTTCTTGTAACGATATTAAAATAAAATTATTGTAATTATTTTTTTCTAATATTGTATTAGTTGTCACTTGACGGATAGTATATTTTTCGAGGGAGTTCATATGAAAAGTTATTTGGAAAAGAGTTTTCATTGTTTTATTGGTCTAATGATTTCTTTTTAATATTGTATTAGTTGTCGGTAGCCCATATGAAGAGGAGTTCTGTTGGAAAAGAGTTTCCATTATTTTATTGGTCTATGATTTAATAATATACAAGTATTATAAAAATTGTGAGAAAATGATTTGATAGAGAAAAATTTTAAATAATGAACTACATTTACCTTTCTTTATCTATTAATAAATGTTTAAGATAATTATGTAAAAGTGGGTTTCCTTGTCTTATAACTACTACAAGTATTTTAATATATATTTTTTGAAAAATATTTAGATATATTAATTTTGAGGTGTCTATCTTAGATTTGTCACACAAGGTCGTTTATTCAAAGGTTTCATATTGATTGACGATTCCATTACCTTCTCTGATTATGAATTGTGATATATATCCTCAATTCATTTGCACCAATATGTCAACCTTGAAAAAATCTTTAAAAAAAAAAACACCAAACTCCACCGTATGCTAAAGATATCACAATAATTTGATTACCTTGTCCAAGCAAGAAGAAAAACTACCCTATAATAATCAAATAGACAACATATTTTCAAGTAACTTATTTTTATTGCAAACTTACACTATTACACTTCTCTACCATCGACTTCACCTTCCGTTTTTTCTAGTCCATACATTATAGAGAAATCAAACAAGGTACTAGCAGTGGAGATCTCTCTCCCTGAGGTAACTGGACTAATTTATGTATTTAAAGATAATGCAATTATTTGTAGGTTTAAGGGGTTCTAACCTTGGTCAAAAGAATTGTATTATTGAATCTATGCTACTTAGACCAACAAATGTGAGATCTAGTTATGTTATAAAGGGTTCTTCATAGTTAATTGTTTTGAGCCTAATGATTATCAACAAGTTTTTTAAGAAGGACCTTGTGTTGGGTTAGAGTTGGGCTCTTCACTACCCCCTAGTTCTTAGATTTTGATCCCTCAACAATGGTAGTGTCAAAAAAATCAGTTTGAGTTCGGCACATGAATCTTTCTCTTCCCTTTTGGCACCCTTCAATATGTGAAGCTATTAGAAATATGCTTGGAAGGTTCATTGAGGTGGATAATTAGTGGTCTAAACAAAGGATATGCTCGTATTTGTGTGGAGGTGGACCTTAGTAAAGGTCTCTTGGATATAATCCAACTGAAATGTGACAATTTTCATTGGATCCAAACCTTGGACTATGAAAACACTACCTTTAGATGTTGTTTTTGCCACCAAATTGATCATCTTCAAGGGGCATGTCCTCACATAGGCAAGCCAAAAAATAAAAAAGACCATCCTGTTAAATCTTAAGTTGGAAGTCGTATGAGCATCCTATTTCAAAAGATGAAGAAGAAGTCCTAATTGATATGAAAAAATATGAGTTCAAGGTAAAATCTACAGATGGACTAACAATACACTATGGATTAGAGGTTATGGAAGAAACATTTGTGGAAGATAATGTTACAAGGGGAGAAATCAAGAGATTGCATGAATTTGAAATTTCTGAGTCGGATAAGGATCAAACCCCAATTGAACCTCAGCTATAGATGGTTATTGCTATTCTTCCTTCAGAGTTTCCTCTAGAGCTCTGGATAGAAGTTAAAAAGAATAATGGCAAAAAAGGATGCTTTGATGTTGTTGGTTTGAAGTACGATTTAGTTTTTGTGTGATTTGTGTGGCCTTGGGTTCTCCCTTTTGTATTCTTTTCTCTCCACGAGGCTTATTAAACTCACTGTAGCTTGGCATTTGAGGTGACTTCTCCACCTTTTTTTATATGACTAGTGGTGTACTGTATTAAATTTCATTATTAAAGGCATTTTCAATCAAAAAATTGAGATGAATAAAATATGTTCATCGCATTTTCATAGGTACTGATTCAAACTTATTTCCACTAATAATGATTGCATGCCCAATCACTAGCCTATGTGTAAAAAAACAAATAGTAATTTCATCAGTTATCCTTTGTGTGATATCATACTTACTCTCATAGGTGACGAGCTTATATATAAATTAGATTTTTTTCAAGATGTTGTTAATGGCAACATTAGTTTGGTGTCCAACACAACATACTACCGTGACAAAAGGTACCCATACTTTAAGTTCAATTTAATGACTTGGTGACCTTCTCTATCTACCACTTGATTATCAGTAAGTCAATGCATATACGACGATAGCATGCATCAAAGCCCACTATATATCAATAAAAAGAAAATATAATAATATCATCCTCCAACTTCTAATATAAATCATCGATCACAAATGAAATAAAAAACTTAATCTAATAAACAAACACCTATCAACATAATTGCTACTTTAAAATTTCACATTATTTTATTTAATAAGATGCACGAGTTATATACAACAAAGAAAATATTTAAAAAAAAAAAAAAAAAAAAATCTCATAAGAGATGCAAGTTGGCCTAACGGATCTTACACTAATATTTAAAATAAAAAATTATGAATCCTACTCGTGAACAAAATATGATTATTTACAATATTGCCTTTGAATATATTAATTGCATTTGGCATCAATTAATTATTAAGAATGCAACCTAAATTATGTAAACAATGTTTATTCTTGCACTATAATTGTTAGTTATTATTTTTATTGTTTATTGATTAAAAATACGTTAGACAATGAAAAATATAATCACATTAAAATTTTATTGCCCATTACATCTTTAAAAAAACTGTTTCCTATCACAAACATTATTAATTTATAAAAACTATTTCCTATTACAAATATTATTAATTTATAAAATTTTGTTTCAAACATTTGAATGTTTAAAAAGGCATGAAAAATAAAATAAATTAATTACTTACAATGAAAGCATTGGTACCGTGTCTGCGTACACCCATTGCTTTTCCGTATGTACGACTTCGTCAAATTCAAATTCAAATGAAAAAAGTTAAAATGAACCGACCGTTTGTTTGATTTCAATTATTAAATCGCTATCATTGAACATTGGTTCCTTCAAAGTTATTTTAGATTATTTATACATTAGTCATATTTGCAAAGTATTTTATGGACCAAGTCAAATTTATTGGAATAATAATTGTATTTTGGGTTTTGTTTGAGGATTGTAAAAGGATTGGGTTCTTTTCAAAAAAAAATCTTTTCAGTAATAATATTAAATAATAATTGTGTTTTGTCGACATTTTGTTTTGTAGAGTTGTTTATTTTTAAAAATATTACGTGTTTATAATTTAAAAAATATAGAGCTAAAGTATATGGGATTATCATCTACAACAAAAAGGTGGTCCGTTAGTATCAATGATTTTTAAGTATTAGTCTAAAAAAAATTGTAACATATGAATATATTTTAGAAAATTGTGTTTCAAATAGAGAAAGGCAACAACATTCATAAACTTCTCTTAAAACACAATAATATTTGTTGGGAATGACTAGTAGCAAAAAAAAAAAAAAAAAAAAAAACCAAAACTTAAGCACAAAAAATAACAAATCCTAAAACCCTAAAAAGTTGTAAACCTTAGTTATTAGGATGGAGCAACAAAACAATCATAGTCATGCCTAACATAGTGGTCATCGTTCAAAAATAAAGAAAAAGCTCGAACAACATAGTGTCGCCTTCGTGGCCAAAACAGAGATGCTACAAACATAAAAGCAACCAACATAGGGAGATGTCACTAACAAAGAAACACTGCCAGAAATACAATCCTCACACACAGCGAAAGAATGTTATCATCACCACAGAGCCAAGCCACTGCAATTGTTTAGGTCACACATGAATAAAGCCAAACCATCATAGATGATTAAAACCACCGAGCAAAACCACATAACAAATAGAACAACAATGGGATGCCCCAAAGGCACCATGAAATCCCACCTCCATTCCTGTGGCTATTAGAGTCCAACCTTAAACCATTATCTTGTGGGGAAAACCCTAGGTCTAGGGTTTCAGGTTAAGGAGAGAGGCTTCTAAAAGGTGCCTCTTCTACTTCCATCTCCTCATGGAAATAATTTGACATGACAAACAATTAATCTATTTACATTTTCACTTGTAGATTTTATGAGTAAGATTTTAATAGGGATGAATTATTTATAAAGATAAAATTACTTTTATGTTATATTTATACGATATTGTTTTTGTAGTTGCTTCTTTTTCAAAGTTATAGTTATAAAACTAGTTCTTTCATCTTAAGTCACAAAGATATATCGATAGGGATAATTTAAAGTTTTATATTTATTTATTTATTTATTGCTCGAGATAACTAGGGTATAATGCTAGACCATAAAAAAATAAATTAAAGAGCAGATCTGAAGAAATGTTTTACAATGGGTTTAAAGTGAAGGGTACCAAGTACCAATATATAGAATATCCTATCAAGCTACGTAGGTAGCAAAAAGTTAACCGAGTAGACAAGACTCATTCAATAGAAGAGAAGCATGAAAAAAGTCCACAACATTGGTTAATCATCATAAAACAACAATCCATCAACCCTAGATCCGCAAGATGCCCAACAACATGAATCAAACTAGACACCCAACCGAATTTATAAGCTTGGGAGCAAACTAGTCCAGTAATCAAAGTCCCACCATTTATATAAAATCATATCCATAACCAAAACCCATTCTTCCAAAATGTGTTTTTGTGAGGGCATTGAGGTGTGTGTAATGGCAAAGAAAGCCATGACAAGAAAGAGAATCAAAATCGTTCCCAAAAACAACCATCCATGGGAATAGTAAAATATTTATTATAGAGTAAATTATACATAGTTTATCACAAAGACTGTCTATTTAGAGTGGGTGTTCAGATGGAAAATTACACAATTCTCTTAGAATCATAGCTTATACTACAATTGTCGCATAAAAAACAAAATAGAAAAAGCAATAATAAGCTATTCTATAATAATTACTTCTTCAAGGTCCGCATCATCCTCATTTGTTGAAGCTATAACCACATCCTAGTCCAACATCCCCTGCATTCCCCTGAGGCCCAAATTTATCCTTTAGGGGCTGGGTTGGAGATTCAACCACACAGTAAAAAGGGAGCTTAAAACCTAGTCGCTTTGCCATGAAGGATTATCCTTTGCATATATTTGAGAGACCATCCAAAATCATATGGCAGTGGTCCACACCATCAAGACCCACTAAATGAAGTAGAGTTTCTAGGTCCTTGTGCTCTTCATGCAATGTACATGTCCCCACCACATTTGACAACATATTTGCACAACTCAAGGATTGAACAACCTCAAACACATTTTGACGGCCTACAAATTGGTAAAGATCTAAAATAAGTAATTTCACAAATTTGGAGATATCCTTGCCTTCCACCTCATCCATCTTGGTTGCAACAACCCACATTCTTTTTAACCATATATACATGAGGGAGTTTTATGTTTCTCCATTAATATAACTCGAAAAATCCTCTACTACCACCTCCCTCATTTGCCTCTTAGCTACCAATTTCTCCTTACTAGCTCAAGTATTTGAATAGGAGGCTTCCTCTATCTTAACCACTTTTCTTTTGTCCATTATGAGAAATAGAATACAAAAAACCAAAAACTACAACCTAACACCATTGTTGAAATCCTTTTGGTTAGAAGAAAGATAAGGCTTCACACATACCAAGCCAAAGTGGAAATCCTTACATTGATAGGAGTAAATGAGACTATTAAATCATTATTAAAATAAATAAATGGAAATCCCCCTAAAGCGGACACCACCCAAATTAATGATTACAATTAATTAATTTGTAATTTATTTTTGAATTATAATTAATTAGTTTTTAATTTTATTTTTTATTAATAAAAAATACCATAGACAATGAAAATCTAATCACATTAAAATTTTATTGCCCATTAAATCTTTAAAAAAACTCTTATTACAAATATCATTAATTTATAAAAACTATTTCCTATTACAAATATTATAATTAAATCTTCACACATGCCAAGCCAAAGTGGCAATCGTTACATTGATAGCGTAAATGAGACTATTAAATTATTATTAAAGTAAATAAATGGAAATCTTTCTAAGGTAGACCCCACCCAAATTAATGATTAAATGTCAATAATGAAAATATTTTGAGATTAGAGCATGCCAACCTCACCATCCCCAAGATCATTAGAACTATGATAGAAAATGAGAAGCATCCAATGTCATGAGTGTTTGTAATTCATTAGGGAAGGGAGGTTCCCAAAACGTATTCATTCTAATCATGGTTTGCCTGAGTACAACACCCCTTTTTTTCCCCAATCAACCACTTTATTTCCATATCACTTTGTGTGGAGGAACTCAATCTAATTGAAATGGTTAATCAATTGGGTGATCTCATCCATTATAATTTTAATTTTCAAAGATTTCACAGTTCCTCCAAGGCTATATTAATTATTACTTGAGAGTCCCCTTCCACAATGAAGTTCTTTCATCCCCTCATTTGAGCAATTTGGATGCCCTTGAGGAACATTTTAGCCTAGATTGCATTATTAAAATCAATTTTTTTTAATAAAAAAGGGGGTAAAAACTTTATTAAACTTAAAACAACAGATTACAAAAGCGTCCAAGCAGCCCAAAAGACAAGCAAACCAAAAACAACAGCCTCAAACCTCAACTCCACCAATACCTCCATCAAGAATGGGTTCCAATTCTTGACATAAATCACCAGGCAGCTACTCCCATTCATCCGCCTTGCGGCCTTCTCCCTCTTTCGACGCCCATTTCGCCAAACAATCAACCACCCTATTCCACTCTCGTGGAATGTGGGCATAGGATACTGAATCCATGCACGAACTCACCTGTAAAATCTGCTGCACCATCGTGGCCAACTGCAAGCTCACATCAGAAATTTTCCTTTCTAGGATCAAATTAATCAGGACATGAGAATCAGCTTTGTAGATCACCCTCCTCCAACCCAAAGCATAAGCTCTCCTCAAAGCATATAAGATAGACAAACCTTCCATATTATTGACCGTCTGCACTCCCCGATATGCCGAGAAAATAAAAACCACTGATCCTAAAAAATCCCTAGCAATCCCACCAATCCCAGCCGCCCCTGGGTTGCCCCTGGACGACCCATCTGTATTAATTTTCAAAAGCCCAGTAGGTGGAGGCGTCCACTGCCCTAACCGTTGAACTTTTCGTTGCCCCTGTGTACCACGTCTAACACAAGCCGAGATCGAAGATAACTCTCTTATACCAAATTGTTCCAGCACCTCAGCGTCCCCTTTCTTCAATGGCAGCATAACCTTGCTCTTCGCTTCAATAGATTCCTGGATCATTCCCTTAATTCTACTCCAGACCTGTTGAGTCGCCAATTTTTCCTCCTTAAAAATCATTTGATTTCTTTCCAGCCAAACTTGCCAGAGCAGGAAAATAGGTCCAGCCTACCACGCATCCTGCAAGAAGGAAGTCGAAGAAGGGGGACGGCCCACTCTAGACCAAAAATCTGCCAAAGAGACAGCGTGGATGCACTGGCATCTCCATGCGTCTCACCAGAAGTGCCACAATTGAAGAGTGAAGGGACAACGAAAGAAAATGTGAGATGAGTCTTCCTCCTCTCTATTGCAGAGCACACACCTCGAAGGACCAGCAAATCCCCACTTCCGAATATTGTCCCATGTCAAACATCTATTCCACACTAAAGTCCATGTAAAATAGTTACACTTCAGCCACGAGAAAAGTCCATGTAAAATAGTTACACTTCGGCCACGAGAAACCATTCCAAACTTTCTTCCACCACTAAACTTCCCCTGTATCCTCATACTACTGGGAAATCAACACCTGATAGCCATAGGACACCATATACTTCCCCTTGGGGTTTGGGGACCAAGCTAAGACATCGTTGTCCATAAGTGTGTTGTAACTATGTCGAAACAAAATATTTTACAGGTCTGCGCACTCTACCTCCAAACCAAGAATCGGCCACTCTTTCGAGGACTTCCATCTGGCAACCACCACCTGCCCCTAAAAGGAAAGGAATTTAAATTCGCACACCCGTTTCCATCTAGCTTCACAAAACCTCTGGGCTAGAGTACTCATCTAAGGATATTGGCAAATTATAGGAGGGAAACCGTCCCACGAGTCATGCCAAAAATGGACCTCCACCCCACTCTTGCATATCCAAAAAAGACCCCTCTTAATTAACGTGGCTCCTTTCTTGAGAGTCGCCCAAATCACCGAGCCTTTACCAACCAAATCATATTGTGGAATATCCCTTCGGGGAATCCCAAAAAAATACTTGTGGGACAACACTCTAGCCCATAGCCGATCTTGCTCCACGCACGAACGCCAGTATAGTTTGGCAGCCAAAGCAGTACCAGATAGCACAGACTATCATAATCTCAGCCCGCCAAACCTCTTGGGGCTGCAAATCGTCTCCCACTTAATTAAGCTCCACTTGGAAGAAGATAAATTCCCAACCCATAAAAATTGTCTTGTTAAGGAGTCCAAGTCCTTAATAAAGCTCATCGGTGCCACCTGGGTCATACACCTGTAGTTGAACCCGACCCGCAAAGGATAACCAACGGTGGGTCCAATGATTCACCTTGTCCCAAAATTTGTCTAGGATCGCCTGCCACGACTCCTTAGCCAGCCGGCTAGCAGAGATAGGAATCCCGAGATAAAGCAGTGGGACACTCCCAGTTTGGAACCTGAGGATAAGAGCCACTCTTCGTTGTATGGCCGAAAGAGTGTTAAAAAATAGATGATTTGCCCTTATTAATTACCTGTCTAGAGGCCGTAAGGTAAACATTCAGGCTCTTGCGTATGTTAGATGCCTCCTTAATAGTAGCCCTGCCCATCAAGGCCACATCATCCACAAATTGGAGATGGGATTGTACAGGTATTTCCCCTCCCCACTGCCAACCCTGAATAGCACCATCACCCACATTTCTTTTGATTAATCGACCCAAGCCTTCTGCCAATAGAAGAAACAAGTAAGGAGAAAGAGGGTCGCCTTGCCTCAATCCATGAGAAGCCTTAAAGAGATTAGAGTGCTCACCATTAATCAAAACTAAAAAGGAGGTCGAGTTCACACAACTCAAAACCAGACGAATCCAATCCTCTACATAACCAAAGGTGCCCAAGACCTTCTGGAGGAAGGACCACTGAACTCTATCATAGGCCTTTGGCATATCGAGCTTGATAAACATCGCCTTCTCTTTGGACTGGGTCATGGAATGTATAGTCTCAATAGCCATCACCACCCCATCCAAAATCTATGGGCCCTCCACAAAGCCACCTTGCTCCTCCGAGATAAGCGCAGGCAGCCACTTTTTTATCCTCTAAGCAATCAGCTTAGAAATAATTTTATAAGCGACATTGCAGAGAGAAATGGGCCTAAAAGGACTCAGCCTATCGGCCCCTACACCCTTAAGAATGAGAACCAGGAAGGTGGAGTTCAAAGCCCTAAGCATTTGCTTGTTCCTCTAGGATTCTTGAACAACAGCCAGGAGATCAAATTTAATAATTTCCCAAAATTCCTAGAAGAACTAAATCGAGAAGCCATTTGGACCAGGCGCCTTTCCTTTATGCATCACAAAGACTATCCTCCTTAACTCCTCCAAGGATATATCCCTCATCAAATGATCATTCATATCCCTGGTCACCAAAGAGGGAATACAAGACATAATTTAGACCTCTTCAACCAAGTCCCCCTGCGCTTCCTCCTTGAATAACGTAGCAAAATACTGCACTACCTCATTAATGATACCTTGCATAGAAGAAACAGTCTCTCCACTGTCCAACACCAAAGAAGCAATCCCCATGCCATGCTGTCTAGCCTGAACCAAATTGAAGAAGAAGGTTGTGTTCTTATCCCCTTCTCTAAGCCATTCAATCTAGGCTTTTTGTTTCAAAAATATTTCCTCCCTTAGTTCCCATTCCTCCAAAGCTTTTAAGGCCCTGGCTTCCTCCCTCAGCAAAACCTCAGTCATTCCCACATCCTGAATGGATCTGGTAATGACATTTAGCTCCATCTACGCCTCATTTCTTTGTTGGAAAATGTTCCCAAAACTTTGTCAGTTCCACTTCTTCAGCTGGTACTTGACGAATTGGAGAAGCTTAACAAGAGTATAAATTGTTGTTCCCACAGCAGGCCTACCCCTCCACCAATCCGCCACTCGTCCAAACAGGTCTGGGTCCTTGAACCACATAAGCTGAAACTTGAAAGGCGCCTTCAGAGGCTCACGGGCAGAGGAAATGACCAATTTTATTGGCCAGTGGTCCAAGCCCCTCCATATGTACTGATGTTCATGGTTGATGGCTCAAGATCCTTGATTCATGCAACTACCATCAAATTCAATTAATGATGCATAGTTCTTGATTTGACAGCCCTGTTGATGAATTATAGGCTCCTAAAAAATTATGTTGTTTAAATCCCAACTACTTGTTAGGATAGATCGTGCATTAAATTTTATCTCCTGCATACCATGTTGACTTGTACTTTACACCATTGAGCTTCATTATGAGTAAGCTTTTTGTAAGTTTATGTGTCATTAGTCAAGCCTAATAAACAGAGAAGTAACTCTAATGTGCACTTATTTTCCTGCACAACCCTTAGCTTGGATATTTCCACTATGCCTAATTAGATCTCTATGCATGCTTCCTCAATGCATTCACTTGTCTTGTGTTCATCAAGAAACTTGTGTGCGCTCGTGTCTTGTGCCCTTGTGCATTGTGCCTTTGTGAAATAGGACTTAACCATCCTAGGTGATGTAAGATTTATTTTGCCCTTGGGATGCCCCTGCATCAAATAGTCCCTCTTTGGATTCATCTTCCTTTATTTTTAAGTGGATACTACCTTATACAAAAGATAGGGATGTCATCGAGGAATATATTATGATTTAAGACTTCACAATAAACCCAAATGTGCCCAACTATGCCGATAGTTGCATCAACCTAAACCTTGAAAACCATTACTTGACCAACTAATTTTAGACACAAAGGAATTGAGTTAAAACATGTTGAGTATGATAATATACCCTTCTAGATTCAAGTATGCCATGAACATGGACATATGACATGTTTGTGTCGTTTAGAGGTAGGTTGCTAATAATCAAAAGGTTTACAAGTCTCACTATAATTGGAAGAACCTTGTGATCCATAGCAACACAAGATGTATAAACAAAGTTCGCCATCTTTAGAAAGAACATAAAAATAAGAAGGGAATAAATTAGGAATTGGCATATGTTAGAAAACGAAAATTTACTTATAATTCCAACTCCATCATTTAATGCAATCCCTTTGCTACTCTAATAAACACTAATGTAGAAGAGATAGAGTACATCTCAACCTCTATTGAAAAATGCCCAAAGAGATTAGTCTTGAGGCATTTATCTTGGATTTGTCACATTTTACATTAATATATGATTTTATTGCCTTTTATGCAAATTTCTATTGACTAGTGATAAATGGCCTCACTCTAAATGTAGGGAGTGTATGCAGCAGATTAAGATTGATCTACAACTTATCCTACTTGGTAAATCCAAGCTTGAAGAAAATAATCAACTAACATCTATTCATATACTTTTTATATCAGGGGCATAACCAAATTGGATCCGCTAAGACTAACCAAGGGATCTCTAATCACATAACACTAAAGGAGAGTTTTTTCCAAAACCTCTAGTCAAATAACACTATGCAATAACCCTAGCTAGGTCTTCTAATACATAAAATTAAACTAATATAGTGTTCATCAAAGCTTGTGGCACAAAGGGGGATGGTTTAACACAAACAAACAATCAAGGGATCATGGTAGGCAAATGGGGGCCTAGATCACCTACGGTGAAAGATGGCAAGCAAAGAAGACCCTATAGCTATACTAAGTTTAAGTATATAAAGGTAATCTAAGCAAAGAGTTATTTATTCAAAACTTATTACTTTGTGCAATATTTATCTATCAAATGAAATAACAAAAGTTGGAGATACTTACCTTTGGGCAACCCTGTCGAGTCTCAATGTTTCCTTTGGCCAATGGTGCTTTGCAAGAGGTTGTTGTGGTTTTGTAACGATACACTATAAAAATCAACTCTAGGTTAAAAGACTCATACTTTGCATCTAAGACTCCCTACAAGACAAGTTATCTTTCCACCAAGGCAAACCCTAAGTAATGGCTCCTTCAAAAATAGATATAACAAAATTATGAGTTGTAATAATGCGAAAATGAATGTTCCTCTCAATTGGATTGAAATGAGCCTTTTATTTATAGCAATGGATAAGTCCTAACATTTTCAGAATTTCACTTGATAAGGTTGGCCAACACAATTTAATTTTTTTTTAAAATGTTATCGGTAGGCCTCGAACTAAGTCGCCCAGGTCGACTTAGTAGGAAAAATAGGAGACATGGTCGACCAAGCCAACTATGTAGGAAAAGTGGCCGACCTAGTTAAGGGCTATTGAGAAGGGAGATTGTTTAGGGGATAAAGGCATAAAAGTTACTGAAATAGGTAGTATATAATATATATAACACATTTAGACATGGACATGTCCCTTTTATACTTTAAGTTATATGTATGTATGTATGTACATACATACATACATATACTTTCAAGATGTTTGAGAGTGGTTTCGAACCCTTAGGAGTGATAATGCAAATTCTACCTGTTTTGCAGGGCCCTCTTGGATTTCAAACTTAGTCATATTTTAAAATTTCAAGATTTCAAGGAGACATCATAGGAGGTAAATGGATGGACACTCTAAGAAAGTTGGACAAATAGTAGGAATGATATGGTTAAACAACAATTTTGTGAAGCACCAATGCCTTGTCCACCTTTTTTCGGGTACAACCTTAAAGGCGTGCACTCAGAGATATTGAAACTTCAAAGAGTCGTGCAAGAGAAAAAATATCAATAAACGATAAAGTTTAAAAATATTATGTGTATATAGGTAGTGCATTAGGCTTGTAAAAATATTTTTAGGAAAAAACAATGAACTCTATTACCATGATGTAGGGAGTGTGTTGAGCATGAACAAATCTTTCTAGGAAAAAACAATAATCTGTATTACCATATGTCTAAGGTATTATGGTTTTTTAATTATTTTCTACAAGGAAGAAGAAAAAAGCATGTGTTGGGCTTAAAAAAATCATTCGAGGAAAAAATAATACGTTATATTACCATATGACTAAGATATTATGATTTTTTGATTAACTTCTACAAAGACGAAAAAACTTTCATATGACAAAAAAATACAAATCAAATTTAAAGTTGAAACTGCCATATTACAGTAAAATAGATGTCAAATTTAAATCAACTTCTACAAAGAAGAAGAAAAAACTTTCATGACTGCACAAAGGCCATGAACGGGAGAGCAAAGTTCAAAATCAAAAATCTTACCAACTCTTTCTCTAACCGTCGACTACACAAATGCTCTAGTTTGTGGGCTGACGAATTTGAACTGGGATTGATAGCTTTGAGGAAGATGACGAAGCGGATCTTGAAATCCCTAAGCAGGGGGGAGAAGTCTTTGTCCCCAAAGATTTGTGGCATTGTGGAGCAGGGGTCGAAGTCTAAAGTTGCAAGCAACAGAGCAGAGACGACTTCCACCTCCTCTGCAAACAGGGTTTTAGGCTTGCAGAAAGGCTTTCTGGTCGTGGTTAAGAACAAGGAGAAGGTTAAGGACGGGTCAACGAGCGCAGTTGTTAGCATTCCTCCTCAACTAAATGTACATGTTTCTAGCCCTTAATTGTACGTCAATGTGGTGCCCAACGGGGTCAACATTGAGTTCTTAACAATAGTTTTATTTGGTAAGGCATTGTTTTGCAGAAATGGTGCTCGCCAACTAGAGATATAAGGGTAGGAAACACTGTAAATATTTGTAATCGTCTCATAGAACCTCTACCTCGTCCTAAGGTATGTATCTTTCCAGGTCATTCTGAAGCACATTCCTTTGAGGAGCGTTGGGTTAATGCCAAGTGAAAGAATGTCGCGAATCCATTCCACGAGTGTGGGGACTTCTACAAGTTTGTGTTATCTTATGATTCTAATGCAGAATATCCCACTCTTGTTAATGCATTCAATATTTTTGGGTCTCTTGTACGAGTCGACCCCAATTTCGAGCTCTATCCTTTCTGCATCTCTCCAGCTTGGGGATGCCCCTATTCTTTTTTTGAAGAATGTGCCGGAGTGGGAAATCTTTGATCCTTCTATCCAGGTTATGGACCTTGATATTGGTTGCAAATCTCTCTTTGGCAAATGTGTGGGCACTTTCCTCTCAACCTTTGATCTTTTCAAATGAGTTGTTTTTGGAGTTTCATTACAACGCTTTCTTTTACGTTGCTCAACAGAGGGTTTTTTCAAGTGGTCTTCCAAAACCCTTTAGATAGGGAGTTTATTTAGTCTTCAATGTTAGGTTGTGGAGCTAAAAGCTTCACTGATGCAAACAGGGGAGGAGGTTGCTGAAGGTTGCTGAGTTGCAGAGCAATCGGCGTCGGTCTGATCAGCGGACGTCAGCATGATTAGTGAAGAGAAGCAACTGACGTTGGTCAGGGATCGACCAGCGTCGATCACCTCCAGGCAGATAGGAACCGACGTCGGTCCCCTGTGCAGTTCGAACTGCGAGTTTTACGGGCAGTTAGTTAACGAACCAAGTGTTTGCATGTCAAGAGCCAAATTTAGATTGGAAGTTGCGGATCTAATTATTGTAATTAGATGTCTAATTATTGTTTGGATGAGATCTATATAATAGACTCATGGGTTGTATTGTAAGGTGTTCTAGTTTGAGTTGAGCAAAGTTAGCTCCTTCTGTGTGTGACGTGAGCAAGGGTGTTCCTCCTAGTTCCACAACAGTACCAAGTGTGGGTGCTGGTTTTGGAGAATCAGCAGGATTCTTCAGGTGTGCAGGATCTTGGTCAGCAGGTGTGCATGGCTACGTTAGGAGATCTGCATGGTAAGTAAGATCATTGATCTGCAGGTGTATGTGTGTGCATGATCCAGATTTGCAGGTGTGCAGAACCAGATTGATTTGCAGGTGTGCAAGATCAGGGAGGATAGCAACACAACAGAGAGCAGAATCAGGGGAGATCTACTTGGAGTACAGTGTGTACTCAGAAAGAGAGCAAAGAGGAAGGCAAGGAAAATCCTTTCATAAGATCAGATTGGGTTGCAAGTTGTTGCAATTCAGGGGAGATCTACTTGAAGTATGATTGTGTACTTGGAGTGCGTGGAGCACTTGTGGAGTGCGTAGAGCACTGGAGTACTGGCAGTAGTGGATATTGACTGATTGGAGGTGAACACCAACTCTGTGTTTGAGTTGTGTGTTGTGACCGTAAGAGAGAGAGCTTTGAGGAAAGAAGTATTGTACACTTGAGGTGTAGGAAGCCTCTGTAAGGTGGAAGAGTGTGGCGGCTCTTTATTGTATTCTTTTTTGTATGAGTATTAATACAAGTTGTGTATTGTCTCTCATATTCTATGTTGTTTCTAGTTTCTAGTTACTTGTTACTTCTGGTTAATTTCTCATCTTAAGTTTCTTGTATATGGTAATCAATTGTGTGCTTCCAAGGGTTCCTAACAGTTGGTATCAGAGCTAAGGTTGCAGGGAGCAAGTTTTATGTTTGGTTACAGGGCACTCTCAGGTGTTTCTGATTGAGTGGGAGTATAACAACGGCAGAAGAAAGTAGGCTACGAATGGAGAAACTGAATAGCAGGAATGGTCAATTACGGTCCTATGAAAAGAAAGAGCAGGTAAAAAGAGATTGTTGGTTGGTAGCAGATCAACATGAAGAAGCAGATGTTGCAGGTGTTGCACAGGATGCTCTAGATAAAGTTGAATCTTGGTTAATAGATTTTGTTGCCTCTTTCTATGCAGTCCCAGGTAGAGGGGTTGGTGAGCCTTGTCATTGTATTGGCAAAGGGGAAGTGTTGCTGAAATTGCAGGCGGCCAACACATGGGTGTTGAACAAGGTCATGCAGGTCCCGGTCTTGGAGATGCGGCTAATTGCTTCAGAAAAGTTGGGTGATGAGAGATGCATAAGAACTCTCACAGCGGATGCACTTGAATTAGCGGTGGTAAGAAAGTAGGTATCCTTTATCTATCTACTTATATTACTGATTCTTCTTCTGTTGCGGAGACATGTCTTTGTAGGCTTGGTCACATGAGGAAGAATGAGATGCATGTTCTTAAGCGGAAGATAGATGTGTTTGATAGACTTAAAAACTGGAAAGCCTTGGTGTTCTTGGAGGAGATGACAGACAGAGACCAGTGGATGGGACTGGATACTTTTGAGCAGGGCAGTTTGGACATGGGTTTTGATTCAAAGGAGCTCGCGGGTAAAAAGTCATCACTCACAGGCGAACACAGTTACCGACGTCGGTCAGGAAAACCGGCATCGAACAGACAGATGTCAATGTCGATCATGTGTAGACCGAAGACGGTGATGTCGGTCAGGGTAAGATCGACGTTGGTCAGGAGGATCGACGTCGGCAATAGGTAAGACCGACGTCGATCAAGAGGACCGACGTCAGCAACAGAGACACCGACGTTGATAGAGTTGGTAGTCAGGCAGGGGCATGGAAACCGACATCGGTCGGATGCAGACTGTGTGGTGATCGAGGTCGTTCACTGTAACGGATTTTGGGTGGACAACAAGCTGTCAAGGAGTCTCAAACACCCATATGGAGGATTGAAGGTGGTAAGTAAGCCTCAAATTCGTTATTCCTCTTCTTTATACTAGTTGCTGACTGCAGAGCAGGAAGGATCCAGGAACAGTGGGAGCATGGCATGATGAGAATGCAGAACCAAGCGAGAGATTTGGTAGGGTTGCTAGCTGGATGAAAGCATAGAGACGAATGGATACCTTAGTTAAAGAATAGAGAGAACGGACATGTGAGACGGAAGGCCAGGTCATATGGTCTTGAGGAAGCTGCAAGACAATGGTACAGGGTTTGACAGGTGGATGACAAAGCATGGCTTTAGTCAATGTCAGGGTAACTACTGTGTTTGTCTTACCAGGGGGATGATGGTCATGACATTATCTTGTTACTGTATGTGGATGGTATGCTAGCTAGCAGGTTTGTACATACAGGGTTTTGCTGAGCTAAAGGTAAGGTTAGTTTAGTGGCATGTCATGAAGGATTTGGAGCAGCGAAATTCTTTGGCATGGGAGACATTGAAGATCACAGGTTGATTTTGTCTCCAGTGGAAGCTGATGTAAATCAGGTATTGGCAAGGTTCAGGATGCAAAACTGGTGCACACAAAGGGCTGGACAGTTCAGTGTCCGAAATCACATGAGGTCTAGTATAGACTTGAGTTTGCCCAAGCAGTGGGTGCTGTCAAAAAGTTTGAAGCTGATCCGAGAAAGAAGCACTGGAGAGCAGTTTAGTGGATTATCCAGTATTTGAGAGGGACCAACAGTAGGTCGACATGCTATGCAGGGTCAAGTTCTTTTCTACATGTGTTTGTAGATGCGGATGCGGCAGGTTATTTGGATGACAGGGGGTGCACCACAGGTTGTGTGGTGGGTGGTCTTCAAGATTGATCTTGAAGAGAGATACAAGCCAGGAAATAGATTAGATAGGGTACAGGTATAGGTACAAGTACAGTGCAGTTGTTTATCTCCAAGTGGGAGATTGTCAGGTTGTGGAGCTAAAAGCTTCACTGATGCAAACAGGGGAGGAGGTTGCTGAAGGTTGCTGAGTTGCAGAGCAACCGACATCGGTCTGATCAGTCGACGTCGACAGGATTAGTGAAGAGAAGCAATCGACGTTGGTCAGAGATCGGCCGCCGTTGGTCACCTCCAAGCAGACAGGGATCGACGTCGGTCGTATGTGCGGTTCGAACTGTGAGTTTTACGGACAGTTAGTTAACGAACCAAGTGTTTGCATGTCAAGAGCCAAATTTACAATGAAAGCTGCGGATTTAATTATTGTAATTAGATGTCTAATTATTGTTTGGATTAGATCTATATAATAGACTCATGGGTTGTATTGTAAGGTGTTCTAGTTTGAGTTGAACAAAGTTAGCTCCTTATGTGTGTGAGGTGAGCAAGGGTGTTCCTCCTAGTTCCACAACAGTACCAAATGTGGATGCTGGTTTTAAAGAATTAACAGGATTCTTTAGGAATGCAGGATCTTGGTCAGCAGGTGTGCATGGTAAGTAAGATCATTGATCTGCAGGTGTATGTGTGTGTATGATCCAGGTTTGCAGGTGTGCAGAACCAGATTGATTTGTAGGTGTGCAAGATCAGGGAGGACAGCAACACAACAGGGAGCAGAATCAGGGGGATCTACTTGGAGTACAGTGTGTACTCAGAAAGAGAGCAAAAAAAAAGGCAAGGAAGATCCTTCCATAAGTAAGATCAGATTGGGTTGCAAGTTGTTGCAGTTCATGGGAGATCTACTTGAAGTACGATTGTGTACTTGGAGTGCGTGGAGCACTTGTGGAGTGCGTAGAGCACTGGAGTACTGGCACTAGTGGATACTGAGTGGTTGGTGGTGAACACCAACTCTATGTTTGAGTTGTGTGTTGTGACCGTAAGAGAGAGAGCTTTGAGGAACGTGCTGTACACTTGAGGTGTGGGAAGCCTCTATAAGGTGGAAGAGTGTGGCGGCTCTTTATTGTATTCTTTTATGTATGAGTATTAATACAAGTTGTGTATTGTCTCTCATATTCTGTGTTGTTTCTGGTTTCTAGTTACTTGTTACTTCTGGTTAATTCCGCATCTTAAGTTGCTTGTATATGGTAATCAATTGTGTGCTTCCACGGGTTCCTAACATTCAAGGCCTTGATTCTTTAAAAAATTTGGCATCTTTTTCTACCCTTGGTCCCCTTTTTTGACCTTTTGAAGGCATAGATCTCAGTCGTCCCTCTATGGATCCGGGTTTACAATATTCCCTCTTTCTTAAGAAAAGAGAAAAACATCAAAAAGTTAGTCTTCAAAGTGGGCTCTTTTGTGAAAATTGATGAAAACTCTTGGGACGCAAATTTGTGAAGTTTCCACCATCCTCGATCTTTGAAACCTCTCTTTCATTCGATTAAGTTGTTTTCCTCTCGTGCCCTGTGGACACAAATTTTTAACTAAAAAGGACTTCCCTGTTGTTGTTTTGTTATAATCTCCTCAAGCATCGCGTTGTTGGCTGCCCTATTAAGTTTCAAAGGTTGGTCTTCATATCACTCTCAGATGATTTGGAAGAGGGAACGTTGGGATACCTACCCAAGTTTTCTTGTGGCATAATCATGACAAGTTTTACTCGCCCTGCTTCCTCTCAATCTCCACTTGTACCAAAGGTTTGTGGGGTTTCTTCTCAACAAGAAGAGACCTTAACGGTGGTGTCAAATCTTATTTCATCTCTGATTTCTTCACATCTAGTTCATGTTGTTTCCACCCCTTTATGCCTAAAAAGACCAAACTATGATGCAAGCACTCATCTAAAAGGAAAAGTAGAAACTCAAAGACATAAATGCTCATAGTAGAAATGGATGAATTGGTGAAAGATGGCACTCAATGGACAATGGATGATCTTCTTTCTCATCAAAGGAGAATATTGGCTTCTACAAATGACTAATTTCTCATTGGGGTCTTTTTAATCTTTAAAATATATATCTCACTTTAAAACCTTCTCTTAATTATTCTTAATATGTTGTCTTTTTATTACCTTTTGATTGTTGGAATAGTGATAAGTAGTGTTAGACCTTTTATTTATGTCCTAAATCTAATTCTTAACTTTGATTTAAAGCATTTACGTTTAAATTTTATTTTATTTCTCCTGAGTAAGCTATTGTTCAATCTCCACAACCCTGTCTCTGTCCTTGTGTAAGTTGAGCTTGCTAGCTTAATTGCTCGTGGAACCAACCATGTTGATCAACCAACTACAATTGCACCCTGGCAAGCTAGGAAGTAGCATTGCCCCTTTATGCGTCCAATTCCCTATGTTGGCACATCCCTGACTGGAATAACAAGTATTGATACCAAAAGGGATCCTCATGAATGATGAGGGACTCTAAAATATTTTGCATAGGAAATTTTAGAGAAGAGGGAACCCAAATGGGGAGCCATTGTGCATGCATCTTCATAGCGTTGACCTCAGGGCAATTTTTATTAATGTAAATTTGAGTGAACTCTAGATGATATTCTTCCTGCACAAACATTTGCACTTGATTCACAATATCCAACATCACCTGGGTTTGAGATGGCCCATGAGTTACATCCAACTGTCCCACAACATCATGAATATCTAGAAGTGTGTGGAGCAAAGGTCCCATAGCTCACAAGCACTGATCCAAAGTCTCATAAGGACTGCCCAGATTGTGGTTCAGAAGGAACAACACGACTTCATAATCATCAAACTCAGGGGGGTCTAACTCAGATTGTCCTACTTCTAAAATGCACAAGGGAAACTGTAGCTGTTGGAGCTTGCTCTAGTGGGGGCGAGGTCAAGGGGCTCATTGGAATGTCAAAATTTGTACTAATTGGTGCCCCATATTGATTCAATGAATCATCAATTTCGAGATCTTCTGCTTGCTGTCTGTCATGCCCAATAAGTGAGAAATATGACAAATGAGTGGAATAGTGAAATGTGGTGCCATTTTTCAAGTGGGCTCATAAATGGGCATTAAGGATGTCATGTCCCCTTTTCAGTTAACATCTTCAGAATTGAAGGGAAAAAAAGGATATTACAATGGTATCAGAGCTTTTGTTAAAAACAGGGGACCCTAAGAAAGGGATATTACAGTGGTATCAGAGCTTTTGTCTTGCTATATTCCCTATTGGATAAGGGATATGTACAGTGGTATCAGAGCCAAATTCCTGCCATCCTGTTGGGTAGTTGGGTAGATCAGAGCTGATGTCCTGCCATCTTGTTGGGTAGTTTGGGTAGATTGAATCAGCGAAGTATCCATGATGTCTTCAAGTACTCAGAAACTGTGACAAATGAGTGGAATAGTGAAATGTGGTGCCATTTTTCAAGTGGGCTCATAAATGGGCATTAAGGATGTCATGTCCCCTTTTCAGTTAACATCTTCAGAATTGAAGGGAAAAAAAGGATATTACAATGGTATCAGAGCTTTTGTTAAAAACAGGGGACCCTAAGAAAGGGATATTACAGTGGTATCAGAGCTTTTGTCTTGCTATATTCCCTATTGGATAGGGGATATGTACAGTGGTATCAGAGCCAAATTCCTGCCATCCTGTTGGGTAGTTGGGTAGATCAGAGCTGATGTCCTGCCATCTTGTTGGGTAGTTTGGGTAGATTGAATCAGCGAAGTATCCATGATGTCTTCAAGTACTCAGAAACTGTGGGACAAGGATATGAAGAAGCTGAAACAAAGTTTGAACCAGTTGGTTGAAACCCAGAGGAGGATGGATGAAATCCTTTCAGACCCTACATTCGAAAACAAATTAACACGGTATGTGGCATCCGTTGTCAAAGGGTCCACAACACCACCTTTAGATCGAGAGGCTCTTAACGATCTATGCAAGAAAAAGCTTTGCTTATACTGCAAAGGTCCATATGATGCCAATCACGATTGTCTTTTGAGGCCTAAGGGCAAGGCAAATCATGTGATATGGGTGTATTATGAGGATTCGAAATCAGAAGATTTCGAACAGCAGGATAGTTCTGAGGAGTCAGAGGCAGAGGCTTCAGAGCCTAAGGTAGAGACAATGAAGGTGGCTCACCAGGATTCTTAGAGACATGTGGATGAGCTTAGTCATGGGGATTCAGAGTCTCAGTTAGTTGCAGAGGACGAGGGAGCTGGAGATTGTGATGATGAGATAGTTTCAGCAGCAGCTTCTTCAGAGTTAGATGAGGATGAGTCCAATGCTGGCATTCGGAGTGTGGAGGAATACTCAGATGTTAGTACATTGAGTGTTGTTGGTGAGTAAATTCCTATAGTTGTAGCTGAGGAACATGTTGTTGGCGCTGACACACATGTACAGGATTTGGGAGTACCTGGCACTGATGAGTTTGGGATACCAGTTGAGTCGAGTCTCCAGATTGATTTTTCTCACACAGATGACAGTGTGGTACAGTTGGTTGTGCCATCTTTACAGAGAGATCAGTTGTGGTGTGCAGGGGAGTATGTCGATGCTTCCTCTTATAATTTTTATTGCACTGAACCGCTCATGGAGTATTTGTTGGATAGTGCAGGGGTTCATCTGGATTCGCCTAAGGTGACAGAAGGTGTTCTCATTTGAGAGTTTGTTGAGTGGGTTGCACAGGGTCCTATCCAGCGTACAGCGATTCGGAGTCGAAGATTGGAGCCATCTACTGATCCCCAGTTCAGTGAAGGTGAGCCAGTAGCGGAGTTTGGAGGTTCCTATCGGCATCATACGGTGGGGTATGCTCATTATTTTTCTTTTGACCCAGAGATAGAAGATTTGATTTCACACAAGTGTAGATCAGTTCCAGTTTCTTACCATCCATTACGAGATGGATTGGCACCATGTTTTGCAGATGGAAATGGTAGTTGCAAGTTACACAGCATGCAGTATCGACACATCCAGGGCAGTTGTGATTTTAGAGATTGGTTGAGTTGCATTCGCCAGTTTAATTATCGATTCCTCTTGGTCATACTTCAGAGGATATTGCAGGAGCTTGTGTTGATTGTCATCAGTATAGATCATGACTGCATTTGGGATCCAGGTGGATTGATTGGTTTGTTGTTCTGAGATTGCTTGGGGACAAGCAATTTCAAGAGGGGCAGATTGTCATGTCCCCTTTTCAGTTGACATCTTCAAAGTTGATGGTTGGCCTATAATGCGACCCTCGTAAGTTGATAGGATGGATAGAGGGTCATGATGGAGCTTGGCTTGGCTTCGATTAACATAATTTCTACAATTGGTTTTCATTCATGCTCTTTCAGACACGTTTGCCTGAGCTCTTATTATTTAGAGACTTTTGACATGCAGCAGAGCACCCTTATTTTGGCATGATTATGTGCGAAATCACTCCCTGGTTCACCAGCTTCAGACGGTTCGAGGATCCGACATGTATTAAGAGAGATATTAATATTTGATTAATTTAATCAAATATTAATTAATTGCCCTATTATTAATTATGAAACCCTAATTCTAATTTAAGAAACCCTAATTAGGGCAAGCATATCTTTTTGAGGGTATAAGGGTTTCTCATGGGAGAGAGTCAGATTATCCATTGATTATTGATATTGATTGTTGCTAAGGTTTTTCTGTGAAGACTGAGCCAAGGGTTCCAGGATTTCATTTGCATTGGAGAACGTCAACTCTTCAGTGTGTGCGATTCAGAGGTTGTGAAATATCATCCGATCTATTGCCAATTTGAGAGATAGCTTCATACAGAAGTTATCACAGAGGTTTACAGGTTTGAGAGATAACTTCACACAGAAGTTATCATAGGGATTTCAGGTATTTATTTCATTAGTTTTTTATTTAGAAAATTATACAGATAGAATATTCATATTCGATATTCAGCATTCAGGGCGCACTAGATTCTATTTGCTCATGTATGGAATCCGTATAGATCCATGCAAATCCGTACTGTTTTGCCGCAGGCTTGACAGCGCCGTAGGGATCACAGAGACCGACATCGATCGTCTGCAGACCGACGTCGGCAGAGAAGCCGATCGACAGAGACTGATGACGGCAGTTTATCGACCGACGGCGGCCTTATAACCGACGTCGGTGACTGTGTCGACACAGCAAACCCGAACCGCACAGATCTAGGATATTTTTAAATTGCTAGAACCAAGTTTTTAGAAGACAATATTTATATTATTTATTGCATGACAGAGATTCATTATTGTAATCATTTGAAAAGAACAATAAGATATTAGATTAACCAGTGGGGAGATTATGTTGTTTATTTATTTATCTGGAATTTATCTTGCAAAATCGTATCTTTATTCATGCAAAATATTGAAAAGCAAAATACAGAGAAATAGTCAGAAAAATATCCAGCTTAAGAATTGAAGGGAAAAAGGGGATATCACAGTCGTATCAGAGCTTTTGTTAAAAATAGGAGACCCTAAGAAAGGGATATTATAGTGGTATCAGAGCTTTTGTCTTGCTATACTCCCTATTGGACAGGGGATATGTGCAGCTTGAACTGAACTCACCCCAAGACAAAGCTCGTCCACTTGTCTCTCCTGAATCTTGGTGAGCCACCTTCATTGTCTCTACCTTAGGCTCTGAAGCCTCTGCCTCTGACTCCTCAGAACTATCCTGCTGTTTGAAATCTTATGATTTCGAATCCTCATAATACGCCCATATCACACGATTTGCCTTGCCCTTAGGCCTCAAAAGACAATCGTGATTGGCATCATATGGACCTTTGCAGTATAAGCAAAGCTTTTCCCTGCGTAGATCGTTAAGAGCCTCTCGATCCAAAGGTGGTGTTGTGGACCCTTTGACAATGGATGCCACATACCGTGTTAATTTGTTTTCGAATATAGGCTTTGAAAGGATTTCATCCATCCTCCTCTGGGTTTCAACCAACTGGTTCAAACTTTGTTTCAGCGTCTTCATATCCTTGTTCCACAGTTTCTGACTACTTGAAGACATCATGGATACTTCGCTGATTCAATCTACCCAAACTACCCAACAAGATGGCAGGACATCGGCTCTGATCTACCCAACTACCCAACAGGATGGCAAGAATTTGGCTCTGATACCACTGTACATATCCCCTATCCAATAGGGAATATAGCAAGACAAAAGCTTTGATACCACTGTAATATCCCTTTTTTTCTTTCAATTCTGACGCTGGATATTTTTCTGACTATTTCTCTGTATTTTGCTTTTCAATATTTTGCATGAATAAAGATACGTTTTTGCAAGATAAATTCCAGATAAATAAATAAACAACAGTATAATCTCCCAACTAGTTAATCTAATATCTGATTGTTCTTTTCAAATGATTACAATAATGAATCTCTGTCATGCAATAAATAATATAAATATTGTTTTCTAAAAACCTGGTTCTTCTAGCAATTTAAAAATACCCTAGATCTGTGCGGCTCGGGTTTGTTGTGTCTACACACAGTGGCCGACGTCGGTTATAACGCTGTCGTCGGTCGATAAACTGCCGTCGTCGGTCTCTGTCGGTCGGCTTCTCTGCTGACATCGGTCTGCAGACGTCCGATGTCGGTCTTTGTGATCCCTACGACGCTGTCAAGCCTGCGGCAGAACAATACGGATTTACACGGATCTGTACGGATTCCGTACAGAAGCAAATAGAATCTAGTGCGACTTGAATGCTGAATACTGGATCTGAAGATTTCTATCTGTATAATTTTCTAAATAAAAAACTAATGAAATAAATACCTGAAATTCCTGTGATAACTTCTGTGTGAAGTTATCTCTCAAACCTGTAAACCTCTGTGATAACTTCTGTATGAAGCTATCTCTCAAATTGGCAATAGATTGGATGATATTTCACAACCTCTGAATCGCACACACTAAAGAGTTGATGTTCTCCAATGCAAATGGAACCCTGGAACCTTTGGCTCAGTGTTCACAGAAAAACCTTAGCAACAATCAATATCAATAATCAATGGATAATCTGACTCTCTCCCATGAGAAACCCTTATACCCTCAAAAAGATATGCTTGCCCTAATTAGGGTTTCTTAAATTAGAATTAGGGTTTCATAATTAATAATAGGGCAATTAATTAATATTTGATTAAATCAATCAAATATTAATATCTTCCTTAATACATGTCGGATCCTCGAACCGTCCGAAGCTGGTGAACCAGAGAGTGATTTTGCACATGATCATGCCAAAATAAAGGTGCTCTGCTGCATGTCAGAAGCCCCTAAATAATAGGAGCTCAGGGAAACGTCTCTGAAAGACCCTGAATGAAAACCAACTATAGAAATTTTGTTAATCGAAGCCAAGCCAAGCTCCATCATGACCCTCTATCCATCATATCAGCGTACGAGGGTCGCATTATAGGCCAACCATCAACTCTGAAGATGTCAACTGAAAAGGGGACATGACAAAGGACAAAGGTGGTGGGATTCCCATTTCATAAAGTGTGTCTTCCACTTTGATAATGTGTCTCCCACCTTGTCAATATGTCTAAATAAGTGGAGATAATGCCCATGAACTCAAATGAGTCCAAAAGACTTTCCACCAAACTTTTTTGTCTTACCCTAAGAATTTAGGCAGGTGTCCCACAAAATATGGTGCCATTTTCCATGTGGGTGCATAAATGAGTCAAGGGATAAGGGTCATGGGATTCCCATTTTGCTAATGGGTCTCCCACTTGGTTGGTGTGTCTTCCACCTTGCTAATGAGTCTAGAATGGGTGGAGATAGATAATGTGTCTCCCACCTTGCCAATATGTCTAAAATAAGTGGAGATAATACCCATGAACTCAAATGAGTCCAAAAGACTTTCCACCAAGCTTTTTTGTCTTACCCCAAAATTTAGGCAAGTGTCCCACAAAATATGGTGCCATTTTCCATGTGGGTGCATAAATGAGTCAAGGGATAAGGGTCGTGGGATTCCCATTTTGCTAATGGGTCTCCCACTTGGTTGGTGTGTCTTCCACCTTACTAATGAGTCTAGAATGGGTGGAGATAGATAGTGTCTCCCACCTTGCCAATATGTCTAAAATAAGTGGAGATAATGCCCATGAACTCAAATGAGTCCAAAAGATTTTCCACCAAGCTTTTTTGTCTTACCCCAAGAATTTAGGCAGGTGTCCCACAAAATATGGTGCCATTTGCCATGTGGGTGCATAAATGAGTCAAGGGATAAGGGTCGTGGGATTCTCATTTTGCTAATGGGTCTCCCACTTGGTTGGTGTCTTCCACCTTGCTAATGAGTCTAGAATGGGTGGAGATAGATAATGTGTCTCCCACCTTGCCAATATGTCTAAAATAAGTGGAGATAATGCTCATGAACTCAAATGAGTCCAAAAGACTTTCCACCAAGCTTTTTTGTCTTACCCTAAGAATTTAGGCAGGTGTCCCACAAAATATGGTGCCATTTTCCATGTGGATGCATAAATGAGTCAAGGGATAAGGGTCGTGGGATTCCCATTTTGCTAATAGGTCTCCCACTTGGTTGGTGTGTCTTCCACCTTGCTAATGAGTCTAGAATGGGTGGAGATGATGCCCATTTTGTCCTTTCTAAAGTACTAAATAAGTGGGAACCCCATTTTGAAACCACTTTCATGCATAATTTTTTTAAAAACTTTCATGTCAAAAAAAATATATATCGAATTTGAAATTAAAACTATAACACATGTCAAATCTAAAATCAGCACATTCTATTAAAATAATTAAACAAATAATTACAGGAAAATATCTTTGTGTACTTGAACAACTGCTCAACATATTATCTCATCACTTCTCAATTTGTTAAAGCCCACAATGCTCTTTTAAAGTTTCATAAAAATAGATAAATAATATAAGATTATGAGCAACTAAGAAACATGTATTTACACAATTTTTCAAAAAGATTGCAATGATAAATTTTCTAGTCACAACTAGAAATTATATAAAGAAAATTTTTCTAAAAAATAATGCTTCAGAACCATTATCGGTCATCCCCGTGCCACGTCCATACAATGTCCTTGAGCCCCGGCCGGAGCTCCTGAGCACAGAAATTGTTATATTCCAACGTATCACCTCCCGCCTTGCTGAGCTCAACAACAAACATCGAAGGGGTCACCTCGAAAACCTCGGCAGCAATTGTCAGGTGTCCCTTTCTTCCTTGCTGGGACCCCTGCATCTTCACCTTACAGTCCCCTCTTTTCTTTACGCTGAACCTCAACAGCTTGGCAATTTCCTCCAGCTTGGAAATTATGCTGCTGGCCGGCTGAGTAGACGTGAAACGTGACTCAGCCTTTCTCGCATTCTCTTTTTCAAAAAGCCCCGAGAGATTTAACCCCGACGACTGGGAAATAATGTCGAAGGCGTTGAGACACGTGGGTTTGGATCCTGCTGACTCGGACTTGCGTTCCTCATGTGATGACTCGAACGCGGAGTCCACGTCGACGAGATTGATTTCGTCGTCTTGTACAACTGGACGCTCTCTTTTGAAACCCTTTTTAAACCAGGGAACTTCCATCAACCGCGGTATGGTTAACCGCGCCTTGGGATTAGGGTTAAGCAGGTTCGAAATTAGCTTAACAGCTGCAGGAGAAAACCAGGGTGGACACTTGAACTCCCCCCTGTAGATTTTCCTGTACATGACCATCAAATTGGGGTCATGAAACGGCAAATACCCCGCCATGAGGACGAATAGGATCACGCCGCACGACCAGATGTCAGCCTTGGCCCCATCATACCCCTTCTTGACAATTACCTCGGGCGCCACGTAGGCCGGCGTCCCGCAGGTCGTATGGAGCAGCCCGTCCTGGCGGAACTGCTCAGGCAAGGCGCTTAGACCAAAATCGGAAATCTTCAGATCTCCGTTTACGTCAAGCAATAGATTTTCCGGCTTGAGATCTCTGTGAAAAACCCCACGGCTGTGACAGAAATCTACCGCGCTAATCAGCTGCTGGAAATATTTTCTTGCCTCGTGCTCCTTCAGTTTTCCCTTCTGCACCTTTTTAAAAAGCTCGCCGCCTTTGACATACTCCATGACGAAATAAATCTTCGTCTTGGACGCCATCACTTGGTAAAGCTGAACAATATTCGGATGCCGAACCAGTCTCATGACAGATATTTCCCGTTTGATTTGCTCCATCATGCCGATCTGCACGATTTTTTCCTTGTCCATAACCTTAATCGCCACGCTGTCGCCTGTCTTAAGGTCTCTGGCATGGTATACCTTCGCGAAGGTCCCTTGGCCCAAATGCTTCCCTAACTCGTACTTTCCCATCAAAATATGGGGTTTTGTAGTCTCCATCTTTACCTATCACAAAGAATCCAATGTTACTGGAAAATGTACAAACTTTGGACCCGAGCCGCTTCTGTTTATTTTCGAAGAAGAGATATTCCACCCCTAGCCATCGTCAATGAGTTCCCTCAAAGACAACCCCAGGCAAACCATTTTGCTGCTGCAGAATGTTACTCCATTTTCCCGCAGCAGATTTGCAGCGAATTCTTCTTCGGCCGCTTCTATACTAATCGAAACCCTAGAATCCGAACCCCAAACCCTCATCTTGCCGCATTCGAAACCCCCTCAAACTAAAGAGACCTGAAAACCCCTAAAAAGCCTAAATTTGTCAAAAATCTGTCTTTACAGCTTACAGAAACACAGATTTCTTTTTTCTACTTTAGGGAAAGACGCCTCGCGTATTTATAGGACAAATCAATGAGTATAGTCATGCCATTCCGCGAATATTCGTTTAGCGGGGCAAGTGGAGGCACTAGCGGCGTTCCGTTAACAAATTTGCGTCGTTGAATCGGGCGGCCGTGAGTCATCCTGCAGGTTCCGCCATCATTTTTCTTGGAATTTATTGGGAGTTCTTTGCCACTTCAACTACTTCTGCATGTGTTCAATATAATAACAGCGACCAAAGTATTTTATTGGTGTCGACACAATCTGACTTGACCAGTGGCTTAGGTGGCGGTGGAATCTCTTTATATATGTGTGAATACTTACACCTAAATACTTTTCAATCTTCTTTTTCTAATGTATGGTTGTCAAGTTTTATAATGATTTTGATAAGAAGTTATTATATTAATGATATTAAAATAAAATTGTTGTAATTATTTTTTTCTAATATTGTATTAGTTGTCACTTAACAGATAGGATATTTCTCGAGGGAGTTTATATGAAAAGTTATTTGGAAAAGAGTTTCCATTGTTTCATTTGTCTAATGATTTCTTTTTAATATTGTATTAGTTATCGTTTAATGGATAGGATACTTTTTGAGGGAGCCCATACGAAGAGTTCTTCTGTTGGAAAAGAGTTTCCATTATCTTATTGGTCTATGACTTAATATACAAGTATTATAAAAATTGTGAGAAAATGATTTGATAGAGAAAAAATTTAAATAATGAACTACATTTACCTTTCCTTACCTATTAATAAATGTTTAAGATAATTATGTAATAAGTGGGTTTCCTTGTCTTATAACTACTACAAGTATTTTAATATATATATTTTTGAAAAATATTAAGATGTATCAATTTTGAGGTGCCTATCTTAGATTTGTCACACAATGTCGTTTATTCAGAGGTTCCATATTGATTGACGATTCCATTACCTTCTCTAGTTATGAATTGTGATATGTATCCTCAATTCATTTACACCATTATGTCAACCTTGAAAAAATCTTAAAAAAAAAAAACACCAAACTCCACCATATGCTAAAGATATCGCAATAATTTGATTGCCTTGTCCAAGCAAGAAGAAAAACTACCTTATAATAATCAAATAGACAACATATTTTCAAGTAACTTATTTTTATTGCAAACTTACACTATTACACTTCTCTACCATCGACTTCACCTTCCTTTTTTTCCAGTGCATACATTATAGAGAAATCAAACAAGGTACTAGC
This sequence comes from Torreya grandis, assembly GCA_037957365.1. Classification (NCBI taxonomy): domain Eukaryota; kingdom Viridiplantae; phylum Streptophyta; class Pinopsida; order Cupressales; family Taxaceae; genus Torreya; species Torreya grandis. The sequence continues at coordinate 1,035,286 of JARHVA010002524.1, forward strand.
AATGGAGATCTCTCTCCCTGAGGTAACTGGACTAATTTATGTGTTTAAAGATAATGTAATTATTTTTAGGTTTAATGGGTTCTAGCCTTGGTCAAAGGAACTGTATCATTGAATCTATGCTACTTAGACCAACAAATGTGAGATCTAGTTATGTTATAAAGGGTTCTTCATAGTTAATTGTTTTGAGCCTTACGATTATCAAAGCTTTTTTAGGAAGGACCTTGTGTTGGGCTAGAGTTAGGCTCTTCACTACCCCCTAGTTCTTAGATTTTGATCCCTCAACAATGGTAGTGTCAAACAAATCAGTTTGAGTTCGGCACCTAAATCTCCCTCTTCCCTTTTGGCACCCTTCAATATGTGAAGCTATTAGAAATATGCTTGGAAGGTTCATCGAGGTGGATAATTAGTGGTTTAAACAAGGAATAAGCTCGTATTTGTGTGGAGGTGGACCTTAGTAAAGGTCTCTTGGATAGAATCCAACTGAAATGTGACAATTTTCATTGGATCCAAACCTTGGACTATGAAAACACTACCTTTAGATGTTGTTTTTGCCACCAAATTGATCATCTTCAAGGGGCATGTCCTCACATAGGCAAGCCAAAAAATAAAAAAGACCATCTCATAAAATCTTAAGTTGGCAGTGGTATGAGGATCCTCTTTCAAAAGATGAAGAAGAAGAAGTCCTAATTGATATGAAAAAAATATGAGTCCAAGGTAAAATTTATAGATGGACTAACAAAACACTATGGATTAGAGGTTATGGAAGAAACATTTGTGCAAGATAATGTTGCAAGGGGAGAAATCAAGAGATTGCATGAATCTGAAATTTCTGAGTCGAATAAGGATCAAACCCCAGTTGAACCTCAGCGATAGATGGTTACTGCTATTCTTCCTTCAGAGTTTCCTCTAGAGCTTTGGATAGAAGTTAAAAATAATAATGGCAAAAAAGGATGCTTTGATCTTGTTGGTTTGAAGTACGATTTATTTTTATGTGGTTTGTGTGGCTTTTGGTTCTCCCTTTTGTATTCTTGTTCTTTCCACGAGGCTTATTAAACTCATTGTACCTTGGCATTTGAGGTGACTTCTCCACCTTTTTTTATATGACTAGCAGTGTACTATATTAAATTTCATTATAAAAGGCATTTTTCAATCAAAAAATTGAGACGAACAAAATATGTTCATCGCATTTTCACAGATACTAATTCAAACTTATCTCCACTAATAATGATTCCATGCCCAATCTCTAGCCTATGTGTAAAAAAGAAGTAGTAATTTCATCAATTATCCTCTGTGTGATATCAAACTTACTCTAATAGGTGATGAGCTTATATATAAATTAGATTTTTTCAAGATGTCGTTAATCACAATATTAGTTTGGTGTCTAACACAACATACTACCGTGACAAAAGGTACCTGTTGGGTGAATATTTTGTCGGCCAGCTAACTGGTGACCAAAATAGTTCCTATCACCACAGCATAGGGAGATTGGTCGTCCAATGTTGCAGGTTTACCACATCCAGATGGGACAAATCTCTCATCTCATCAAGGGGAGGTTCCCTATTAAATATGTGGAGGCTATATACTTATAAATAAGTAGAAAGTAAGACACAGGGTGGGATAAACCATCCATCTCTCTTTTTTCAGAGATGATGCTAGCAAACAGAGGAGAAATCCTGGGCGATTGGTGAAGGTACTTCTCTTCTTTCAGAAGTAACTTTCAGCCAAGAGCCAGATCCCTTCTTGGATAGTAGAAATCTTGGTGAAGCAACAGAAGGCACTCCTCTTCTTTCAAAAGTGCTTGTTCTTGCAAACAATAGGACTCTTTCTGGTAGGATAAGTAACAGGGTGCCAAGGGCGTAGTAACCAACAATCTAAGATGTAGCACAAAGTCTCCATCTTGACTACCCAAGAGTGAGATACGAAGAACAATGGGGGCACAAAGTTGTCTCAAGGTCCTTTACACAGAAACAGAAAATAAAAACACACACTAAAGATAATTGCAGACAACACAAAGTCTTCCACAACTGACTTCAGGACACCTTCCTGATTACTTCCGCTAGTTCTACTTTTTAGATCAAATAAACAAAAATGCTTTCAGAAGACAGACATAAGAACAATCTCCTAAAGTAGCACAAGCTATAACAGCACAAAGTTTGAAAGTAACTTGTTTTCTCATTCAATCAAAGAAATATGAACAACAATTTGAGCTCAAAGTCTCAGTAAGGCCTTTCAATTTGGGAAGAGTTTCGCTTCTGGTAACGGGAAGATCTCCCTAAAACAATAAAAGAGATTACAATATATAGCAGCTAAGAAAGACTTGGCACTTTTTTCCATAGAACGGCCCATGTTGTGTATTCAATGCCTTGAATGCATTTCCAGGTTTGTCAAAGGACTGCATTGAAAACAGGGCAACTGTCTTAACTATGGCGTGTCATTTCATCTTATATGTCTTCTCTCGAGTCTGGATCATCTGGTCTATCCCCTCAGACATCTGCACAGATGGCCATTTTGTCTTTACTCTATGGAAGGAAAAACAGGCTACGTCTTTAATTTGCAAGCCAAAATACCTGCTTAGTGGACTATTCCACCTACTGAAATTACTTATACGCAGATATTTTAGGCTTTTCCCTCTTTCTGCTTTTGTCTTTTCTATCTTTGTCTCTTCTTATTGTGATTTGAGCTATCGAGCTATCTTTTGGTCAGTCTCTTGGTTCTTCCTTTAAATTTTGAGCTTTATTTGAATTTCCACAAATATTTCTTTACTTTAAATTTGACGTCTGCGGGACCGTCAATGGTCGCCAACTGCCTGAACCATGTTGAATCTTGAGCCTGTGAACCTATGAAAGTTCATTGGTTCATTGGTTCATTCTATCTCTTTTGTTCCATCGCTTCTTGGTTCAATCGCTTTCCTGCTCCTTGGTTGAACCATCCGTTGAACCACCTGTTTGCTGCTTTTTCCCTTGACTAAGGCCGCCCTCGAACCTTTGAACCTATGAACCATTGAACTTTGAACTCTTTTGGTTCAAGGTTCAATCGGTTCATTGGTTCATTATGTGTCTCGTTCAATCATTGCTTCCTTTATCTTTCTAAGTCCCTATGAGGCCCTGAAATATTGAACCTTCGAACTAGTTGAACCTGTTGAATCATTTGGTTCAAGGTTCAACGGTTCCATCCTTGTTCTTTGAAAACCTTCTCTGTCTAAGTTTTTTGGAAGGCTCTCTTTTGCGTCTTCAAGTGCCCCCCACAAGGGTACCTACCCTTTGGGATTCTTTTTGGGCAGACTTCAGGCTTCAACTTTCCCAGCGGGGTCTTGCTTCTTCGGCGGGCTTTTGGCTCTCAAGGTTTTCCTTCGGACAAAAAGTTTGAAAGAAAGCTTCTTTTCCTTAGCCGTTTGTTCCTTTCAATTTCTTCAAGCTTTCTTCCCGAGTGAATTCCTTCGGCCTTCTTCACTTAATCATTTCCATTAGACAAAAAGTCTGAAAGAATTGTACCTTTTGGGCCTTTGAACAAATCCGAAGGAATTCTATCTTTTCTTTGACCTTCGAACCAATGTTGCCTTCCCTCTGCAAGGGTACTTGCCTCTTTGGCTTTGGGGCAGCCCCTTGAACCTACCGATTGAACCAACTTTAGTTCAACGGTTCAATGGTTCAATCGGTTCATTCTTCATTATTTGGCTAAGTCTTTTTGATCTTTTGCACCAAGCGGGTTGAACCAATTGGTCATTGAACCCGTTGAACTCGCCTAAGTGTTGAGATCTTGCTTCTTTCTTACAGAGTATGTAGAAATCAACCTGTGAAGCCCGTAGAACTTGGCCTGTAGAGTCCGTAGATTTTCTTCCTACAGAGTCCATAGATTCAAGCCTGCATAGTCCATAGATTTCTGGAAAAGCTTTGAAAATTGAAGAACCTGAATGCTCAAAATAATTTTTTGAAAAGAGGAGAGATGATTTTTGGTCTTTGCAAGGCCAAAATAGTCCGTAGGTTGTCCCAAAAATGAGTGACATTTTTTGGGGACAACAGCTGGCTCCAGTTGGAGAACTTCCTTCAGTTGAAAACTTGGAATATCTGAAGGGAGTAGAAACTAGAATCTCCAGTGCCTTGAAGTATGCCATTGGGCTACGGAGTCATGCTACCCATAAAGAAAGGCTCCAAAAAATGAAAACAAAAAACACAAAATAGAACTAAAGACTATACAGATATACATATGTACAGGTGAACTTTTTTGGTACTTCAAGAATTGAAGTACTTTAGATGCTGCTCATCGTGGGATGAAGAAAAGGGGATGTCGTCCTGATAAACCAGTAGGAAACCATTTTATCCCCATAAATGGTGATGGGCGAATGGAACTCTCCACCAGGAAACCAATTTTTTGCGTCTTCCTCTTGGCCTTTTCTTCTTCTTGCCCCATGGTAGGATGTGGTCTTCAAACTGAAAACCATAACTCCTTGCTCTCTCTGCGAAGAGTTCCTTTTGCTGACTTTGGAATAGAACAGTATGGTCCACCACCATAGCTTGTTGTTCTGCTAGTTCAGTCCAGCACATGCTTTGATTGTCAGCATTAAACCCCTGACAAACCATTAGCTCAACATCTCCTTTGGTGCGAAGGAGTTTGATTTCTTCATCTCGAGCAGTTTTCAATTCGAGCAACAGCGCATCCAGCTTTGTAAGAATTGCTGCCATCAGATTCCAAGATCCAATCATCATCAGAAGTTGATCTTCTATTAGATTTCTCTTCATCGAGATGGAAGATCCTTCTTGATTTGTAATGCACCCTACCAATTCTTTTGATGCTTGATTTGGATCAAATCCTAGATTGCCAGCCACGGGACTTTGATCAGCTGAGACATGAACATTCTCTGTGGTCAAGAAGTAATTACCCTTGCCTAAAGGCTAAAATAGAATTTGAGTAGCAGAGGCTAACATTTGGGTGACCACAATCTTTGCCTCAGAGAAGTCGACACCTAGCTCTTCACCAATGCTTAATTACTCAGGATTGGCTTGCAGGGATTCAAACTCAGTCATTTGATTTTTGAATTTCTTGACATGATCAATCATGGAAAATGACTGAGATGGACTTGGAAGAGAAGATGGGAGTTCATCTTTTTGGTTTTTGGGATGGGGAGGACTGATCTACGAATTTGAAGTAGAAGGTGCAAAGATGTTCGATGTACTTACTTCTTTGGCAATCATCGGGTCCTTTGACTGGAAAGGAATAGGGGTTCTCTGCTCAGCAATTGAAATTGCTGGTTGGGGTCACTCCTTTGTCTTCTGTTTTTCGGCTTGCTAGGCTAACTGATTATTGAACATGGTGAATATTGCATATGATCCTTTGACTGCTTCACCTTCACTTCTGGGTTCATCCTAGAAATTCAGGAAACCAATGTGGGAGTCGCCAACTGATTCTTCTTGATCCTCCATGAAGAGACCAGCATCATTTTCTTGCTCGAACTCAGGTTGGAAATAGGGAACATGTTCTGTTTGTAGATATCCCACTGCTGATTTGGTTGGAGTTGCTTTAAGGGCAAGGTTCCTCTATGGGGGAGGAAGACGATTTGGTTGCCCTTGACTTCTGGCAGCATTGCCTTAGTATGGCTGATTGGGGAATGTCCTCCTTGGTATATCTTTATATAGAGGAGCAGAAGACATACCTTGTGCCATTTGCCTTTTCAAGGCTAGCAATTCATTTGCCAGCTTTTGTACCATTGGGTCAATGGTGGTTGTGGGTGAGTATTCAGAAGATGAAGAGGGTTTACCTCTGTTAGGATCTTTCTTTATCTTTTCTGCCAAGATAAGGTCATCTTCTAGCTCAGTAACCAAGTCTTGAGCAGTCTCAAGTTCTATGTGTCTAGCCTGTCTCAACAGAAAACTCACTTCAAGCAGTTGTGAGTTAATGAAGAAGCATTTGAGATTCTGAGGTGTCGATTGGGCGACCATGGGAATCCTGTGCCTCAGCTTGTTGAACCTGCCAATAAAATTCCTCATAGGCTCATGAGGTTCCTTCTTCATCTGAGTTAGTTGGGCCAGCAAAGCATGTGCATCCTCTACAAGCTTGAACCTGACTTCAAACTTGGCTTTGAGTGTATCCCAGTCAGTCACTGATCCAGCTTGTAGATGGTAGATCTAGTTTGCAGCAACACCTTGTAGTGTCTCCATGAATAGCTTGACTGCCACGTCTTCAAATTCCACCCCTATCACATCACAGGCTATGCTGAAGGCTGCAATGTGTTCATCAAGGTGAACTATCCCATCACCAAAGAATTTGGAGAAATTCTTTCTTAAACTGAGTGGAAGTTCATGCAAAGGTGGAGTCAAGTTGAGCGGGCCAAAAGAGTTACCCCAGGGGCCTTGAACTGCCATGATTTAATTATAAAAAATAGGGATAACAAATCTGGGTGGAGTGGCCAGATTATAGAATAAAAAAAGAAAAGAATTGGCATTGCTTCAGCTTGAGGCTTGAGGCTTCAAACTGCGCACTCTTTCTCAGCAGCTCTGGTTTTGCAGACCAGATAAAATAATGGAAGTGGAGGAAGATGGTAAGGCTATAATGATAATGGGTAAGACATGGAACAAAGTCGCTAGACTATGTAATGGATAAGGGTAGGGACTACTTCAATCTGAAACTTGAGGTTTTAGACTGCACGTTCATCCCCAGCGGAATCACCAAAAATTGTTGGGTGAATATTTTGTCGGCCAGCTAATTGGTGACCAAAATAGTTCCTATCACCATAGCATAGGGAGATTGGTCGTCCAATGTTGCAGGTTTACCACATCCAAAGGGGACAAATCTTTCCTCTTATCAAGGGGAGGTTCCCTATTAAATATGCAGAGGCTATATACTATATAAATAAGCAGAAAGTAAGACACAGGGGTGGGATAAACCATCCATCTCTTTTTTTTCATAGATGATGCTAACAAACAGAGGAGAAATCCTGGGCGATTGGTGAAGGTACTTCTCTTCTTTCAGAAGTAACTTTCAGCCAAGAGCCAGATCCCTTCCTAGATAGTAGAAATCTTGATGAAGCAACAGAAGGCACTCCTCTTCTTTTAGAAGTGCTTGTTCTTGCAAACAACAGGACTCTTTCTGGTAGAATAAGTAACAGGGTGCCAAGGGCGTAGCAACCAACAATCTAAGATGTAGCACAAAGTCTCCACCTTGACTGCCCAAGAGTGACATACGAAGAACAATGGGGGCACAAAGTCATCCCAAGGTCCTTTACATAGAAATAGAAAATAAAAACACACACTAAAGACAATTGCAGACAGCACAAAGTCTTCCACAATTGACTTCAGGACACCTTCTTGATTACTTCTGCTAGTTCTGCTTGTTAGATCAAATAAACAAGAATGATTTCAGAAAACAGACATAAGAACAATCTCCTAAAGTAGCACAAGCTATAACAGCACAAAGACTAAAAGTAACTTGCTTTCTCATTCAATCAAAGAAATATGAACAACAATCTGAGCTCAAAGTCTCAGTAAGGCCTTTCAATTTGGGCAGAGCTTCACTTTTGGTAACGAGAAGATCTCCCTAAAACAATAAAAGAGATTATAATATATAGCAGCCAAGAAAGACTTGGCACTTTTTCCATAGAATGGCCCATGCTGTGCATTTTCAAGTTTGTCAAAGGACTGTGTTGAAAACAGGGCGGCTGTCTTAACTATGGCATGTCATTTCATCCCATATGTCTTCTCCCAAGGCTAGATCATCTGGTCTGTCCCCTTTGACATCTGCACAGCTGTCCCTTTTGTCTTTACTTCATGGAAGGAAAAACAGGCTGCGTCTTTAATTTGCAAGCCAAAATACCTGCTTAGTGGACCACCTACTGAAATTACTTCTGCGCATATATTTCAGGATTTTCCCTCTTTTTGCTTTTGTCTTTTCCAACTTTGTCTCTTCTTGCTGCGATTTGAGCTATCGGGCTATCTTTTGGTCAATCACTTGGTTCTTCCTTTAAATTCTACGCTTTATTTGAATTTACACAAATATTTATTTACTTTAAATTTGACGTCCGTAGGACCGTCAATGGTCGCCAGTTGCTTGAACCATGTTGAACCTTGAACCTATGAACCTATGAAAGTTCATTGGTTCATTCTGTCTCTTTTGTTCCATCGCTTCCTGGTTCAATCGCTTTCTCGCTCCTTGGTTGAACCATCCGTTGAACCACCTGTTTGCTGCTTTTTCCCTTGACTAAGGCCGCCCTTGAACCTTTGAACCTATGAACCATTGAACTTAAAACTCTTTCGGTTCAAGGTTCAATCAGTTCATCGGTTCATTTTATGTCTCGTTCAATCATTGCTTCCTTTATCTTTCTAAGTCCCTCTAAGGCCTTGAAATATTGAACCTTCAAACCAGTTGAACCTGTTGAACCATTTGGTTCAAGGTTCAATGGTTCCATCCTTGTTCTTTGAAAACCTTCTTTGTCTAAGTTTTTGGGAAGGCTCTCTTCTGGGTCTTCAAGTGCCCCCTGCAAGGGTACCTACCCTTCGATTTTTTTTTTTGGGCGGACTTCAGGCTTCAACTTTCCCGACGGGTTCTTGCTTCTTCAGTGGGCTTTTGGCTCTCGAGCTTTTCCTTCGGACAAAAAGTCCGAAGGAATTCCTTCGAACAAAAAAGTCTGAAAGAAAACTTCTTTTCCTTAGTCGTTCGTTCCTTTCAATTTCTTCGGGCTTTCTTCCCGAGTGAATTCCTTCGGCCTTCTTCACTTAATCATTTCCATCGGACAAAAAGTCTGAAAGAATTGTTCCTTTTGTGCCTTTGAACAAATCCGAAGGAATTATGTCTTTTCTTTGACCTTCGAACCAATGTTGCCTGCCCTTCGCAAGGGCACTTGCCTCTTTGGCTTTGGGGCAGCCCCTTGAACCTACCAATTGAACCAACTTTGGTTCAACGGTTCAATTGGTTCATTCTTCGTTATTTGGCTAAGTCTTTTTGATCTTTTGCACCTAGAGTGTTGAACTAATTGGTCGTTGAACCCGTTGAACTCGCCTAAGTGTTGAGAGCTTGCTTCTTTCCTGTAGAGTTCGTAGAAATCAACCTGTGAAGCCCGTAGAACTTGGCCTGCAGAGTCCGTAGATTTTCTTCCTGCAGAGTCCGTAGATTTCTGGAAAAGCTTTGAAAAATGAAGAACTCGAATGCTCAAAACAATTTTTTGAAAAGGGGAGAGATGATTTTTGGTCTGTGCAGGGTCAAAATTGTCCGTAGGTTGTCTCAAAAATGAGTGACATTTTTCGGGGACAATAGTACCCATGTCATTAATTCAATTTAATAACTTGGTGACCTTCTCTATCTACCACTTGGTTATCGATAAGTCAATACATCTACGATGATAACCCTTCTGACATGCATCAAGGCCCACCATATATCAATAAGAAGGAAATATGATCGTATCATCCTCTAACTTCTAATATAAATCATCGATCACAAATGAAATCAAAAAGTTAATCTAATAAACAAACACCTAACAACATAATTGCTACTTTAAATTTTCATATATATTTTTTTAATAAGATGCACAAGTTATATACAACAAAGAAGATAATTAAAAAAAAAAAAAAAAAAACTCTCATAGGAGATGCAAGTTGGCCTAATGGATCTTGCACTAATATTTAAAACAAAAAATTATGAATCCTACTCGTGAACAAAATATGATTATTTACAATGTTGCCTTTGAATATATTAATTGCATTTGGCATCAATTAATTATTAAGAATGCAACCCAAATTATGTAAAGAATGTTTATTCTTGCACTATAATTGTTAGTTTTTATTTTTATTTTTTATTAATAAAAAATACGGTAGACAATGAAAAATATAATCACATTAAAATTCTATTGCCCATTAAAAACCGTTTCCTATCACAAATATTATTAATTTATACAAACTATTTTCTATTACGAAATATTATTAATTTATAAAATTTTGTTTCAAATATTTGAATGTTTAAAAAGGCATGAAAAATAAAATAAATTAATTACTTATAAAGAAAGCATACACCCATTGCTTTTCCGTATGTACGACTTCGTCAAATTCAAAATCAAATGAAAAAAGTTAAAATGAACCGACCGTTTGTTTGTTTTCAATTATTAAATCGCTATCATTGAACATTGGTTGCTTAAAAGTTATTTTAGATTATTTATACATTAAACATGTCATATTCATATTTGCAAAGTATTTTATGGACCAAGTCAAATCTATTGGAATAATAATTGTACTTTGGGTTTCGTATTTTAAGTTTAGTTTGAGGATTGTAAAAGGATCGGGTTCCTTCCAAAAAAAATCTTTTTATTAATAATATAAAATAATAATTGTGTTTTATCGATGTTTTGTTTTGTAGAGTTGTTTATTTTAAAAAGTATTACATATTTATAATTTAAAAAATATAGAGCTAAAGTATATGGGATGGTCTAAAACAAAAGGGTGGTCTGTCAATATCTATGATCTTTAAGTATTAGTCCAAAAAAAATTGTAACATATGAACATATTTCAGAGAATTGTGTTTCAAGTAGAGAAAGGCAACAACATTCATAAACATCCCTTAGAACACAACAATATTTGTTGGGAATGACTAGTAGCAAAAAAAATTTACAAAATACCAAAACATAAGCACAAAAAATAACAAATCCTAAAACCCTAAAAAGTTGTAAACCTTAGCTATTAGGATGGAGCAACAAAACAATCATAGTCATGCCTAACATAGTGGTCATCGTTCGAAAAAAAAAAAAAAAAAAACTCGAACAGCATAGTGTTGCCATTGTGGCCAAAACAGAGATGCTACAAACATAAAAGCAACCAACATAGGGAGATGTCACTAGCAAAGAAACGCTGCCAAAAATACGATCCTCACACAACGAAAGAATATCGTCATCACCACAGAGCCAAGCCACTCCAATTGTCTAAGTCACACATGACTCAAGACAAACCATCATAGATGATTAAAACCACCAAGTAAAACCACATAAAAAATAGAACAACAATGGGATGCCCCAGAGACGCCATGAAATCCCACCTCCATTCCTCTCGCTATTAGAGTCCAACCTTAAACCATTATCTTGTGGGGAAAACCCTAGGTCTAGGTTTTAGGGTAAGGAGAGAGGCCTCTAAAAGGTGCCTCTTCTACTTCCATCTCCTCATGGAAATAATTTGACATGACAAACCATTAATCTATTTAGATTTCCACATGTAGATATTATGAATAAGATTTTAATAGGGATGAATTATTTATAATGATAAAATTATTTTTATGTTATATTTATACGATATTGTTTTTGTAGTTGCTTCTTTTTCAAAGGTATAGTTATAAAACTAGTTGTTTCATCTTAAGTCACAAAGATATATCGATAGGGATAACTTAAAGTTTTATATTTATTTATTTGTTGCTCGAGATAACTAGGGTACAATGCTAGACCATAAAAAAATAAATTAAAGAGCAGATATGAAGAAATGTTTTATAAAGGGTTTAAAGTGAAGGGTACCAACTACCAATATATAGAATATCCTTTCAAGCTACATAGGTAGCGAAAAGTTAACCGAGTAGACAAGACTCATTCAAAAGAAGAGAAATATGAAAAAAGTCCACAACATGGGTTAATCATCATAAAACAACAATCCATCAACCCTGTATTTATAAGATGCCCAACAACATGAATCAAACCATCAACTGCATTTATAGGCTTGGGAGCAAACCAGTCCAGTAATCAAAGTCCCACCATTTATATAAAATCATATCCATAACCAAAACCCATTCTTCCAAAATGTGTTTTTGTGAGGGCATTGAGGTGTGTGCAATGGTAAAGAAAGTCATGACAAGAAAGAGAATCAAAATCCTTCCCAAAAACAACCATCCATGGGAATAGTAAAATATTTATTATAGAGTAAATTATACATAGTTTATCACAAAGACTGTCTATTTAGACTGGTTGTTCAGATGGAAGATTACACAAGTCTATTAGAATCATATAACTTATACTATAATTTTCTCATAAGAAACAAAATAGAAAAGCAACAATAAGTTATTCTATGATAATTACTTCTTCAAGGTCCACATCATCCTCATTTGTTGAAGCTATAACCACATCCTAGTCCAACATCCCCTGCATTCCCCTGAGGCCCAAATTTATCCTTCAAGAGGTGGGATGGAGATTCAACCACATAGTAAAAAGGGAGCTTAAAACCCAGTCATTTTGCTATGAAGGATTATCCTTTGTTAATTTTTTGGAGACCATCCAAAATCATATGGTAGTGGTCCACACCATCAAGACCCACTAAATGAAGTAGAGTTTCTAGGTCCTTGTGCTCTTCATGTAATGTACATGTCCCCACCACATTTGACAACATATTTGCACAAATCAAGGATTGAACAATCTCAAACACATTTCGACAGCCTACAAACTACTTGGGATCTAAAATAAGTAATTTCACAAATTTGGAGATATCCTTGCCTTCCACCTCACCCATCTTGGTTGCAACAACCCACATTCCGTTTAACCATATATACATGAGGGGGTTTTATGTTTCTCCATTAATATAACTCAAAAAATCCTTTGCTACCACCTCCCTCGTTTGCCTCTTAGCTACCAATTTGTCCTTACCAGCTCAAGTATTTGAATAGGAGGCTTCCTCTATCTTAACCACTTTTCTTTTGTCCATTATGAGAAATAGAATACAAAAAACCAAAAACTACAACCTAACAACATTGTTGAAATCCTTTTGGTTAGAACAAAGACAAGGTTTCACACATACCAAGCCAAAGTGAAAATCCTTACATTGATAGCGTAAATAAGACTATTAAATCATTATTAAAGTAAATAAATGGAAATCCCCCTAAAGCAGATGCCACCCAAATTAATGATCACAATTAATTAGTTTGTAATTTATTTTTGAAAAATAATTAATTAGTTTTTAATTTTATTTTTTATTAATAAAAAATACCATAGACAATGAAAATCTAATCACATTAAAATTTTATTGCCCATGAAATCTTTAAAAAAACTCTTATTACAAATATCATTAATTTATAAAAACTATTTCCTATTACAAATATTATAATTAAATCTTCACACATCCCAAGCCAAAGTGGCAATCCTTACATTGATAGCGTAAATGAGACTATTAAATCATTATTAAAGTAAATAAATGGAAATCCTTCTAAGGTAGACCCCACCCAAATTAATGATTACATGTCAATAATGAAAATATTTTGAGATTAGAGCATGCCAACCTCACCATCCCCAAGATCATTAGTCCTATGATAGAAAATGAGAAGCATCCAAAGTCATAAGTGTTTGTAATTCATTGGGTAAGGGAGGTTCCCAAAATGTATTCGTGCTAATCATGGTTTGCTTGAGTACGACACCCCTATTTTTTGCCCAATCAACCACTTTATTTCCATCTCACTTTGTGTGGAGGAACTCGATCTAATTGAAATGGTTAATCAATCGGGTGATCTCATCCATTATAATTTTAATTTTCAAAGATTTCACAGTTCCTCCAAGGCCGTATTAATGATTACCTGAGAGTCCCCTTCCACAATGAAGTTCTTTCATCCCCTCATTTGAGCAATTTGGATGCCCTTGAGGAACATTTTAGCCTAGATTGCATTATTAAAATCAACTTCAATATCCAAAGAAAATATTAAAAGTGGCTAGCCCTCATGTTATCCAAAATTGTCTCCACAACCTACAAGACCAAGATTGGCTTTAGAGGCCCCATCAAAGATGAATTTGATGCCATCTAGAGCTGGAAATTCCAATTGATATAATGACTAGCCAAAGAGCACGATCTTTTCTCAAGCCCCTTATTAGGTGAACACACATTGAACCAACCTAAGATCAAGCTAGCTTCCACTCTGGAATTGGATACCCATCCTAGACATTGTGCTTTCACAATTTCGAGAATTATTTTTCAATCTTCTCCCATAGCCAAGCCTTTGAATGATCAATGTTGGATAATATTCTCTTGTTTTTCTCCAACCAAATATTCCATCAAATAATAGACCACAACCCCAATTTAAATATTTTTTTAGGTAAGATTTTGTGGTTCCATACAATAGTGACTGGGAATTTTAAAAGCACCATCCATTCTATTACTAGAATAATGTGGTAATCAAAGATGATGGGCACTTCCCTAAAAGGCAACCTTCCCATATTAGGGAGTCATCTATTTGAGAACCCAAAATCAAGGTGATGTCCAACTCTATCAACAAGGTTATTTTCCCCTGTTGATTAAGATTTGCCAACCAATGCAATTATTTCTAATCTTTCCCATTGGGGGTATCTTCCTAATAATTCGCCACTCTAGAGCCCCAAAAAATTATAGCATAATTATCAAGGGTCTTAATTCAACAAAATAAATTGGTGCTTGAGGCCTGAGGCAAGCATCCTACCAAAAGGAAATGCTCTTTCAATTCTAATTTTACATCTAAGAATGGCTAGGATACAATTTCAATAGGATTTGATGAAGTTATAGATATTCGATCCCCTAGGGATCTATGTATGGGTAAATAATCTAAGCACTTGTTAAGTGTCCAAGTGTTTTTTTCATAAAATTCAACTCCAAAGTTTGTTCTTGTTAGAATAAATTATCATAGAATCTTGGAGCCTAAAGCTTTATTCATCCTATCCATCCTTCTAGGACCCAGACCTCCCAATTCCTTTGGCATGCATACCTTATCCCAAGATGCCAAACTCATTTTATTTTTTCCTCAATGCCAGTCCATAAAAAATATTGTCGTGTCTTTATTATTCCATCATTCACCTTTCTTGGCACCTTGAAATTTGACATGAGGCAAGTGGGAAAGGCTTGGAGAGTGGATTGAATGAGTTGTGCTCACCCAACCAAAGAGAACCACATACCTTTCCAAGTTCTTAACTTATTTTTGATCCTTTTAAACATTGGCTACCAAAATATTGAGGATCACTTTCTTGCAAACAGGGGAATTCCAAAATATTTACTTGGAACAAAACCTTCCTCAAAACTAGGAATGGATTTGATCCTTTCTTTCATCTTTGGGTTTACATTAAAAAAAAACCTAGGTTTTTTTTGGACCGACCTTTTGTCTAGCATCCACCTCTTAATCATTTATAATTTCCATAAATAGCTTAGACTTTTGCTCTGAAGGTTCAACCATCAACATAGTATCATCAACAAAGTATAGGTGAAACACTACCTCTATTGGCATTGATTGCAATACCCTAAAACTTTCCTTCCACCATTGCTCCTTTGATAGTCCTACCTAGGGCTTTAGCTAAGATGATAAAAAGATAGGGAGTGAGGGGGTCCCACTACCTTAATCCCCTAGAGGATTTGAAATATATGTTTGGTTCATTATTGACAATAACTAAAAAGAAAGTAGTTAAAATACAATTCCCAATCCATTTTTTCCAATCATCATTGAATCCAAATATTTCCATGAGCTAATCCAAAAAGTTCCAATTGACTCTATCATAGGCCTTTATCATATATAACTTGAGACACATACCATGACTCTTAGATTTATGTATAGAGTGGCATGCCTCATGGCCCACCACTATTCCATCCAAAATTTTCCTACCAAACACAAAACCACCTTATTCTTTCAAAATTATATCCTCCAAACATAATTTTAGGTAATTTTACATAACTTTGGTTATATATTTATACAAATAATTGCATAATGATATGGATTGAAAGGCATAAAATTAAGGACATTCTTCTTTCTTAGGTATTAGGGATAAAAATGTGTTGTTCTGTTATGTGAAAACATCTAACTTGTGATTGCACTCATGTACTGCTTCCCACACATCTGAACCTAGAATGTCCCAAAATGTTGAAATAAACCAACTTGGAATCAATCTAGCCCAAGGGATTTCTTATCTCCTAAAGTGAATATTGATGACTTTACTTCCTCTAAAGAGATATGAGTCATCAACATCTGGTTCATTCTCTTAGACACTGAATTTGGTATAAAAAGGTGAAACAAGTTTTTGGCCATCGACTTATTGATATTCTCATTCATTAGAAAATATTTATAAAATGAGATACCTTCACGTCTGATATCCTTTATGTTCTCTATCTCAACACCATCTGGAGTGATTATTTTTTCAATATATTCTTGTTCTTGCATATTACTATGGAGAGATGGTTTTTTTTTTTTTGTATTTCTATCCACTTCTTTGAGCCATGAGATATGTATTTTTGATTATATAACGTTTCCTCTTGTTTGAAAATTTTACACTACTCATTTAAGAGTATTCTCTTCATGCTTTCTAGTTCTTAGTTCCATTCCCCATTTTTCAAACAAATTTGAAGCTCTATCATCTTATCTTCAAACACACCTTTCTTATAAAAAAGATTTCCAAAAAAAATTATTCCATATTATTCTTATTGTTGATTTGAATTGTTTTAGATTTTGGGATAAGATGAAACACTTAAATCCCTTAACCTAGTTTTCCAATGTTTTTCAACCAATTCACGAAGAGAGGAGAGCTGCAGCCACATGAATTCAAATTTAAACGCATTACCTTTAGGCATTTTTCTAATTCCAACCTGAGTGTAAGTTGGCCAATGGTTAGAGCCAACAAAATGGATGATTTTAGACATAGAATTTTATGTTATTATAAATCATTTATGAGTTTAATAATAATATATGCATCTTCTATAGGACTATCTACTCCCCTTATCTTTTATTATTCCATGTGAACCTAGGCCCATATGTATCAAACTCTGATAATCCTGCTTGGAAACAAAAGTTGTTGTAATCACTCATAGACTAAGAGATATAAATTTAACCTCCTTATTTTCTTAGAACCATAGGACTGTATTAAAATATCCAAGAAACCATTCTACCAGACATGGACATCCATTTATATTACACAGATTTTCCCATAATAACTTTTGGCTTCAACCTCAATTGGTCCATGTATATTTGAGAGGAGGGAATAAAGTTTATTTACAAAATATTCAACAAACACATTTATAACATGGATATTAGAATATACGATATTACAATGGCATACCTTAGGGTTCCACAAAATATCAAGCCCTTTTTTTGATACCAAAATCCTCCTTAATGGTCCATTATGAAGTCCTCCAAAAAGCTTGACTGTAGTCTCAAATTAAATTTTCCTAATTTTTATTTCTTGTAAAAGTAATATATACGATTTGGATTCCTCCTCTAATCACTTAACTAGGTGTCATTTATCAAAGGCATTTAGGCTTCTAATACATAAACTTGAGACTTTCATAAAGTCTTGGGGACAGGAAATACCCTTGCTACCCAATTGCATTTCATTAAGCTTAATTGTCTCCCCTACTCTAAATTAGCTTGCGTATCCATTTGATGTTTTTCTTTTTGGTCTTCCTTCCCTGAGTGCTTGGTGGACTAGTTGACGATTGTAATTTGGCATCCACAAAACTTAACAGCCTTTGGGATTACCTGAAGGTGAATCCAACTTCTTCATGCTCTGATGACTTGATCATGGAACCCTATTCATTACTTCTCTTTCCCTAAAGGTCAATGTTGGTCAAGTCTTAGAGAGTGTTATCATAGATACCCTCTTAAAAATGCTTCATTGTGTCTTAAAGTTCAAATTCTCATTCTCTTACTTCACTAATAAGGGCTCATTCTTTTCTTTGTTTTTGAGTTCAATCACCTTTTTCTAGGGGGCATATCTTCATCTTTGATGATTTTTTTATTAAGAGGTGTAGACACTCCAATTTCATCACTCTCATGCCAAATAGGCAATCAAAATGACTTTCTACAATGACACATAAATCAGGTCAGAAATCATTAAAAGACATAAAAATGCACACTTGACATGCATATTTTGAAACACATTGGGGCATCCTCGATTAGGGAAATGCATTGTATCCAATTGTCATATGCACTTAATTTATCTTGAGTTAAATTATGACTTCACAAAGGACATTTTGGATCAAATAGGTCGAATAATTATCTAACTTTTGAAAGTCACATAATTTTACATTAAATTAATTAACCTTTGTTAATGAAACTGATCTTCCTCTAATGGGAATTCCAAATTATTTTTTTAGAAGATATATTTCATGAATTTACGCATTTTCCATGACGCTGATTAAGATTAATTAGTATCCCTTGTTCACACATGTCCTCTTATAAAAGGGTGGTGCAGATTGAATTAACTAGATTAACAAACAAGGTGACGATGGATTTTAGTGATTTGTAAGAGTAGGAACTGCCAATATTCTTCTTGTCACTCTTAAAATTACAACTTGTAAATTTAAAAAAACTATTGTCGAGAATAGAACACTGACCTTATATATATATTTTAAATTCCGACATCTAATAAATATAAATATTTATAATCATTGTGTATTAAATAATTATTTTTTAAATAATATAAATGATATACAACTCAAATTTTTTTGGGATAAAAAGTTTTTAAACTTAAAAAATAGAAAATTTAGTTTTGAGTAGTGGCCATAATAAGTAGTGACAATAAACTTGAAAGCAATTTAGAAAATACAATTTTCTTAATTATATAGAAAAAAATTGTCTAACTATTAATAAATAAATGAAATATTCCCTAATATCAATTTAAGAAAATTTTGGGATCATTTTTTGTTGAGGATCGTGTCCCGAATGATTTTGATGAAACATATACCCCTTAATCTTTCACTCTTAACTCAAGATCACCATGAAAAACTTGATTCTTTAAAAAAAAAAAAAATCTAAAAAATATTCTAACATTTATATATATAAAATATTAATATTATTATAACAATATTTAAATTGATTTTTTTTGATTTGCTAAATTGATTTTTATTATTTATTTATTTTTTCCTTAATAAAACTATAGTATCCTAAATAAATTCAAATTTTATTTTAAAATAATTATTTCTTATAATTTAAATAATTACACATTTAAATGATGACTTTTATGCATACCGATCGGCCAAACACAATCACCCTATGATTGATATCCCTAGTCATACATAGTGTTGTCTAGGTTACCATATTCAGATAAGGATCAAACCCGAGTTGAACCTCAGCTATAGATGGTTACTACTATTCTTCCTTCAGAGTTTTCACCAGAGCTCTAGATAGAAGTTAAAAAGAATAATGGCAAAAAAGGATGTTTTGATCTTGTTGGTTTGAAGTATGATTTATTTTTTGAGTGGTTTGTGTGGCTTTGGGTTCTCCCTTTTGTATTCTTGTTCTCTTCACGAGGCTTATTAAACTCACTATAGCTTGACATTTGAGGTGACTTCTCCACGTTTTTTTATATGACTAGCGGTGTACTATATTAAATTTCATTATTAAAGGCATTTTTCAATCAAAAAATTGAGACGAACAAAATATGTTCATTGCATTTTCATAGATACTAATTCAAACTTATCTCCACTAATAATGATTGCATGCCCAATCTCTAGCCTATGTGTAAAAAACAAGTTGTAATTTCATCAATTATCCTTTGTGTGATATCAAACTTACTCTCATAGGTGACGAGCTTATATATAAATTAATTTTTTTCAAGATGTCGTTAATGGCAACATTAGTTTGGTGTCCAACACAACATACTACCGTGACAAAAGGTACCCATGCCATTAGTTCAATTTAATGACTTGGTGACCTTCTCTATCTACCACTTGGTTATCGGTAAGTCAATACATCTATGACGATAACTCTTCTCGTATGCGTCAAGACCCACCATATATCAATAAGAAAAAAATGTGATCGTATCACCCTCCAACTTCTAATATAAATCATCGATCACAGATGGAATAGAAAACTTAATCTAATAAATAAACACCTATCAACATAGTTGCTATTTTAAAATTTCATATTATTTTATTTAATAAGACACACAAGTTATATACAACAAAGAAGATAAATTTAAAAAAAAAAAAAAAAAAAATCTCATAGGAAATGCAAGTTGGCCTAATGGATCTTACACCAATATTTAAAACAAAAAAGTAGTAATTTCATCAATTATCCTCTGTGTGATATCAAACTTACTCTCATAGGTGACGAGCTTATATATAAATTAGATTTTTTCAAGATGTCGTTAATGGCAATATTAGTTTGGTGTCCAACACAACATACTACCGTGACAAAAGGTATCCATGCCATTAGTTCAATTTAATGACTTGGTGACCTTCTCTATCTACCACTTGGTTATTGGTAAGTCAATGCATATACAACAATAACCCTTCTGGTATGCATCAAGGCCCACCATATATCAATAAAAAGGAAATATAATCGTATCATCCTCCAACTTCTAATATAAATCATGGATCACAGACGAAATATAAAACTTAATCTAATAAACAAACACCTATCAACATAATTGCTACTTTAAAATTTCATATTGTTTTATTTAATAAGATGCACAAGTTATATACAATATAAAAAATATTGAAAAAAAAAAAAAAAAAAATCTCATAGGAGATGCAAGTTGGCCTAACGGATCTTATACTAATATTTAAAACAAAAAAATTATGAATCCTACTCGTGAACAAAATATGGTTATTTACAATGTTGCCTTTGAATATATTAATTGCATTTGGCATCAATTAATTATTAAGAATGCAACCCAAATTATGTAAAGAATGTTTATTCTTGCACTATAATTGTTAGTTTTTATTTTTATTTTTTATTAATAAAAAATACGGTAGACAATGAAAAATATAATCACATTAAAATTCTATTGCCCATTAAAAACCGTTTCCTATCACAAATATTATTAATTTATACAAACTATTTTCTATTACGAAATATTATTAATTTATAGAATTTTGTTTCAAATATTTGAATGTGTTAAAAAGGCATGAAAAATAAAATAAATTAATTACTTATAAAGAAAGCATACACCCATTGCTTTTCCGTATGTACGACTTCGTCAAATTCAAAATCAAATGAAAAAAGTTAAAATGAACCGACCGTTTGTTTGTTTTCAATTATTAAATCGCTATCATTGAACATTGGTTGCTTAAAAGTTATTTTAGATTATTTATACATTAAACATGTCATATTCATATTTGCAAAGTATTTTATGGACCAAGTCAAATCTATTGGAATAATAATTGTACTTTGGGTTTCGTATTTTAAGTTTAGTTTGAGGATTGTAAAAGGATCGGGTTCCGTTCCAAAAAAATCTTTTTATTAATAATATAAAATAATAATTGCGCTTTGTTGATGTTTTGTTTTGTACAGTGGTTTATTTTAAAAACGTATTATGTGTTTATAATTTAAAAAATATAGAGCTAAAGTATATGGGATGGTCTACAACAAAAGGGTGGTCCATCAACGTCTATGATCTTTAAGTATTAGTCCAAAAAAAATTGTAACATACGAACATATTTCAGAGAATTGTGTTTCAAGTAGAGAAAGGCAACAACATTCATAAACATCCCTTAGAACACAACAATATTTGTTGGGAATGACTAGTAGCAAAAAAAATAACAAAATACCAAAACTTAAGCACAAAAAATAACAAATCCTAAAACCCTAAAAAGTTGTAAACCTTAGCTATTAGGATGGAGCAACAAAACAATCATAGTTGTGCGTGACATAGTGGTCATCGTTCAAAAATTTAAAAAACTCGAACAACATAGTGTCGCCATCGTGGCCAAAACAGAGATGCAACAAACATAAAAGCAACCAACATAGGGAGATGTCACTAACAAAGAAACACTGTCAGAAATACGATCCTCACACATAGCGAAAGAATGTCATCATCACCACAGAGCCAAGCCACTGCAATTGTCTAGGTCACACATGAATAAAGCCAAACCATCATAGATGATTAAAACCACCAAGTAAAACCACATAAAAAATAGAACAACAATGAGATGCCCCAGAGGCACCATGAAATCCCACCTCCATTCCTCTGGCTATTAGAGTCCAACCTTAAACCATTATCTTGTCGGGAGAACCCTAGGTCTAGGGTTTCAGGGTAAGGAGAGAGGCCTCTAAAAGGTGCCTCTTCTACTTCCATCTCCTCATGGAAATAATTTGACATGACAAACAATTAATCTATTTAGATTTTCACATGTAGATTTTATGAATAAGATTTTAATAGGGATGAATTATTTATAAAGATTAAATTATTTTTATGTTATATTTATACGATATTGTTTTTGTAGGTGCTTCTTTTTCAAGGTATAGTTATAAAACTAGTTGTTTCATCTTAAGTCACAAAGATATATCAATAGGGATAATTTAAAGTTTTATATTTACTTATTTATTGCTCGAGATAACTAGGGTATAATGCTAGACCATAAAAAAATAAATTAAAGAGCAGATCTGAAGAAATGTTTTACAATGGGTTTAAAGTGAAGGGTACCAAGTACCAATATATAGAATATCCTATCAAGCTACGTAGGTAGCAAAAAGTTAACCGAGTAGACAAGACTCATTCAATAGAAGAGAAGCATGAAAAAAGTCCACAACATTGGTTAATCATCATAAAACAACAATCCATCAACCCTAGATCTGTAAGATGCCTAACAACATGAATCAAACCAGACACTCAACTGAATTTATAGGCTTGGGAGCAAACCAGTCCAGTAATCAAAGCCCCACCATTTATATAAAATCATATCCATAACCAAAACCCATTCTTCCAAAATGTGTTTTTGTGAGGGGATTGAGGTGTGTGCAATGGCAAAGAAAGCCATGACAAGAAACAGAATCAAAATCTTTCCCGAAAACAACCATCTATGGGAATAGTAAAATATTTATTATAGAGTAAATTATACATAGTTTATCACAAAGACTATCTATTTAGAGTGGGTGTTCAGATGGAAAATTACACAGGTCCCTTAGAATCATAGCTTATACTACAATTTTCGCATTAAAAACAAAATAGAAAAGCAATAATAAGCTATTCTATGAAAATTACTTATTCAAGGTCCGCATCATCCTCATTTGTTGAAGCTATAACCACATCCTAGTCCAACATCCCCTGCATTCCCTTGAGGCCGAAATTTATACTTCCGGGGGTGGGATGGAGATTCAACCACACAGTAAAAAGGGAGCTTAAACCCCAGTCGCTTTGCTATGAAGGATTATCCTTTGGATATTTTTGAGAGACCATCCAAAATCATATGGTAGTGGTTCACACCATCAAGACCTACTAAATGAAGTAGAGTTTATAGGTCCTTGTGCTCTTCATGCAATGTACATTTCCCCACCACATTTGACAACATATTTGCACAACTCAAGGATTGAACAACCTCAAACACATTTTGACGGCCTACAAATTGCTAATGATCTAAAATAAGTAATTTCATAAATTTGGAGATATCCTTGCCTTCCACCTCATCCATCTTGGTTGCAACAACCCACATTCTTTTTAACCATATATACATGAGTGGGTTTTATGTTTCTCCATTAATATAACTTGAAAAATCCTCTACTACCACCTCCATCATTTGCCTCTTAGCTACCAATTTCTCCTTACTAGCTCAAGTATTTGAATAGGAGGCTTCCTCTATCTTAACCACTTTTCTTTTGTCCATTATGAGAAATAGAATACAAAAAACCAAAAACTACAACCTAACACCATTGTTGAAATCCTTTTGGTTAAAAACAAAGATAAGGCTTCACACATACCAAGCCAAAGTGGAAATCCTTACATTGATAGTGTAAATGAGACTATTAAATCATTATTAAAGTAAATAAATGGAAATCCCCCTAAAGCGGACACCACCCAAATTAATGATTACAATTAATTAGTTTTTAATTTATTTTTGAATTATAATTAATTAGTTTTTAATTTTATTTTTTATTAATAAAAAATACCGTGGACAATGAAAATCGAATCACATTAAAATTTTATTGCCCATTAAATCTTTAAAAAAACTATTTCCTATTACAAATATTATTAATTTATAAAAACTATTTCCTATTACAAATATTATAATTAAATCTTCACACATACCAACCAAAGTGGCAATCCTTACGTTGATAGCGTAAATGAGACTATTAAATCATTATTAAAGTAAATAAATGGAAATCCCCCTAAAGTAGACGCCACCCAAATTAATGATTACAATTAATTAGTTTGTAATTTATTTTTGAATTATAATTAATTAGTTTTTAATTTTATTTTTTATTAATAAAAAATACCGTAGACAATGAAAATCTAATCACATTAAAATTTTATTGCCCATTAAATCTTTAAAAAAACTCTTATTACAAATATTATTAATTTATAAAAACTATTTCCTATTACAAATATTATAATTAAATCTTCACACATACCAAGCCAAAGTGGCATTCCTTACATTGATAGCGTAAATGAGACTATTAAATCATTATTAAAGTAAATAAATGGAAATCCTTCTAAGGCAAACCCCACCCAAATTAATGATTAAATGTCAATAATGAAAATATTTTGAGATTAGAGCATGCCAACCTCACCATCCCCAAGATCATTAGTCCTATGATAGAAAATGAGAAGCATCCCAAGTCATAAGTGTTTGTAATTCATTGGGGAAGGGAGGTTTCCAAAATGTATTCATTCCAATCATGGTTTGCCTGAGTACGACACCCCTATTTTTTGCCTAATCAACCAAATTATTTCCGTCTCACTTTGTGCGGAGGAATTCGATCTAATTGAAATGGTTAATCAATTGGGTGATCTCATCCATTATAATTTTAATTTTCAAAGATTTCACAGTTCCCCCAAGGCCGCATTAATCATTACTTGAGAGTCCCCTTCCACAATGAAGTTCTTTCATCCCCTCATTTGAGCAATTTGGATGCCCTTGAGGAGCATTTTAGCCTAGATTGAATTATTAAAATCAACTTCAATATCCAAAGAAAATATTAAAAGTGGCTAGCCCTCATGTTGTCCAAAAATGTCTCCACAACCTACAAGACCAAGATTGGCTTTAGAGGCCCCATCAAAGATGAATTCGATGCCATTTAGAGCTGGAAATTCTTATTGATATAATGACTAGCCAAAGAACACGATCTTTTCTCAAGCCCCTTATTAGGTGAACACACATTGAACTAACCTAAGATGAAGCTAGCTTCCACTCTAGAATTGGATACCCATCCTAGACCTTGTGCTTTCATAATTTCGAGAATTACTTTTCAATCTTCTCCCATAGCCAAGCCTTTGAATGATCGATGTTGGATAATATTCTCTTGTTTTTCTCCAACCAAATATTCCGTCAATAATAGACCGCAACCCAAATTTAAATATTTTTTTAGGTAAGATTTTTTGGTTCCATACAATACTGACTGGGAATTTTAAAAGCACCATCCATTCTATTACGAGAATAATGTGGTAATCAAAGATGATGGGCACTTCCCTAAAAGGCAACCTTCCCATATTAGGGAGTCGTCTATTTGAGAACCTATCAGCAAGGTTATTTTCACCTATTGATTTAGATTTTCCAACCAATGCAATTATTTCCAATCTTTCCCATTGGGGGTATCTTCCTAATAATCTGCCACTCTAGAGCCCGAAAAAATTATAGCATAATTATCAAGGGTCTTAATTCAACAAAATAAATTAGTGCTTGAGGCCTGAGGCAAGCATCCTACCAAAAGGAAATGCTCTTTCAATTTCTAATTTTACATCTAAGAATGGCTAGGATACAATATCAATAGGATTTGATGAAGTTCTAGATATTTGATCCCCTAGGGATCTATGTATGGTAAATAATCTAAGCACTTGTTAAGTGTCCAAGTGTTTTTTTATAAAATTCAACTCCAAAGTCTGTCCTTGTTAGAATAAATTATCCATATAATCTTAGAGCCTAAAGCTTTAATCATCCTATCCATCCTTCTAGGACCCAAACTTCCCAATTCCTTTGGCATGCATACCTTATCCCAAGATGCCAAAGTCATTTTATTTTTTCCTCAGTGCCACTCCATAAAAAATCTTGTCGTATCTTTATTATTCCATCAGTCACCTTTCTTGGTACCTTGAAATTTGAAATGAGGTAAGTGGGAAAGGCTTGGAGAGTGGATTGAATGAGTTATGCTCACCCAACCAATGAGAGCCACATACCTTTCCATGTTGTTAACTTATTTTGGATCCTTTTAAACATTGGCTGCCAAAATATTGAGGATCACTTTCTTGCAAACAAGGGAATTCCAAAATATTTACTTGGTACAAAACCTTCCTCAAAACTAGGAATGGCTTTGATCCTTTCTTCATCTTTGGGTTTACATTCAAAAAAAAAACCTAGGTTTTTTTTGGACCGACCTTTTGTCTAGCATCCACCTCTTAATAATTTATAATTTCCATAAATACCCTAGACTTTTGCTCTGAAGGTTCAACATCAACATAGTATCATCAACAAATTATAGGTGAAACATTACCTATATTGGCATTGATTGCAATACCCTAAAACTTTCCTTCCACTATTGCTCCTTTAATAGTCCTACCCAGGGCTTTAACTAAGATGATAAAGGGATAGGGAGTGAGGGGTTCCTACTACCTTAATCCCCTAGAGGATTTAAAATATACGTTTGGTTCATTATTGACCATAATTGAAAAGAAAGTAGTTGAAATACAATTCCCAATCCATTTTCTCAAATCATCATTGAATCCAAATACTTCCATGAGCTAATCCAAAAAGTCCAAATTGACTCTGTTGTAGGCCTTTATCATATCTAACTTGAGACACATACCATGACTCTTATATTTATGTATTGAGTGGCATGTCTCATGGGCCACCACTATTCCATCCAAAATTTTCCTACCAAACACAAAACCACCCTATTCTTTCAAAATTATATCCTCCAAACATAATTTTAGGTAATTTTACATAACTTTGGTTATAAATTTATATAAATAATTGCATAATGATATGGATTGAAAGGCATAAAATTAAGGACATTCTTATTTCTTAGGTATTAGGGATAAAAATGTGTTGTTCCATTATGTGAAAACATCTAACTTGTGATTGCACTCCTGTACTGCTTCCCACACATCTGAACCTAAAATGTCCCAAAATGTTGAAAGAAACTAACTTGGAATCCAACTAGCCTAAGGGATTTATTATCTCCTAAAGTGAATATTGATGCCTTTAATTCCTCTAAAGAGATATGAGTCGTTAGCATCTAGTTCATTCTCTTATACACTAAATTTGGTATAAACTGGTGAAACAAGTTTTTGGCCATCGACCTATTCATATTCTCCTTCATTAGAAACTATTTATAAAATAAGATACCTTCATCTATGATATCCTTTATGTTCTCCATCTCAACACCATATGGAGTGATTATTTTATCAATATATTCTTGTTCTTGCATATTACTATGAAGAAATGTTTTTTTTTGTATTTCTATCCACTTCTTTGAGCTATTAGATATGTCTTTTTGATTATATAATGTTTCCTCTTGTTTGAAAATTTTACACTACTCATTTAAGAGGATTATCTTCATGCTTTATAGTTATTCATTCCATTCCCCATTTATCAAACAAATTTGAAGCTCTATCTTCTTATCTTCAAATACACCTCTCTTATTAAAAAGATTTCCAAAAAAAATTATTCCATATTATTCTTATTGTTGATTTGCATTGTTTTAGATTTTGGGATAAGATGAAACACTTGAATCCCTTAACCTATTTTTCCAATGTTTTTCAACCAATTCATGAAGAGGGGAGACCTGCAGCCACATGAATTCAAATTTAAACGTGTTACCTTTAGGCATTTTTTCTAATTCCAACCTGATTGAAATTGGTCAATGGTTAGAGCCAACAAAATGGATAATTTTAGACTTAGAATTTTATGTTATTATAAATCATTTACAAGTTTAATAATAATATATCCAACTTCTATAGGACTATCTACTCCCCTTGTCTTCTATTATTCCATGTGAACCTAGGCCCACAGGTATCAAAGTCTGATAATCCTGCCTGGAAACAAAAGTTGTTGTAATCACTCATAGACTGAGAGATATAAATTAAACCTCCTTATTTTCTTAGAACCAGAGGATTGTATTAAAATATCCTAGAATCCATTCTACCACACATGGACATCCATTCATATTACACAGATTTTCCCATAATAAGTTTTGGCTTCAATCTCAATTGGTCCATGTATATTTCAGATGAGGAAATGAAGTTTATTTACAAAATATTCAATTTACAATGGCATACCTTAGGGTTCCATAAAATATCAAGCCCTTTTTTTGGTACCAAAATCCTCCTTAATGGTCCATTATGAAGTCCTCCAAAAAATCTTGACTGTAGTCTCAAACTAGAATTTCCTAATTTGTATTTATTGTAAATGTAATATATATGAATTGGATTCCTCCACTAATCACTTAACTAGGTGGCATTTATCAGAGGCATTTAGTCTTATAATACATCAACTTGAGATTTTCATAAAGTCTTGGTGATAGGAAATAGCCTTGCTACCCAAATGCGTTTCATTAAGCTTTTTTGTCTCCCCTACTCTAAATTAGCTTGTGTATCCATTTGAAGTTTTTTTTTTTTGGTCTTCCTTCCCTAAGTGCTTGATGAACTAGTTGAAAATTTTAATTTGGCATCCACAAAACTTAACAACCTTTTGGATTACCTAAAGGTGAATCCAACATCTTCATCATCTGATGACTTGATCATGGAACCCTATTCATTACTTCTCTTTCCCTAAAGGTCAATGTTTCTCAAGTCTTAGAGAGTGTTATCATAGATACCATCTTAAAAATCCTTCATTGTGTCTTAAAGTTCAAATGCTCATTCTTTTAATTCACTAATAAGGACTCATTATTTTCTTTGTTTTTCAATTCAGTCACCTTTTTTGGGGGGGAATATCTTCATCTTTGATGATTTTTTTATTAAGAGGTGTAGACACTCCAATTTCATCACTCTCATGTCAAATAGGAAATCAAAATGACTTTCTACAATGACACATAAATCAGGTCAGAAATCATTAAAACACCCAACATGCACACTTGACATGCATATTATGAAACACATTGGGGCATCCTCGATTATGGTAATGCATTGTATCCAATTGTCATCTGTGCTTAATTTATCTTGAGTTAAATTATGACTTCATAAAAGACATTTTGGATCAATTAGGCTGAATGATTATTCAACTTTTGAAAGTCACATAATTTTGCATTAAGTTAATTAACCTTTGTTAATGAAACTAATCTTCCTCTAATGGGAAATTCCATGGCTATTTGAAATTTCCTATTTTATTAATTCATTAATTGAATTATTCCTCCACTCGCATGGCAAGTGGATTCAAATATCTGGAATCATGACATCACATGGAAAATTTTCAAGATTAGCATGAATGAAAGAAAATATCAAAAAATGAAAACCATGCCTAATTAATGCAAACTCTATCCCAAATATTTAATGCATTTATTATCCAAATTAGATTAATTCTGAACCACACATCTTGATCTTAGATGAACGATCAAAAATAGTTTGGAAAATATATAAATACAAGGGTCATTGGCATTATAATCAAACTTTTTAGTGTAAAATTACTACGTATAAATCAAACAAAAGCTTCAACATTTCTTCCACTCTTCGTCCAATTCACAAGTATTCAAAGGGAGATGTCATAGAAATAAAAAAGTGATATTGATAAAGAATCGTAGCTCTAAAATTTAGGCTTGAAATGCTTACAATCTTAATTTGAGGATGAATCCATTGGGAAGGTATAGATTTTGGTTTATGTATTTCTATTTATTTACATTCTTGTAGACTTTATCCAATCAGAGGGATCATGCTTGAGATGTCATTTTTTTAGTTTGTTTTGGTTTGAGTAACTAATAAAGAACTAGCCTCTCTTGTAATCATGATTTACATTTGGCATGCCTAGTGGGAATAACTCCCCATGAATCCATCATTAGAAGTCATTTAGGCCCTTTAGTCAACAAATTTTGATCTTTTCAAGTAAAAACTCTTTAGAAATTATCCAAAATCTGTTCAAACCCTGTAACTAAATCCAATGAAAGTTTACACTATGTAACCATGAATTATCCTCTAGAAATGCATATTTACAACTTACAACCACATCATTTTCAACCACCATACTTTATCGTTATCTATCATCTTGTCCTTCAACCTTTTTTACAATATCACATTTATCAGAACACAGGTTTGATTACTGCAACCATGATTTTGTTTTGTAAAAACATGATTTTATTAGTTTTTATTTAATGTTTTTCATAAGTCTTCAGTATCACACTTTTAAACCCACTACTTTTATTTCTAAAGCCATGACATTGTTGATTATATGCATGATTTTGTGTTTAAATTGAATTCAATTCTACATGTTTTCAATATTACATATTGATATCTATGAGTTTGTTTTTATATCTACAAAAATGTATACTGTAGATATGTTTTTGGTATTTTGTTCACTCTATTTTTCAAGTTTACAAACTTTCATATCTTTACCCATGAGTTTGTATATTAATCTATGAGTTTGTTATATTTTTTATGATTTTGCATTTTGTCTAACTTCCATTTTACAAAATTCCAAACTTGGGGCTGTAGAAGTGCAAGTTCATTCTAGTATTCGTAGCTTTGTTCTTACTAAATGTGATTATATGTTCTCTATTTGACTGTATGTAGGTTTCTGAATCCATGACTAAAGGTTTAAAACCCGTAGCTATGGACCTCAAATCAATGACTATGTGTTTAACCCTAAAATGAAATAGTATTGGTATGTATTTCACTTTAGTCTTAGGCTTGAGAATATAAAAATGAAATGACACAAGGGTGAGAATCAAATATATAGCAGGAAAATTAAATGCTAAACTCAAATATACCATACACCAAATTTATTAAACTAAGATAGACTATTAATGGAAAGTACAACTATGATAGATATATTAAATGACATAGAACAAGGTACTTATTTGGCTCTGATGCTAATGTAGATATAGATCTATAACATACATAAAGTAGGCTAGAAGGAGAGTCTAGAAAAATCATCATATTATGTATTTGGTTCCTTTGGCTTTCTAGATAGTTATGTCAGCCTTGGATAGTTGCATCGATGCTACTATTTGAGTCCAACGATAGTGTCATGTATGGGATATTTGGTGAAATAAGATGAAATCACCTAAATTTTTATGGGTTTTGCTTTGCCTTCACTCTGGTGAACTCAAATTTGGGTCATGGACTATTTCTCCTTGTGAAATGGCAAAACCCAAGCTTTCCATCTTCAATGTGACCTTTAGGAAAATGGGTTAGTGGCCATATAGCGTCAAGTTGACCCCTATGACCCCACTATCAAAGGACACTTCCTACATAGCCAATACTCTAAAGAGTGCCTTAAATTGATGTAATTATCCCCTATGTGTTGGCTTGTGTGTGAATCATGCAATGTGTGTAAATTAAGTACAATAGTAACCTATCTTTTAACTTGAAAAATAAGACCTTATGATCACTCCTTTAGTAATTTAAACCTATAGATGTGTTGTACCTATGAATAGTATGTAAATAGGAATCTTTGATCAATTGAATGCTTGATAGAGTGCTTTTGATAAGTGCATTGGTCTCTTTGATATGATTTTTAGGTGAGGAATGAATGAGGGTTGATCTTGTATTTATATCAATCCTTTTGGATTAATAACTTGCATTAAAACAATTAGGCCAACCATAGGATACATTTAATTTAAAAATTAGATGACATTAGGAAACTAAACACTTGCATCAGGGCAGGATAGTAATGTTAATGTTATTATTTGTCCTAGACTTTAGTGTCTAGGGAGTAGCAAAAGAGTTAAAGGATTATAACTTGTAAAGGTGTAAGTTAAGTACATTTTAAATATTTTGAGCAAGATATAATGTTTGTGTCATCAATGTAATATTGGTTGGACTAAAAGATAGGCCAAGGGGCATAAGATAGAGCATAGGGGAGGCTTACAAAAATAAGGTGAGTATAGAATTAAGAGTAACAACCAAGGTTTGATTTTTCCAAGTGTACAAGACTAAGGTGATACATAATCACAAAATGTCATCTACATTTCCCCTCCTTTAATCTAATAATTAAATTTTTAATTTAAAGGAAAAGGATAAGTACTTGGGTGTGTGTGCACACCTTGTCTTTGATTGAGTTGAATTTGAGTGCTTTGTTGGTGACCGGTCTACTACCAAGAACATGTTATAGTTAAAATTACTTTAAGTAGATTGAACTTGAAAGAGAAAGGTTTAGGAGTAAACATATGTGTCAATTTAACCACCTTACCTATTGGCAAGTTATTTTGCAAAAGATGTATCATTGTAAGACTCTGAAACTCAGATTAAGATAAATACAGATAAATCTTTAAAGTACATATATCCGAGAGAGAGAGAGAGAGAGAGAGAGAGAGAGAGAGAGAGAGAGAGAGAGAGAGAGAGAGAGAGAGAGAGAGAGAGAGAGAGAGAGAGAGAGAGAGATGCCCCCAATTTTGGAGCAAAAGTGAGTCTCCACCTAGTAGTTGAGATTAGATCAACCATGTAACCCAATAATACTAACTTGATGAGGTTGGATGATCAATTTCAATGTGAAAACTTGGAAAGATCGAGTGATTTGATCACCTCAACTATACCAAAAGGTGAACCAATTACTGCAATAGATTGGCTTAATATGCAAGAATTATTTTGAGAAGGACTCAAGGGAGATGTACAAAAGTTTGTGGCAGAATGCTTGATATGCCAACAAAATAAAGGTGAGATAGTTAAGACCCCAGGTCTGTTACAACCATTATCAATTCCTAGTCAAAGGTGGGAGGAGGTTTCCATGGATTTCATCATAGGGTTGCGTTGTTCTGAAGGTAAGAATGTTATTTTGGTCATTGTGGATAGGCTTACAAAATATGCCCATTTTTGTGCTCTCTCACACCTATTTTCAGCAAGTACAGTAGCAAATATTTTTCTAGACTCAGTTCTAAAATTACATGGAACCCCAAAATTAATTGTAAGTGATCATGATCTTATTTTCGCTAGTAATTTCTGGACTGAACTATTTTCCTGTTTGGGTACTCAACTAACTCATAGCTCATCTGACCACCCCCAATCTGATGGACAAACAAAAGTGGTTAACAAATGTTTACAGGGGTATCTCTATTGTTTTGTATCAGTTAAACAGGAACATTGGGTTAAATGGCTACCACTTGCAGAATGGTGGTATAACACTTCTTTTCATACCTCTTCTAAAATGTCTCCATTTCTAGCACTATATGGTTACCATCCACCTTCCATCACTTCTTCATTAAAGGTGCAAACCAAGGTTTGAAATGTGGAAGAGCACATTCAACATCAACAAGAGGTTTTGACTAGTTTGAGAGAGAATTTGGCCTTGACACAAAACATGATGAAGCAACAAGCATATCAACACCGTAGTACGAGAAATTTTGAGGTGGGTGACTGGGTATTTGTACATTTACAGCCTTATAAGCAGATGTCCTTGAAGTAACAAAAAAAGGACAACAAACTTGCTCCTAAGTATTATGGCCCTTATTAGGTTCTGTATAAAATTGGAAGTGTGGCTTATAAGCTTGAGTTACCTCATTCGTCTCACATACACCCAGTATTTCATGTTTTATGTTTGAAGAAGGTCATTAGAGAAACAATTTCAGCCCAAACAAAACTCCCAGAACTAGATGAAGATGGGTGATTCATTTTGGAACCAGAGAAGACCCTCCAAACTCATATTAAGAAGTTGAGAATTAGAGAGATTAGGGAATATCTGATCAAGTGGAAGAACCTGAGTAGTGAAGACGCAACTTGGGAAGGTGAAGATTTTCTACAACAACATACTAGAGTTGTTCAACGTTGAGCATAACATTGGTTTGAAGGGGAAGGGCATGCTACGGCCCTAACCTATCACATGTATGAGGATAGGAATATCTGACTTATGGCTTACTTATCCCTCTTTGATGCTATATCACATTTATCTATGCATTCATTTGGTTAGTACGTTGGCCTATGGAGTAACCATGGCCTAGATAGAATATATATAGGAGGTAGAGAGTAATTGTTTATCATCATATTGTGAATTTTTCTCTTATTGAAGCTTGTGTAGGTTGCCCCCTTGAAGTGGCTTATCTATTATCATATATTTGGATATATTTCAATCATATTTGGATCTACTTCTGCTATTCTACTTTATTGTTGAAGTAATTTCATTAAAATTGGGAATTTTAAAAGCACCATCCATTCTATTACGAGAATAATGCGGTAATCAAAGATGATGGACACTTCCCTAAAAGGCAACCTTCCCATATGAGGGAGTCGTCTATTTGAGAACCTAGAATCAAGGTGATGTCCAACTCTATCAACAAGGTTATTTTCTCCTGTTGATTTAGATTTTCTGACCAATGCAATTATTTCCAATCTTTCCCATTGGGGTATCTTCCTAATAATCTGCTACCCTAGAGCCCCAAAAAAATTATAGCATAATTATCAAGGGTCTTAATTCAACAAAATAAATTAGTGCTTGAGGCCTAAGACAAGCATCCTACCAAAAGGAAATGCTCTTTCAATTTCTAATTTTCAATCTAAGAATGGCTAGGATAAAATTTCAATAGGATTTGATCAAGTTTTAGATATTCGATCCCCTAAGGATCTATGTATGGGTAAATAATCTAAGCACTTGTTAAGTGTCCAAGTGTTTTTTTTATAAAATTCAACTCCAAAGTTTGTCCTTGTTAGAATAAATTATCCATATAATCTTGGAGCCTAAATCTTTATTCGTCCTATCCATCCTTCTAGGACCCAGACCTCCCAATTCCTTTGGCATGCATACCTTATCCCAAGATGCCAAACTCATTTTACTTTTTCCTTAGTGCCACTCCATAAAAAATCTTGTTGTGCCTTTATTATTCCATCAGTCACCTTTCTTGGCACCTTGAAATTTGACATGAGGTAAGTGGGAAAGGCCTGGAGAGTGGATTGAATGAGTTGTGCGCACCCAACCAATGAAAGCCACATACCTTTCCATGTTGTTAACTTATTTTGGATCCTTTTAAATATTGGCTGCCAAAATCTTGAGGATCACTTTCTTGCAAACAAGGGAATTCCAAAATATTTACTTGAAACAAAACCTTCCTAAAAACTAGGATTGGATTTGATCCTTTCTTTCATCTTTGGGTTTACATTCAAAAAAAAAACCTAGGTTTTTTTTTGGACCGACCTTTTGTCTATCATCCACCTCTTAATAATTTATAATTTCCATAAATACCCTAGCCTTTTGCTCTGAAGGTTCAACCATCAACATAGTATCATCAACAAATTATAAGTGAAACATTACCTATATTGGCATTGATTGCAATACCCTAAAACTTTCCTTCCACTATTGCTCCTTTAATAGTCCTACCCAGGGCTTTAACTAAGATGATAAAGGGATAGGGACTGAGGGGGTCCCACTACCTTAATCCCCTAGAGGATTTGAAATATACGTTTGGTTCATTATTGACCATAACTGAAAAGAAAGTAGTTAAAATACAATTCCCAATCCATTTTGTCCAATCATCATTGAATCCAAATACTTCCATGAGCTAATCCAAAAATTCCAAATTGACTCTATTGTAGGCCTTTATCATATCTAACATGAGACACATACCATGACTCTTATATTTATGTATTGAGTGGCATGTCTCATGGGCCACCACTATTCCATCCAAAATTTTCCTACGAAACACAAAACCACCTTATTCTTTCAAAATTATATCCTCTAAACATAATTTTAGGTAATTTTACATAACTTTGGTTATAAATTTATACAAATAATTGCATAATGATATGGATTGAAAGGCATAAAATTAAGGACATTCTTCTTTCTTATGTATTAGGGATAAAAAGGTGTTGTTCCATTAGGTATTTGGCCAACCATAAGATACATTTAATTTAAAAATTAGATGACATTAGGACACTAGACACTTGCATCAGGGTAGGATAGTAATGCCAATGTTATTATTTATCCTAGACATTAGTGTCTAGGGAGTAGCAAAAGAGTTAAAGGATTATAACTTGCAAAGGTGTAAGTTAAGTACATTTTAAGTATTCTGAGCAAGATATAATGTTTATGTCATCAATGTCAGGAATCTAGAACAACAAACAGCTCTGATTCCACTGTTAGGACTCGAAAGCAACAATTGATTACCATGTACAAGCAACTTAAAATATGTGGAATTAACCAGAAGTAACAAGTAACTAGAATTCAAAAATAACACAAAATATGAGAGACAATACCCAATTGTATTAATTCTCTTCCAGAAAAAAATTACAAATGAAGAGACGCCACACTCTTCCACACCTTACAGGCTTCCCACACCAAGTGTTTAGTAATTCACCTTCAAGAGCTCACTCTCTCAATCACAGTCCCAACACACAACTCAAACACAGAGTTGGTGTTCACCTCCAACCAATCAGTATCACTATTGCTAGTACACCGAGTATACAAACATACTCAATTGAGTACACAACGCACTCCAAGTAGAACTCCCATGAACTTGCAACAACCTGCAACTCAAATGATCTTACTTTAGAAGGGTCTACCTTGCCTTCCTCTATTGCTCTCCAACTGAGTACACACTGTACTCCAAGTAGATCTTGCCTGATCTTGCTACCTGTTGTGTTGTTGTCACCTTGATCTTCCTGCCACCTACAAATCAACTTGGTTCTGCACACCTGCAAACCTAGACCATGCACACACATACACCTATAGATAAATGATCTTACTTACCCATGTAGATCTCCAAACGTGGCCTTACACACCTGCTAACCAAGATCATACATACATGAAGAATCCTTTTGATTCTCCAAACCAGCGCCCACACTTAGCACTGTGGCACTAAGAGGAACACACCATCCTCTCTTCACATCTGAAGGAGCTTATTTTTCTCTCTTACTCTCTAGCACAATTTACAATACATCCCATGAGTCTATTATATAGATCTCATGCAAACAATAATTAGACATCTAATTACAATAATTAGATCCACAACTCAAGTTTATAATTGGCCTTTTACATGCAAAGAATTGGTTTGTTAACTAACTGTCCATGAACTGGTAGTTTTGGAACCGCACAGGCAATCGATGTTGGTCCCTATCTGCCTGGAGGTGACCGACATCGGTCGATCCCTGACTGACGTCGGTTACTCTTCTCACTGTATATGGCTAACATCAGTTGATCAGACTGACGTCGATTGCTTTGCAACTCAGCAACCTCTTAGCAACCTCCTCATGTCTACATCAGTGAAGCTTTTAGCTCCACAACCTAATAATCTCCCACTTGGAGATAAACAGTTGCACTGTACCTATACATGTACCCCATCTAATTTGTTTCTTGGCTTGTATCCCTCTTCAAGATTAATCCTGAAGACCAACCACCACACAACCTATGGTGCACCTCCTGTCATCCAAGTAACTTGCTGCATCTGCATCTACAAACCCATGTAGAAAAGAACTTGACCCTACATAGCATGTTGACCTACTGCTGGTCCCTCTCAAAAACCTGAGAATCCACTGAACTGCCCTCCAGTGCTTCTTTCCCAGATTGGCTCCAAACTTTCTGACATCTCCCATTGAGTGGGCATCCCCAGGTCCAGTACGCATGTACTTAACCTCATCATGTGAATCAGGACCCTGTTCATAGAACTGTCCAACCATCGGCATGCTAATCAGTATCACACAATCATCCAGAGATAAAATCAACCTGTGATCTCCATGTCTCTAGAACACACTTATGCCAAAGAATTTCGCTCCTTCAAATTCCTCATGACACACCTCTGAACTAAATTTACCTTTAGCTCAGAAAAAACCCTGTATGTGTAACCCTGCATCAAGCAAACACACAACATATAGTAACAAGATAATGTCGCGCCCATCATCCACCTGGTAAAGAAACCATAGTAGTTACATTGACATTGACTAAAGCCATGCTTTGTCATCCACCTATCAAACCTGTACCACTATCCTGGAGCTTCCTCAAGACCATATGACCTGGCCTTTCATCTCACGTATCCATTCTCTCTATTTTTCAACTAAGGTATCCATTCGTCTCTCAGTGCTTTCTTTCGGCTGGAAACCCTACCAAATCTCTTGTTTGGTTCTGCATCCTCATTCATGCCATGCTCCCACTGGTTCTTGGATCCTTCCTGCTGTGTAGTGAGCAATGAGTATAAAGAAGAGGAACAACAAATTTGAGGCTTACTTACCCTTTTAGTCCTTCATATGGGCGTTTGAGACTCTTTGACAGCTTGCTGTCTGCCCAAAATCTGTTAAAGTGACCGACCTCAATCACCACACAGTCTGCATCCGATCGACGTCGATTCCATGTGACTGTCCTGACTACTGACCTGACTGACATCGGTGTCTACCTGCTGCCGACATTGATCCTCCTGACTGACGTCGGTCCTCCTGATTGATGTCGGTCTTACCCTGCTTGACACCACCGGCTCTGGTCTGCACATGACCAACATCGGCACCTGTCTGTTCGACGCCGATTCCTCTTGACTGATGCCGGTACCTGTGTTCTCCTATGAGTGATGACTTTTTACCCGCGAGCTCTCTTTAGATCAAAACCCTGTCCAAACTGCCCTGCTCAGAGTTACTCAGCCTTCTCCATTGATCTCTGTCCATCATCTCCTCCATAAACACCAAGGTTTTCCAATTTTTAAGTCTATCAAAGACATCTAACTTCCTCTTAAGAACATGCATCTCCTTCTTGCTCATGTGACCAAGCCTACAAAGCCACATCTAAGCAACAGAAGAAGAATCAGAAATATAAGCAAGTAGATAAAGAGTACCTACTTTCTTACCACCTGCTAATTCAAGTGCATCCACTGTGAGAGTTTTTGTGCATCTCTCATCACCCAAATTTCCTAAAGAAATTAGCCTTATCTTCAGAATCGGGACCTGCATGACCTCCTTTAACACCCATGTGTTGGCCGCCTGCAATTTCAGCTTCACTTCCCCTTTGCCAATTCTTTAACAAGGCACACCAGCCCCTAAATAAATCTTTTCAAAGTATCCAAGGACCTTACCATGGAAAAATACTCTATTTCAAACTGCATGGAAAGAAGCAACAAAATCTATAAAACAAGATTCTACTTTATCCAAGAAACATCCCAGAACATCCTGTGCAACAACACCTGCAACATCTACTTCTTCAGTTCCTTCATGCTGATCTTCTACCAACCAACAATATTTATTTACCTACTCTTTCTTTCCATAACACCGTAATTGACCATTCATGCTTTTCAATTCCTCCATTCTTAGCTTACTTTCTTCTGCCATTGTTGTACTCCCACTCAATTAGAAACCCTTGAGAGTAACCTGTAATCAAACACAAACCTGCTCCCTGCAACCTTAGCTCTGATACCACTTGTCAGGAATCTAGAATAACAAACAACTCTAATTCCACGGTTAGGACCCGAAAGCAACAATTGATTACCATGTACAAGCAACTTAAAATATGTGGAATTAACCAGAAGTAACAAGTAACTAGAATTCAGAAATAACACAAAATATGAGAGACAATACCCAATTGTATTAATACTCTTCCAGAAAAAAATTACAAATGAAGAGACGCCACACTCTTCCACGCCTTACAGGCTTCCCACACTAAGTGTTCAGTAATTCACCTTCAAGAGCTCACTCTCTCAATCACGGTCCCAACACACAACTCAAACACAGAGTTGGTGTTCACCTCCAACCAGTCAGTATCACTGCTGCTAGTACATCAAGTATACAAACATACTCAATTGAGTACACAACGCACTCCAAGTAGATCTCCCATGAACTTGCAACAACCTACAACTCAAATGATCTTACTTTTGAAGGGTCTACCTTGCCTTCCTCTATTGCTCTCCAATCGAGTACACACTGTACTCCAAGTAGATCCTGCTTGATCTTGCTACCTGTTGTGTTGCTGTCACCTTGATCTTGCTACCACCTGAAAATCAACTTGGTTTTGCACACCTGCAAACCTAGACCATGCACACACATACACCTGCAGATCAATGATTTTACTTACCCATGTAGATCTCTAAATGTGGCCTTGCACACCTACTGACCAAGATCATACATACATGAAGAATCCTTCTGATTCTCCAAACCAGCACCCACACTTGGCACTGTGGCACTAGGAGGAACACACCATGCTCTCTTCACTCTGAAGGAGCTTATTTTGCTCTCTTACTCTCTAGCACAATTTACAATATAGCCCATGAGTCTATTATATAGATCTTATGCAAACAATAATTAGACATCTAATTACAATAATTAGATCTGCAGCTCAAGTCTATAATTGGCCTTCTACATGCAAATAATTAGTTCGTTAACTAACTGTCCATGAACTAGCAATTTTGGAACTGCACAGGCGACCGACGTCGGTCCCTGTCTGCCTGGAGGTGACCGACGTTGACCGATCCCTGACTGACGTCAGTTACTCTTCTCACTGTATATGCCCGATGTTGGTTGATCAGACTGACATTGGTTGCTCTGCAACTCAGCAACCTCTCAGCAACCTCCTCATGTCTGCATCAGTGAAGCTTTTAGCTCCACAACCTAACAGTCAATATAATATTGGTTGGACTGAAAGATAAGCCAAGGGGCATAAGATAGAGCATATGTGAGGCTTACAAAAATAAGGTGAGTATAGAACTAAGAGTAACAACCAAGGTTTGATTTTTACAAGTGTATAAGACTAAGGTGCTACATAATCACAAAATATCATCTACATTTCCCCTCCTTTAATCTAATAATTAAATTGTTAATTTAAAGGAAAATAATAAGTACTTGGGTGTTTGTGCACACCTTGTATTTGATTGAGTTGAATTTGAGTGCTTTGTTGGTGATCGATCTACAACCAAGAATGTGTTATAGTTTTAAATAAATGCATATAATTTGAGTTAAAATTACTTTAAATATATTGAAATTTGAAGAGAAAGGTTTAGGAGTAAACATATGTGTCGATGTAACCATCTTACCTATTGGCAAGTTATTTTGCAAAATATGTATCATTTTAAGTCTCTGAAACTGAGATTAGGATAAATATTTAAAGTACATATATCCAAGGAGAGAGAGAGAGAGAGAGAGAGAGAGAGAGAGAGAGAGAGAGAGAGAGAGAGAGAGAGAGAGATGTAAGGAAACCTAGAACAATAAACATGCTCTGATCCCACTGTGTTAGGATCTTGCTCTACCAATTAGAGCACGTACGATTACTTCTTGTATTAGCAACTAAACACGGAATTTAACTAGAATCAATAAGTAACTAGAAATATGAAACAACACGGGAATTGAGAGACAATACACAATTTTATTAATAACATATAGAAGAATATACAATAAAGAAGATGCCACTTCTTCCACCTCAAAGGTTTGCCACACCTCAAGACCTTCTTCCCTCTCTCTCTTGGTCACAACAATCAACTCCAATACAAAATTGATGTTCACCTCTCCAACCAGTCAGTAACCCACTGCCAGTTCACCAAGTACACAACCGTACTCCAAGTAGATCCCCTACTCTCTGTTGCTACCTGCAAATCACTAGACCTTACTCACCATTGTAGATCTCCAAAAGAAGCCATGCTCACCTGCTGACCAAGATCATACAAATATGAAGAACCCTGCTAATTCTCCAATCTAGTACCCACCTTGGTACTGCGGCACTAGGAAGAACACACCATTGCTCTCTTCTCTCAGAAGGAGCTTATTGCTCTCTTACTCACTAGCTACAAGTTTACAATACAACCCACGAGTCCATATATAGATCTCATGCTTACAATAATTAGACTAACCTAATTACAATAATTAGACTCGCAACTCAAGACTACAACTAGCGTTTGACATGCAAACAAACAGTCTAAAAATAGACTCTCCAGACTCAACATGCAAACTGCCTGTTCTCGCATAGGCTGCCGACATCGGCTCCTCCATGACCGATGTCGACCAACTGGTGACCGATGCCGGTTGCTTTCTCTTTGCTATCTGACCGACGTCGGTTGATCAGACTGACGTTAGTTTCCCTGCAACTGATTTTGCAACTCCCCGCAACTCTGCATCCTCCGTAACTTCTCCTATTTGCATCCTGGTGAAGCTTTTAACTCCACAACCTAACGAGAGAGAGAGAGAGAGAGAGAGAGAGAGAGAGAGAGAGAGAGAGAGAGAGAGAGAGAGAGAGAGAGAGAGAGAGAGAGAGAGAGAGAGAGAGAGAGAGAGAGATGCCCCCAACTTTGGAGCAAAAGTGAGTTTCCACCTAGTAGTTGAGATTAGATCAACCATGTAACCCAATAATACTTATAACTTGATGAGGTTGGATGATCAATTTCAATGTGAAAACTTGGAAAGATTGAGTGATTTGATCACCTCAACTATACCGAAAGGTGAACCAATTACTGCAATAGATTGGCTTAATATGGTCCATAAAAGTCTAGGGGTATCAATACATGCAATAGTGTTGGAATCTAAAATTGAATTAAATTTTGAAATATTAGGCACATATTACATAAAATATGCACCTTAGATATGTCTCATGCTAAAACTATGTATAAAAATAGTACTGATGCTTATAATTCTACCACAACTATGAATCTGAATCATATAACTGTGTAATTTGTCCATTTTGGATAATTATGTAAGTGTGGAGGACATGCTTCCAAAACATGCCCCCACTATATATGGATATATATAAAAATGATATAAGTACCAATGTGGAGGAAATGTTTCCTAAGGTGCCTCCATTATAAACTAAAGATGCTAAATATTGAATAAGTGTGGAGAACATGCTTCCAAAGCATACCCCCACTAAATATGTGAACTGGTATAAGTACCATATGTTGAATAAATGTGAAGAACATGCTTCCAAAGCATGTCCCCATTGAATATAAAAACTATGAATGTGTAGAATCCATGCCCATATGACATGTCCCCACTGAATATGTAAACTAATATAAGTTCCAAATACTAAATGAGTGTGGAGAACATGCTTCCAACGCATGTCCCCACTAAATCTAAGAATTGTGCCAAGTGTGGATAAATTTCTTCCTGAGCATGCCCCCACTAATAGCCCCACCTTTTTAGGTGATATAAATATAGGAACTGGGAGTTACCTCACCTCAAAAGGGTAAGACAATTTTAAAATCTGTGAATATAACCATGTAGCATATAGAAGAAACATGTATATGTAAATGTATCAGTGAAGTGCATAGAACCAATGTGATCACATGTGGGCCTATGATGCATGAAAAATATCATGACAATGTCTAGATAGTAATAATATAATCTCAACAAGCAAAAAAATACACACATAAGAGCACATAAAATTATGTCAAAAGGTAATGGTCTAAGGAGACCACAAACAAGGAGCATGTTTAAATGCCACACAATCAAAGGGACATGACTTTGTCAAATGTACATGAAATTAATAATGATATATTCAAATGTCCATTTAATAAATAATGACATATGCAAATGCCAATGAAAGTATACATATGCATGAGAGCCGCAAGCAAAGGAGCATATTCAAATGCTCAAACAAATAAGATAAGACACTCAAGGAAGTGCATAAAGTGAAGCATAAGAAACCAACATAAACATGTCATAGTGGCCTATGGATCTAATGTGTTATAAAAGTATTTAAAGTGTATAGAATATGAAGTACCTTGTGTAAGATATAATTATGGATAATAGGCATGTGTAATCAAATATTGTAGACACTAATTTTACATACACTACCTAATAAGTGTCTTTATATCTCGTAATCCCCTTTAATTATTATCCACCACCCTTATTTAAAATTACTCACAGTAATTACTTTATTAATTACCATTTACCCCCTTTCTAACTTCCCAAATCTCCAAAAATTTATTAAAAATTCATATAATCTAATTTATCCCTTTATCCTAACAACTTACCCTCAATGAAAGTACAACTTCCTCCCAAAATTACCCCATAGTTAGAACCAATTTAGAAACATTTTACTAAGAAAAGGTAGAATCATTAATGATCCCCCATGACCATTGCCAATTATGTTCGATCGATGATGATTACTTATACACAACCTCAACTCTCCCAAATGATCTTGAAACCATGTTGAAAGGTTGACAAAATCCCTGTGAGATGAATGTCACTTAGGAGACCTTGTGACATAGACATTAGATTATCTCATTGATCTACATCAAGGCTTTAAATCATTGGTATTGCTTTGTAGAATTTAGAATACACCAATAATTCATGACACCATCCAAAAGCATTTCAAAATTAGTATTGTACTTCCTTTTTAGCATAATTTCATTCTATGTTATTTTTTGCATTAATATCAATAATTTTCTCCATAGGCTACCTCAATTATCCTTAGAATTCATTTTCATAAATGATAATCCAAATTCTTAGTTTTTCATAAATTTTACTAGAATCAACATCAATCATATCAATCGACATCGATCCTAATAAAATCAGTACCAATTTCATGAATCGGTATCGATCCCTATCAAAACTATTTATTTGTAAAACTAGAGCCCATTTCTATAGATAACTTTTTACCCCAATCTTGGTTTGTTCTAATTTTTTATTTTCCTATAAACATGGAACCTACCTT
Organism: Torreya grandis; assembly: GCA_037957365.1. Taxonomy (NCBI): domain Eukaryota; kingdom Viridiplantae; phylum Streptophyta; class Pinopsida; order Cupressales; family Taxaceae; genus Torreya; species Torreya grandis. The sequence continues at coordinate 1,079,769 of JARHVA010002524.1, forward strand.
TAGATGACCATTCCTAGAGAATCTCACAAAATACTCAACATTTTCAATTTACCAATTATTCCCCATCCCCTCTTTGCTGATCAAAGTGATATTGTGCATGAGTTGATTCTCTGCACCATCACATTCACTCCCAACATTGATAACATCTTAGCCCAGCTTGAGATTATCTAGGAAGATATTGAAGCTACACAGGATTAGTGGCTTGACTATTTTGACTATATTAATGCAATACAAGAAGATTAAGATATTCTCATAATCATATATTATCTAAATTATCAACAAGCATTTGTAATTTTCATTATCATTTTTATCACCTTAATTGCTATATAGGTGGGTTGACATCTGCGAAGGGAAGCTTATACCTTCTTGGGATTGGTATTTCATTAGTCAATCCACCCTATTACTTTATTAATCTATCTTGTCCAATTTATCACGTGTGTGTAGGTATCCCTTCCTAGCCAAAAAGGAGCACTCACAATTGCTTGACTAATGGTGCATAACCAATCACATAGGTATGCCTTATCTTAGCTAAACCCTACTTTTCTTTTAGTTTTTGTTAGTTTATTTTATAAAATAAATTCACATAAAAACTACTTAAACATTTTAGCATGCTAGGTGGAACCCTTTTGGGCTTCATATTCATTGATTTTTCATTCTATGTTCTTTTACTTTACTTTGCATTTTTAGCAAGTTATTCATTGTTGTTTTCATCAAAAAGAGAAAATAAAAAAAAATCTTGCTTTATTTTGGAATCTAAAAAGAACTGCATTCATCAAATTACATGCTTAAGTTATACACATAGCATAACTAGGTAGGTTAATTTAGTATCATAGTCACATTTCTCTTTCACACACAACCAAATCACAAAAATATAAAAAAATCAACAAAAAAAATCCTACCTAGGTGGACCTACTTGGATTTCATCACCAAGGGGAAAACTGACTCAGTGTTTTGGATGAGTAGAATTGGTTGATGGTATAATGGATAAGCACCCGACACCCTTATCACTACGGGGTCATGAATTGAGGGGGTAGGACCCAATATCAAGCCATGTACCATCACCAACATAGATATAAACATCATGTACTTTTGGGTATATCGAGGATACCAGCCTTAAATAGAGTTGAAACTGACCTTAGCATACTTTTTCCTAGGTACTTTGTTAAGACAAATGCCCCATCATATTCTAAAGCATAATTTTAAAAGAGAAAAAATAAAACATTAGGAATGTTTGATTAAATTGTGTGCTTTAGCTTCACTAAAGAGAAAAAAAATCTTTTTGCTGATTTTGTATTTATCTTTGTTTCTTTAGCACTACATGGTTTTAACTAAGCAACAATCAAAAAAATAAACTGAGCCACATATATCTTCTTCATCTGTGAAACATAAACCAACTCCTCCTACCTCTCTCAAATCCATTAGGGAGGGAATTCCTCAATTTTATCCATAGGGAGACCCTAACTTTGCCAGCATACTGGATAGTAATCCAATCACCATTAATCATTGCCTTACTACACGAGCCATACATATTACTATTTATCCTCATGCCCAATCCTCTCAATTCATCTATGGTATGCCACTATAAGGATCCAAAGGACATTCAATAGCCATGGTGTCCTCTTCTGTTCATCAACCACTACCAATATCTCTTGATCCTAATATGGGTTCTATTTCACCCCCAATACTAATGTGTCACAACCTATAACTAATCAACAATTGCTAGTATCTACTAATCCCTCTACAACTATTGTCCAAACCCAAAGTGTTACCATACCCCAACTCATGTCTACCCAACCGCCTTCTTCTTCACTCCAAAATTGAGTGGTTTTGATCCCTGCCACTCTTATGCCTATTCAAACAATTGTGACCACAAACCCAACTCAAACATTAAAACCTTTCCAACAAATTCCTTTGTGTCAACCTATTCAACTATAAAATTTTCCAACATCAACTGCTCAATACTTCATTCCATCAAAACCATTTACAACCACATATTTTAATCCATTTCAACAATAAACCCTATGCCATCTTTTCATGTAGTATGCAATTATGTCTTAACAAATATTACCACCTCAGTTGGTTATCCTCTTTCACAGTTGTTTCTCACTTTGCTTCCCCTTCACCAATATTTACAACATAATGCTTTAGGGGGTATGCCTCAATATAATATCGAACCTGACCTCATATGCATTCTCATGGATAAGATGTTAAACCTTAAAACTTCCACCTCCAAGAAAAACATATGTTTTCATATGAGAAAATTTGTAATGAACCTATCAACCCAACTGTCCCTATTAGACCCTATCCAACACAATAGGAACTACCCAAGTTCACAAAATTTCAAAACAAGGATGAGCCTTAGCAACATATCAAGGCCTTTTGACATGTTTTCTACCTTATAGCCCATGATGATGTTATCCTCTTGAGAAAATTCCCCATGTCACTAGTTATACAAGCATTGGATTGGTACAATTCCATTCCATAACACTCTCTATTATCTTTTGGCCAATTGGCCCAAATCTTCTTAGAGCACTTTTTAATCAATATCATGAGGGTAACCATATAATAAATATCATGAGGCTAACCATCATTGATTTATATGCCATTAGATAATTTGAAGATGAATCAATTATAGATTTTGTTTCAATATGGTAGGGACTTGTAAACTAATTATCATTTTCCTTCCCTCGGATGGAGTTGATCAAAATTTATTCCAAGTCATGTGCCAAACACATTTCATCCATGTTTCAAGTCCAATATTTAAAAAACTTTGATGAATAATTTACCATGGCCCTTAAGTTAGAGATCCAAGCCTTAGAAGAAAGAAAACACAAATTATGAAATAAATTTCCTAAACTTGATCCTTCCAATGGGTCCAATAACTCTAAACCAAAAGGCACAACAAACATTGTTGTCCTAAAATCAACCCCTCCATCAACAATAAACCAACCAAGTTATTCAATTTCTTAGACACAACTACAGAAAATGTTAACATGATTTCCACCCAGATAATACACGCCCTTGGGAGAATCTTATGCCTCCATCCTAGATAAAATTTTGAGAGCATCAATTATTGAGATCCCTTTGATCAGGCCCATTTATGACTCTCATCCTAAAACAACTTGGTATAAAGAGAGTGACTTTTGCACCTACCATCATGTACCTGGTCACGAGATCAACAAATGTCAATATTTCAAAAGATTAGTCTAGAACCTTATTAATTGAGGGGAACTACAATTAGATAATCCAAATACTCCTTCAAACTAATCTCTTGATATATTTAAAAATCCTTTCCTAAATCATTTATATTCATCTCATTATGTACAAATAAACATCAGAAACACCCAAGATTAGGGAGCCCACGTATTAAACGCCATTTATGATCAACTTCTACCTAAATAAGTTGGTAACACACTTGAGTCATCTTCTGAAGTAACAAAAATTCTAGACCTCCTACATGAGATGTCTTGGAACAATATGAACCAGTTAATCCTATTTTTGTCATTCATTTGAAGCTCCCTGATCTCATTACATGGGATCTTTTAGAGGAGGTGCCATATAAACACACTTAAGACCACTTACAAATAATGGAAGTTAAAAGGGTTATTCCAACCACATGGGATAAATGCCTTGGTGTGTCAAAGGGTAATACCCTACAACACCCACCTATAAGGCTTGAACTCCCTCATACATCCAAAAATGGAGATCCTTATAAAGGCACCCCTGTAACCTCTAACAATGCTTGAAAAAGGGAGATGACTATGCCCCAAGTTCAAACTAGGTCATCCATTTTAGGGCCTCATCCTTATTCTAAACTAAATATCACTATTACAAAACCACCTCTCAAAGGACCTAAGTTATCTCAAAAAATTCCTCCCATACAACCAACACCAACACCCCATATTAATCCCTTAAGTTCACATTACCTTAGGAGATTATCTAAGATGGCTATACCTCCCATTAAGACCACTCGTATAACCAATAAAAAAAATGAAGGTATAAAAGTAAACATGGTCAAAAAATCAACACCCTAAAAAATCACAAAATCCCATGAAGACCTATTATGGGGATCATATTCCACCATCCTTGATCAACTTATGCAAACTTCCCCCATCACGTTACCACCCATCAAACCTGTTAACCCTCATATCTAAAAAATAACATGGTACAAGAGATATAAGATATGTGCCTACCATAGGATACTAGGACATGATACTGAGAGTTACAATGCTCTCAAAGCTGTAATCCAAGATCTCTTGGAGGAAGATGAACTCTTAATTGAATAACCTTTCTATCTTCAACCAAAACACTAAATCCACAACCATATTTGAGACTAAGTTGGCGTATGCCTTAAATCCTTTACAAGATAAATCAAAATAAGAATCAAAAGGCATGGTTAATATCCTTGAATCTAGCCTTGACCAACTCCTTTCCAACATCCCCTTGAACCCTCCAAACATAATTAACTCTATAAATTTGACAGACTATCCACTATTGCAAATTTATACAATAAACATAACCACATAGTCTCAAGCACAAGGCCCTAAAACCCATAATGCAAACAAATTCAAATTTTCCATTACAAAGGCTCCTACTTCAACTACAGATATCCCCAAACCATCCACTCCAAAATAAAAAATCTCCATTTTAAGGACATTTCAAAATAATAATTCCTTAGAATTGATACAAATATCAATTCTAAAATAGCTCCGCCAACTACCTGTGAATATGTCCTTATACAAACTTATCCAAAATTCCCAACAACAAAATCTTGCAATGATAGAGGCACTAAAATCTATATAGGTACAATTAGATGAAACCTAGCCTTTGTCTATTTTAATAGATCTTTGCAAACATCCTCATCCATTACCTTCCATGATTTTGAGATATCCCCATTATAACCTTAAGACCAAGGCCCGCCTCTATTCTTCACTACCCAAGTTTATCAAATAATGATCCAAAGGGTTATGATTGATAATGGGGCTAACATAAACATCATCTCATCACACTATTTAAAATAACTCCAATTGCCAAAAATTGTCGTAGCCCAATCCCTAATTGTCTTGAGCCATTAATGACATGATAACTCCTATGTTAGGTACTATCGTCCTTCCTATCTAAGTAGGTGCACATACCCTCCCTGAACTATTTTATGTGGTAGAAGGATAATTTTAATATAACATCCTACTAAGACATCCCTAGATGCATGCTATGTGTTGTTTCCCCTCCACCTTACATCGATGCTTCAAGTACGAGTATAAAGGCAAAATCCACATCGTCCCAATAGATCCTCATCCATTCAAAACATCAAATTTAACCTATCAACTTAATGATGTCTTAATCCTCCTAAAAGTATCAATCCCATCATCATTAAGCGAGGCATCATCTATTTCAACAATCCCATCATCATGCATTCCTAATGATTCCATGAATTTTGCACTTCAACAAAACTCATTGGGGGAATATCAACTATTGATGCTTAACACTCTGCCTATTCTCGAGGAATATGTGAGCCTAAACAAATAAAACCTCTATTATCCCAACCTTGGATAGGTCATCCCATTTAGTCCTCCTCACCTTCACACCCATTTAATATATGGATGGATCAGTCAATCCCTTTTATATCATGAGAATCAAACTCATACAAAACCATTTTCCTCAAGTTTTTATTTTCTTGACAAGCCATACTTTACAGAGACTTATTTGTAGTGGTGTGCTTAGAAGGGATTCAACATAGGATGCTATGAGTAAAGATCACATGTAGTTATGTGGAGTGATCTTAGAAAATCACATGAAAAACATAATCTTGGTTTCAGAAAACCCCTTCAAGCTTCTCGTAATCCACATCTTCACATTGGTACCTTGTCATCACTACCCAACATTGTTCTGGATATCAATAAAGATAAGTCATCATCATCAACTAGCTCTACTTCAAAAATCAATGACATCAAATCCATCCCACCTAATTTTTTAAGATAAAAAATGTCAACCTAGGACCCTTTACCTATCAAAGCAATGAAAAAACTAGATCTATTCTACTAACTTTCCCTGACATGATAGAGCAATATTCTCCTTGAGTTTTGATTCTTCAATGTCAAGATGATGACTCTATCTTAATCTATTTAGGGGTAGGAGATACGTACCTACAAAACTCCCTTCCACTTGAAAATCTTAATCTCTTAAACGAAGTCACCATCAATACTAATATAAGGACACGAGAGGCCTTACAAAATATCAAAGTTAGTCAATTCTTAGATTTCCAAGAACACCAGGATTTCACTACATTTTTAGATAAACATATCTAGGATTTTGCCTAGTCTTACAATGATATGCCAAGTATCAAACCTACTATAGTTGTCCATAACATCGTCACCATCCTTAAAGCTAAACCACTAAAATAAAAACTTTTGAATGATGCACCTACATGTGGCACTTCTAGTCAAGGAAGAACTACATCATCTTCTATCTATTAATTTCATTCAACATATTGATAACCCTCAATGGATGTCTAATATTATATTTGTCACAAAATCATCCAGGGGATTACACCTTTGTACAAATTTTTATTACCTAAATCTTGCTTTTCCTAAAGATGATTTTCCTTTACCTAATATCAATCAGCTTGTAGACCTCATGACCGACCATGAAATGTTATCTCTCATGGATGGATTCTCTAGATATAATCAAATTTTTATTGTCCCTGAAGACCAACACAATACTTCCTTTATTACCCCATGGGGAACCTTCTATTATAAGTTCATGCCATTTAAAAAATGCATGAGCAACCTACCAATGAACCACGACCTACATATTTCATGACCTAATCCAAAAAATCATTGAAGATTATATGGATGATCTCCTCAGTAAATCTAAGCTCTATGAGGACCATCTCTCTATTCTTTAGATAATCTTTACTTGTTTAATCAAATACCAGGTTTGTCTCAATCCCCATAAGTGTGTTTTTGGGGTCTTATCAGGCATGTTTTTGGGTTTTATTATCTCCATATGAGGAATCAAAGTCAATTGGATAAAATTAAGGCAATTTTAGAAATTCCACCCCCATCCACTCTTAAATAGATTCGTAGTCTACAAGGGAAATTATAGTCTATTCAACACTTTATCTCATAGTTATTAAATCGATGTTAGCCATTCCATCACCTTCTTATGATAGATACCTAGTTCAAATGGGATGTGAATTATCAAAAATCATTTGATACTCTTAATAACTATCTTCTTTCTCCCCTATCTAGGTCTAACCATTTTACTTATACATCTCAAATACAGATCATGCCCTAGGTGCCATGCTTACCCATCGAGATGAGCAACACACATAGCAAGTGTTTTATTACATAAGTTGCACTCCCATTGATTATGAGACTTATTACACACATGTGGAAAAATTATGTCTCAACTTGGTCTTTGTAGCTTCTAAACTCTATCATTATTTACTTAATCATAAAACATATGTAATGATGAACTAGCAATTGGACTAAGAAGAGGAGATTAATATGGTGTTAGTGAATGAAACCAAATAAAAAACACACTAAGCTAACATATTCATGCCTAGTTACTAGGGTGAGCTTAGTAACAAAAATAAGTGACAAACACAACCAAAAATAAAGGAAAAAAAAACAATAATTCCTTCACCTTACTTGGATGCTCCAAATGCCTTTGTAGTAGTGGCTTGTTCGGCTTTGTGCTCATGAAGTACTTGGCAATGGAAGCTTGGCTACCTCCATCTCTCCTTGACACCTTTGGCTTTGGCTTGGAATCAATTTGGCATGGTAACACTAATTTCAATGGCTTATTTTAGATATTTGTGAATTATATCTTTGCACCAAAATAGCTTAGAAATGATGTGGTAAGACCTCCTATTTTTAGATTTTTGAGATTGATTAGAATCAACTTGAACCATCCATCTCAAGATTGAGATGTGTGGCTAAGGATTAATCCAATTTTATAATTAAAATTGATAAATAGGCTCATTAATATTTGGGATAGAGGAGCAATTAAGAGTCATGAAGGGCTTTGATGAGGCATGGGAGGCATGAATACTGATATTTGTGGCATTTATGGCCTAAGGATGTCTTTCCAAGAAATGAGGTCACTTGATGATGCAAATATTCAATATTCAATTCCAAAACAAATTATTCAACAAGTTTACGTGGAATTATTGATTAGGCTCTAATTTTGTTTAATTAGCTCTTAAGTATGTTTAAGCATTTTGTGCACAAATTACTCAAATTAATTGAAATGCCTTGTTATTAGTCCAAAATTTGAATGGATTGGAATTAGAAGGAAATGTTAGATGCATTGGATCCATTATCCCATTTAGGATGTTACCAACAACAAATAATGAAGACACATGTATTGTGTAAGAGATTTGATAGGAATGATCAATCCAGAGCACCTAGGTACAAAATTGGCATTTTGACTTAGAATGATCTGATCAAAGTTAGTTAGCCCATAAACTGCATTGCCCCATTTAGGGATACCCTAGCCAAAAGTGGCATTTGAATATGTCAATTTCAAATCTTTTAATGTGCTTTAGTGCTTTTATGCCAAATTGTATATTTTAAGTGTAAATTCACCAAAATCTTGGTTGAAGGTTATTGGTGGCCAGATTTAGGTGTCTATAGTTTGCCCTTATTTGAGAAGATGTTGCAAACCGTAGGCAAAGCAATGTCTTCCAAATAATGAGAGATGACCTGTATGCCAAAAAAAAGATGATGGTTGAAAAATAAAGCTCTAAATTATTTTTAATATCTTATTATGATGCCCCCTTGAGGGAGTGGTCATCACATTTGTTGATGGGCAGTCCCTCAAAAAGAAACAAGAAGAAAGGTGGAATTAACCCGTGGTTGAGATTAATCCAAATAAGAAAATGCTTGCATGTATTGATGTAAAAAGGATGATAAATTAATAAAAGGTGGTTATAATTAGGAATAAAATTCAAAATAATGATTTGTTCATAGGTGGTTATAATCATTAAGCAAACCTGGATTGGCTAAAACTGATGGTGCCCTAGTTAGGGATGATTAGCAAACATAACTCAAGGATATAACCTGGAATATAGATTAAATATGAGTGGGTACAAAGTGATGAAAGAGATGGATGGAGGAATAATATTGATCATTAGAAGGATTTGGTTGTACCTACTAATAAGGAGATGCTTGTCCTATTTAGCAATGATACAACTAGAATGACCAATGGGTTAATTTAATCAAGGATGGGATGGAAGGATTTACCAAGGTGCCAAGGAGAAAATTATACTATTCCATTGATTATAGACCTTCTTGAAGCTAATTTTTGCTATAGCATTTGATGGTAGGCTTAATGATAGAACACCATGAAGACTTGCCCGAAATATGCATAAAGATTGACTTTTGATCCAATAAACACTTGAAAATAATGCACCAATGATAAAAACCATGATGATAATGTTGATGTATGAATATGGATAAACTCAAGAATAATGTGCTTGAAGAATCACCCAACAAATGCATATAGACTGAGTCAAGACATCAGTGTTGAAAATAAACTAACATGCAAGTGAATAAACAAATAAACAAACAAACAACCTAAAATAAACAAATAAATATAAATCTTGAAAACAAAAACAAAATAAAGCATCCTAATAATGACCATGCCACAGTAGGGTGGATCGAGGATAACTGACTAGGCTTAGATAGGATAAATGTTATTGGCATTTTGAGGTATCTTAACTCGTTAGAGAATGACAAGATCCCTGCTCCCAAAATGGTGAGAGTGTTTGGCTTAGGTTTCTCATAAAATGGTGAGAGTGTATGGAAAGGGGGACTAAAGAGACCTCAACATGCATTGAGCATGGCCCACATAGTCATAAAATGATCTCAAGTCATTGTAATTCCATCCACACAAAAGGCAGGGAAAAACCAACTAGGTCCCAACAAGCTCTCAAATCTGGCAAATGGCCAGTCAAATGAAAATTATAATGGCAAGGTGATACATTAATGCATGATAAATATGTTTCCCATAACTTTCCCATAGGTGGTTATAACTAGGATACAACAACATAGGTTAATGATACTAATTTACCTATAGGCAGTTATAATTAGTAACAAGACTGGTGAGACACTAATTTGCCCATAGGCGGTTATAATCAAGCTCACATAAACAAGCTTGATACAAGATGGAAAATAAAAGATATCTTGCCAGATCAACTGTCAAACTACTTTCATAAACTATCATTGTAAACATATATTGGATTGATTATTGAAACTTGATTGGAATCCTCTCAAAAAAAGTGTGGGAAGAACCAAAGGAACCAAATGACTAAAAATAAGATTTGGTCTAGATAAGAATGGAATGATAGGATGGTATGATTTTTGACAGATTGGATAAAATGGTAAGAGGGTTACCCCCAAGTGATGGGGTAAATGGCTGGGTATGCAACAATGTTAAACAGGCATATGTAACAATGGCAATGGCATGACAATGTGAAATGGTATGGTACATGTTTTTGGCTTCGGTGTGATAAATGGCATATGATTCTATTTTTCCTATTGAGATGGAGATGCACATCTTAATCAATAAATGACACAAATAAAATACTTGATCATGTTAATTGCTATCCCACACCTCATCTGAATAGCTGCTCTATCAACAACGAGCTATAGATTTGGTTGTCAAGAATGCTTTAATAATCTTCATTGGTCATTGATTTTGATTCCATCAAGCATTGAGACAAGGTATCTTTGTAGCCTCTATAAAGGAAAGTGAGGCCATGGATGGTAAATAAGGATAAATAATGGATGGTAGATTTGATTGTGAAATAGAATGGTTGATGATAATGGAATGTGGAATGGTAGGGAAAGAAATGAAGATCAGGACTTTTAGTCAAATGTAATGTTGCTGATGCTAGATTTAACATAACTTTGGTTGTGGCAGGGCTGAAGACTTGTTCTCTTGATAGGACCACTAGATCTATTATTTGATCTTGAGAGTAGCTACCACTTGATTAGGAAATAGATTGGAAGATATTTTGATTTGATCTTTGATTTTGTCTTCATCAAGTAATGAATAACTTTTGTACTTAGTTATTGGTGCCTCAAAAGGTTTTCACCAATGAAGTTGTCTTGATTGTCCCATAACACCTTTGAGAAGGTTTCACTAAGGAATGTTGACTTTTGACTTTTATTGTCTTCTAACACTTCTAAAAAAGTTTCACTAGAAGATGCTAAGCTTTGACTTTGATTGTCCCCTAGCACCTTAAAAATGGTTTCACTAGGAGAGTGTTCTTCTGCTATATGAATGTGGTCTTAGCCTCCTTTCTCTTCTTCAAATGCTATGCCACCATGGATGCAGTTCAATAAAGTGTGATTCTATCGATCCCAATCAACACTTGTAAGAGATGGAATGTCAATGATATGGATATTTTAGTTGATGGTAATGGCCTATGGAATGGTAATGGAATGGGGAGAGGCTGCACAATCTTCATAGAAGATTCTAGGATAACTTGTGTCAAAGTTGAAGTACTCATTCTCAAAAAATTTAAAAGGATCACAAATGTATTTAAATTAATCTATAAAGCATGAATAATCAATGTTGTAATAGCCACAAACATATTCTTCTTCTGAATGTAATTCTAACTCAAGGGAATCTAAATCCAATGTTGAGACTGATGTTGATTCTGGTTTTGGTGCTAAATCTGATGTTGTTTCAAGAATAGAACCTAAATCTAACTTTGATTCTTCATCTAATGGGTAATCTGTTATAATGATGTCTTGTTGAATATTTGGTTTTAGATAAGTAACAACTTGTGATGGCATAATGGGCTCCACCAAGATTAGTTTGTTAGAGTGGGACTCATCTATGATGAGGAAAAGGTCAAGAAACAACTCCTTAAAGACTGGATTGTCAATAGGAGGCTCTTGAAAAATAGGCACATGGTCGAGGTAATGATTTTCCCAAAGGTAATTATAATCATTAAGAAGTGACTTGATAAAGACTAGCTCCTTAGTGTGAGATTCTTCAACAACTGGTATAGAATCAATAGGTGATTCATCACAGGTTGACTTATCATAAGTGGTTGGTTCAACAAAAACATCTTGGATTGGTTGGTTCTCTTGGCCTTAGTTTCTAATGAGTTTGAAAATACTAGTTTTGGACACAGCTTGGTCTTCGAAGGATTAGATCGGTTGAGGTTTGAATGGGACAAGTTCTGGATGAGGATGACTTGTGGTTAGATAATGGTAGGGTATTGGGGAGCATGATTACTTTTGTGATCGAAAGGATAAAGTCTTAAAATGGTAATGATAGCACATTGTGGGGCTTGATTGTCCACACAAGCCAAAGGACTAGGTCTTGGGATGATTAAGGGGCATGGTAGAGCTTGATTATTCACATAGGCTAAAGGATGAGGTCTTGGTATAGAAATGGTTGGGCATTGTGGATCTTGATTGCTCTCACAAACCAAATGATGAGGTCTTGGTATGGGACTGGTGCAACAATTTTGTCCTAGAATATAAATGGTATGATGTGGTGGAGCCTAATTACTCGCATAAGCCAAAGCATCCATATCATCCTAGTTGTGAGTTGGCTCATAAGCTAGTTCTTGACTGTGTTCCATGTACTGATTATTGTAAAGAACCAGCTTATGAGCTAACTCACAATTGGGATGATATGGTTTATGAGGAAGACTTAGATGCTTTGGCTTATGAAAGTAATTAGGTTCCTCCACATCATACCATTTCTATTCTAGGACCACAATGTCACACCATTCCCATACCACTACCTCATCATTTGGTTTGTGAGAGCAATTAAGATCCACAATGCCCAACCATTTCTATACCAGAACCTCATCCTTTAGCTTGTGTGAGTAATCAATCTCTACCATGCCCCTTCATCATCCCAGGACCTAGTCCTTTGGCTTGTGTGGGCAATCAAGCCTCACAATGCCCTATCATTACCATTTTAGGACTTCATTATCATTACCATTTTAGGACTTCATCCTTTGGATCATGCAAATAATAATGCTCCTCAATACCCTACCATTATCTAACCAGAAGTCATTCCTCATCCATAATTAGTTCCATCCAAACCTCAACCGATCTAATCCTTCAAAGACCAAGCTGTGTCCAAAACTAGTATTTTCTAACTCATTGGAAACTAAGGCCAAGAGAACCAACCAATCCAAGATGTTTTTGTTGAACCAACCACTTATGATAAGTCAACCTGTGATGAATCACCTATTGATCCTATACCAGTTGTTGAAGAATCTCACACTAAGGAGCTAGTCTTTATCAAGTCATTTCTTAATGATTATAATTACCTTTGAAAAAATCATTACCTCAACTATGTGCCTATTTTTCAAGAGCCTCCTATTGACAATCCAGTCTCTAAGGAGTTGTCTCTTGACCTTTTCCTCATCATAGATGAGTCCCACTCTAACAAACTAATCTTGGTGGAGCCCATTATGCCATCACAGGTTGTTACTTATCTAAAACTAAATATTCAACAAGACATCATTATAACAGAGTACTCGTTAGATGAAGAATCAAAGTTAGATTTAGGTTCTATTCTTGAACCAACATCAGATTTAGCACCTGGATCAGAATCAACATCAGTCTCAACATTGGATTTAGATTCCCTTGAGTTAGAATTAGATTTAGAAGAAGAATATGTTTGTGGATATTACAACATTGATTATTCATGCCTTATAGATCAATTTAAATACATTTGTGATCCTTTTAAATTTTTTTAGAATGAGTACTTCAACTTCGACACAAGTTATCCTAGAATCTTCTATGAAGATTGTGCAACCTCTCCCCAATCCATTACCATTACATAGGCCATTACCATCAACTAAAATAGCCATATCATTGACATTCCATCTCCTACAAGTGTTGATTGGGATCGACATAATCACACTTTATTGAACTGCATCCATGGTGACATAGCAGTTGAAGAAGAGCAAGGAGGCTAAGGCCACATTCATATAGCAGAAGAACACTCTCCTAGTGAAACCCTTTTTAAGGTGCTAGGGGACAATCAAAGTCAAAGCTTAGCATCTTCTAGTGAAACTTTTTTAGAAGTGTTAGAAGATAATAAAAGTCAAAAGTCAACATTCCTTAGTGAAACCTTCTCGAAGGTGCAATGGGACAATCAAGACAACTTCATTGGTGAAAACCTTTTGAGGCACCAATAACTAAGTAAAAAAGTTATTCATTACTTTATGAAGACAAAATCAAAGATCAAATCAAAATATCTTCCAATCTACATCCTAATCAAATGGTAGCTACTCTCAAGATCAAATAATAGATCTAGTGGTCCTATCAAGAGAACTAGTCTTCAGCCCTGCCACAACCAAAGTTATGTTAAATCTAGAATCAACAACATTACATTTGACTAAAAGTCCTGATCTTCATTTGTTTCCCTACCATTCCACATTCCATTATCATCGACCATTCCATTTCATAATCAAATCTACCATCCGTTATTTATCCTTATTTACCATCTATGGCCTCACTTTCCTTTGTAGAGGCTACAAAGATACCTTATCTCAATTCTTGATGGAATCGAAATCAATGACCAATGAAGATCATAAAAGCATTCTTGACAACCAAATCTGTAGCCCATTGTTGATAGAGCAACTATTCAGATGAGGTGTGGGGTAGCAATTAACATGATCGAGTATTTTGTTTGTGTCATTTGTTGATTAGGATGTGCATCTCTATCTCAATAAGAAAAATAGAATCATATGCCATTTATCACACCCAGGCCAAAAACATGTACCATACCATTTCACATTGACATGCCATTGCCATTGTTACATATGCCGATTTGCCATTGTTGCATACCCAGCCATTCACCCCATCACTTGGGGCCAACCCTCTTACCATTTTATCTAATCTATCAAAAATCATACCATCCTATCATTCCATTCTTATCTAGACCAAAGCTTATTTTTAGTCATCCTACCTAATCTTGTTTTGATCTTAGTTCTTTTGGTTCTTCCCACACTTTTTGTGAGAGGATGCCAATCAAGTTTCAATAATCAATCCAATCTATGTTTACAATGATAGTCTATGAAAGTAGTGTGAAAGTTGATCTGGAAAGATATATTTTATTTCCATCCTCTATCAAACTTGTTTATGTAAGCCTGATTATAATTGCCTATGGGCAAATCAGTGTTTCACCAATCTTGCTACTAATTATAACTGCCTATAGGCAATTTAGTATCATTGACCTATGTTATTGTATCCTAGTTATAATCACCTATGGGAAAACTAGGGGAAACACTTATTTATCATGCATTGATGTATCACCTCGCCATTACCATTTTTATTTTACTGCCATTTGCTAGATTTGAGAACTTGTTAGGACCTAGTTGGTTTTTCCTTGCCTTTTGTGTGGATGGAATTACTATGACTTGAGATCATTTTATGACTATGTGGGTCATGCTCAATTCATGTTGAGGTCTCTTCAGTCCCCCTTTCCATACTATGTGGTTCATAACTAGAGTGTGAAGACAATTATGGGATTGGAAAGAGAACTATGACAAACATGTCCATGAGTAGGCCCCTTTTTATCCACCAGTTCCCTGCACTTACCCCATTACTACTCACCATTATCGCCTAATGCATGGTGAAATATTTCAAGACTTTCATGTTATTTATCATCTTTCCTTTTCTTCTTGGGGTATGAGTTTTCTATTTAAGTATGTTTTTAACCCTAATTTAACTTATCTAGATGTTAATATATGCACATCATGGATGAACATAAGCTACAAGACAAACTTTGGTACGTCGATGTCTTGTTTACATAAAAAAAAATTATAACATATATTCAAACCACTCATCAGGTGTGGAACACCATCATAATCAAATTAATGCTTATATCGTCATCATCCACCCTTAAGAATAGAAAATGTCCTATCAAATGTGTTTCCACCTTACAAGCTACATACCCATTTATAATGTGTATAAGTCATGTAAATCCAATAGTTGGCCTGGATTCTGGTCTAGTGTATGATTTAGGATTTATGGTATTTGATATTAAATGAGATACTCTATCATTTTCCCTCACCATCACCACCTATATCACCTTGAAATTTTTAACCATTTGCATGTTTGATATTGCCTAGCCTTTCCCCACCACTTTGTCATTATTCAAACTCTTAAAGAAATAAAACATCTCTTGGCGTCCAATACCATAACACATGGCATCATGTTCTTCCCACTGATCATGAAAATTGTTTATATCAAACATCAATTTACAATCCATCCAAAACAAAAACTTGTGTTATACATTTTATCAACCTCCTCTAACTGGTCTACACCTATCATCAACCTCCTTCAACTTGTCTACCTTTCTTCCAAGTATCGACTCCTTTATGTCATAAAACACCATTTGATTCTCAAGAGGGAATTTAGTTTGGTGTTATTGGATGGTAATTAGGTTTTAATCAATACCTTACATTCCTAATTAATTTCCCAAGTTATTATATTTATTATTAATCTTTATTATAATATATAAACAATATATTTTTTTAAATAATGAATTATATATTATAATATATTGATATATTATATCATAACATATATTAATATTATATATATTTACTTATTTGTGCAATTTTATTATAGTATAATTTTTAAAATTATCATATATATAATTCCTATAATATTGTTAATATACTTATTTATAGATGGAAGCCAATTATATTTGAATGTGGATATGCTTAATTTCAGATATGGCATAAACATGTCAAAATATAAGGCACATGGAAGCTTAGTGCTATCCCAAACAACTCTTACTCCAACACATAATGTCATAAATATGGTATATTACGATCAACATAAGCTTTGAAATATTTATTATATTTGGCAGATTGTATCCTAGATGAATGGTGATGGCTAGTGGGATTTATGCATTCATTTTATCTCCTTAGGTTAAAGCCCTTAATTGGTCGGCATCAACAACATGCCTCTTCCCTCCCTCCTTGTGATGTATAAAACCTAAAAAAAAATGGCAAGAACTTATATGATACTTATATATTTGGTTCATTCACAGACTTTTATAATAATACCAATGAAAATGACACAACCAAAGCTGGAGGTCATATAGATCATATAACCCTATTTAAAAATAAGTAAAAGTGGGGAGGTGTTGCTGGTGTTCAACATTGTTCTAGTGTTGGATGGGAAGGAGTTTTGGCTAAATCACATGTTTTACCTCAAGGTCTACGACTCTTGACATGCCACCTATGTGTTAGTGGTAGAGGAACACCATGATATCATATTTATGGATAATATCTAGTTGGGCTAATTCATCCACAAGACCAAACTGGAGTTTGGTTCACAATTAAATTTTATATAGTTGACACAGTTAGAACTTTTGTCTATTTAGTTTGAGACTTGTCTAAATTAACACAATGTGTATTCTCTATGTTTTTAAAGAAACTATTGGATATTTGACCCTTGTTTTCATTGAAATAATACCTATTTGAACTTGGTATTGGGTAATTGAAATACTTCAGTGGAAGTTACATGTTGCACTGATAGGCATGACACGTTATTAAACTTTGTATGTGTATCTTCCCAATGTTCATCGAGTCAAGGGTTTGAGTGTATGTTCATAATCATGATGTAATTGCTCTAGGTGTCAATATATTGGCATCATGGATGATTTAAAGCTATAAAATAGACTATGGGACCTCAATATCTTGTCCCAACATAAACAAAATTACATCATTCATTCAAGTTTTACATGAGATGTAGAGCCTTGACATAAGAAAATCAACTCTTGTGATGTCCTCTTCTACCCTTGAAAATAGAAAATGGGCAATAAAATATGTTACCACCTTGCTTTGATATAATTTACATGTATAATTTTTAACTATTGTTACATTGATGTGCTAATTTAAAATTAAATTTAGTTGCATGTGTAGGTTATATGGGATAAGTGTTATCCATATGTCACTACAAAGAAATATTCTTGTCTTATAAATGGTAATGTGTCGATCGATGCTAATATTATATTAGATTATTATATTATATATAATATTATAATGTTATATGGCCCCCCTGTTGTATGGTACTGCCTAAAATACCTTCTTAATTCCCTCCACCATCACCACACAATTCACCTTGAAATATTTCACTGTTTTCATGTTCTGTATAACATTCCATTTATTTTAGGGGTCTAAGTACAACATTTTCATATATTTTTAAGTTGGATGTAATTGCTATAGGTTTCAATATATTGGTAGCATGGATAAAGTGAAGTTAAAATACAAACTCTTGGACCCTAATGTCTTGTCCCCACATCAATGGTAATGCAATACTAAGTTGAGTTGCAGATCAGATGTGGAGCATGTCACAATCAAATAAACTATCATGATGTCCTCAACTATCGTTGACAGTGTAAAATAAAAAAATCAAAGATGCCACCATACTACAAGATGCAACCCCTTTTGCTATGGATGCGGGTAATTTAAATCTAAACAACTGTGATAAATGCAACTTTAATGAATAATATGGGACCTTTAATGTATTATACTAAATATAATATAATATATGGTACTTTATATTATGTAGTTTGAATATCATTTAAATTGACACTTGATGCTTTAGTGGAAGCTACAAATTGCATAATAGATGTGACATGCTATTAAATTTACACGTATATTTCCCCTAATTTATTTGAGTACATCCCTTAAAATACCCTATCATTGCCCCTCACCATCACCACATAGCTCACCTAGAAATATTTTTTCACTTTTATATTATGTGTAGACTTGCCCTTCCGTACCACTTTGCCATTACTTAAGATTACCATCAAATAAATTATGTCCTCCTCACACAACATGTTGTTATATTGTATGAAGGAACAAACTTCATTTTATAGCATCACCTCCATGGAAAATATCAAATTACACATTTTAAACCATATATTGGGTCATTGAAATAATCCGATGGAAGCTATAAATTGTATTGACATATGTGATATATCATTGAACTTTACACCACCTCCACCATAAATATTAGATTATTTTTCCATACCACATCATGCACAAAAGGTGAGCAGGGTCAGTGGTCATAGGTTTTGAGTGAGGTACGACTACTGAGTTACAGTATTTCACCTTACAAAACCTTATTTTATCAAAATAAAATATTACATCTATTTTGATGTAACATACACTTTTTGGGCAACTAATTGCTAAATGTAACACGTCTCATAAAATGTTAAAGTTAATAATTTATTATTATATTAAATATCATATAAAAATATATAGTAAATTTGATACAATAATTTATAATATATTAAAATATATTAAATATAATATTCTATTATATATATAATACTAGCGTACATGTCTTATATAAATCTATGTTAAAAATGTCGAGAGATATCATTCTCATGGTACCTATTATGTTTATTTCATAAATAGGTACCTCGAAAACAATATCTCTCAGTATCTTTTATATAGATTTATGTAAGATATGTATGCTAATTAATTAATTAATATATAAATCGTCAATTATCAAATTTGATAATAAAATAAATACATTTATAAATCTTCATACCACTTTTTTAATTTTAAAATTATTTACTTTCTATATATATATATATATATATATATAAAGAGAGAGATAAACTTTTTTTGACATATATATGAAACAATATTTTTGAGGTTTTTAAAATAAAAATATTAAAATATTTTATTTTAATTATATTTGTTAGTTAATTGATAATTAACATATAAATTATCAATTATCAATTTTGATACTAAAATAGATATATTTATAAATTTTCATATCATTTATTTGATTTTAAATTAAATATTTTATCTATATTATTATAAAAAACACTTTTAAAAATAAAATTTATATTAAATAAATATATAATATCATATTAAATAATTATATAATATTAATGTCTCAATTCATTAATCTATGTTAAATAGTTATATAACATCTTGAATATGTCAAATTTCTTTCATTAATACAAAAATGATAATTAATTTACATTGTCACTTCAATACAAATCAAATAATAAAATAATTTTTAAGAAAACAAAACAATTGAGTGATAACCAATGTAATTAGGAAAAAAAAAAATGAAACAAAAGAAGCTTGGACAAGGTTCACACAAATTATAAGTGTTTAGCTTTATTGCATGCCATCTTCCCAATATAAATACAATATAATATGTCATCTTGCTTCTCTAACAACTTGTTTTTTATGTTTCATTTTTTTCAATGGAAATGAAGTTTGCAAAGCCATGGAATGGAGTAATGTTAGTGCCCTTTGTGTTGTGCATAGTAACTCTTGATTGTAACACAACTTTCAGGGATCTCACTCCCAAGTTAATTGTCTCATTAAAGGCCATTCCTCATTAACAATGAATGATCCATGTTGACAAGAAGTGAACATATTTATCAATAAGGTATTATTATATAAGATAAGTAATAGATTTTTTAGTGTTGAAAAAACTCAGTGATTAATTTTAAATTGAATAAGTTTGAGAATATTGTAGCAAAATTAATTTCTAATTATAACATTCAATTTAATATATAATGGTGTAGGGTGGACTAAATTTTTAAAAATATGTGTTTTAAATTCTTAATTTGTAATAGTATTTATTCATAAAATTATATTTTTAATAAAATCTAATATGATATAATAATATCTGTCAGGGTTTAATTTGTAAAAGCGTCACTTCATAAAATTATATTTTTTATGGTATAATAATATCGATCAAATTTTTGTAAAATAGTTTTTTTTTGAAATAACAGTTAAATGGAAGTTAAATTTAATGTTGAAATTAAAAGTGAACACACTCCCTCCATTATAACCCACAACTACTCTGTAAGATGTCATTATAGAATGCCTCTCATAATAATAATAATAATAATAATAATAATAATAATAATAATAATAATAATAATAATAATAATAATAATAATAATAATAATAATAATAATAGATGTTCCCTATAATGGCATCCAGGAGTGTGAAAGGGTGTAATGGCATGCATAGGTTGATAATTAATTAATTGAAATCCAACTTAATAAAATAATTTAACATGGAGAAGTGTGGAAAAATAATTAATAATTAATTAGAAGCTGACTTTTTATTATATTTTATTTACTTTAAAATAAAATATTTTATTTATTTACCAATCTGAAATGGAATATATGATAGGTGAATTATATTTATTATTATGGTGATTTTATTTACTTTAAAATTAAAAATTTATTTTATATTTATTATTGTGGTAATTTTATCTAGTTCAAAATTAAAAAAATTATTTATTTATTTAAATTTATAATTATTTAATTCATGTAAAGTTGACATTATAAAAAACAAACAAAATCAAAAAAGATAGTGAGATCCAAAATAATTTATAAAATCGAACAACATATCTAAACACATAATACAATCACAATCATAATGAACTTCATTCGATTTAACACTTATTTTATATTAATGTTTTATCTTTTTTCTTTATTAATTGAGGAATGTTGGATTTAATATCGAAGAAAAGGAAAATGAAATACTTGATTTCTTGGATATCAAGAATTGAAAATTTTCTGACAACGTTTCATATATAATTTATGTCAATCTCTTCATTCAAGAGATGACATTATCCCTTTTATTTTTAAAAGGACAAATATTTGACATTAAAAATGAGATGCAAATATAAAATTAATAATAAATAAAAATATAGTAACTTAAATTTTAAGATAACAAATATTTGACATTGAAAATGATACAATATAATATAACTAGTATAATTAAAATTATAGTAACTTAAATGTTAAGATAACAAATATTTGACATTAAAAATGATATAATGGAATTTAATTAGTATACATATCTTAGATAAATCTATGTAAAATATACCGATAGATATCATTCTCGAGGCACCTATATCGTATTGAATTGTACGTGCCTCGAGAATAATACCTATCGATGTATTTTACATAGATTTATCTAAGATATATATGTTAGTTAATATTATCAAATATAATCTATTATTATGTATAATATTATAATATATTATATGATGAATACAAAATTAATAAAATAAATAATCATTATTTAATGTGTATTTTAAATTATTATAGTGTATTATTCTATTTTAAATTGTTAGTAAGATGTGTAATTGACTATTGTCAATCTTACATAAATAAGATATCATTGTCGTAAATGTTGTTGGATGTATGATGGTTGGTGATCGATTCTTGGACAACGGGTTATTCGTGATGGTGATGTGGACTCAGTTGTGACGATGTCATTGGTAATGCTCGCTATGACATAGATTGAAAACTGTAGACAATGGGTTTTATTGTGCAGATTAAGTTGATATCTAGAAATGGACATTTCTACTCGCCTTTCACTATGTCGTACAATTAGAGACACTCAAACCATATATATGATGAGTCAAATCATTATCAACACGACAACGATTACATACATAACAATGACCTTGACAAAATCAACATATTATATGTAAAGACAAAACTTGATTAAAACCTTAATAATATAACACCTTCGACATAATTAATATTTAATTTAATAAGATGTACAAGTCATATATAACAACTTGAATAAAATACTAAATATTTAATTAAATAAGATGTACTTGTCATATATGGTGAATAAAACACTAAAGATGCCAATGGCCTTACATTAATAATTCAAAAAATATATATTGTTTTTGACAATCTTGCCTTCTCAACATTGTATGCATTAATTGCATTTGGCATGAATTTATTATAGCTCATCCAAATTACATTATGTAAACAATGTTTTCTTACTCATTTTAATATAAATATTAATAATTAAAATTATACATAAGTTTTAAATAGCCATTTAGAACTTAAAAAATGTGGGATGGTGAAGGCTAACGACACCCATTGCTTTTCC
The DNA here is from genome assembly GCA_037957365.1 of Torreya grandis. Taxonomy (NCBI): domain Eukaryota; kingdom Viridiplantae; phylum Streptophyta; class Pinopsida; order Cupressales; family Taxaceae; genus Torreya; species Torreya grandis. Next base: position 1,102,687 of record JARHVA010002524.1, read on the forward strand.
CAAGATCAAAATAAAATGAAAAAATACAAAGTCAAAATGAACCGACCATTTCTTTTCAATTATTATATCGCTATCATTGAACAACTGGCTGGTTCACAGAAATTTCAAATTATTTAATTGACCAAGTCAAAACTATTGGAATTTTCTTTAGGACTAATTGCACTTTGCGGACGTTTTGTCTTGTGGGTATATATATATTTTTAATTGGAAACAAAGAAAATATTAAAATCTAAATATTTAAAAGAATAAATCTTAAAAATCTTGAAATATCTTAAACTTTAGTTATTATGATGGGGCAACAAAAAAGTCATAGCCAATCTAATAATTTTTATTCAAGAGTATTATACACTGTAGGATGTTGAGAGGGAAAGTGAAATTCAATAATTTAGCCTGCTTGAATGGATGGTTGCAGGGACTAATAGGCAAATCATCTTTCAGTTGTATAATTTTTGAATTGGGCGATGATCTCGATGAGGATGAATATTGTTTTTCTCTGCCCTTGTAGACCTGAGCTGAATCGACTAGTTGTTGCAACACTAATGCAGGGCTTCAATGAGGATTCTTGCTTGGCAAAGCCCTGGATGGGTCTAATCCCCAGTGGATTAAGGCTCCCAATGGTGCCATTGCAGGTTCAAGCATTGCTTCCCCGGGTCAGATGGGTAATTTGGATTTCCTATAGAATGCTATGAGTAGAGAGGAAGGCACTGCAACTTTAAATCATGTCTTTCCTTCTATCCCTGGTTAGACGACTACAGTTCCTAATGGGATTCAAACAAGTCAGTTGCCTGAGAAGCCTTTGTGTTCCCCTCAAAATCATGTTATGCCTAGTTCTACTTTGAAGTCCATTTTGTAGTAGGGGAAACCTGTTCTAAAGTGTTTGATTTTTCCAAGTTGCCTCAATGCTGCCAATCCTTTCCATGCTTGCAGTAACTTCTATAAAAACAAACTTAGTTTTAAATAGAATGAATTGTAAATTTAACTCATCCAATGGTTAAATTTGAATTGACACATAAAAATTCATGCATTCTCAAATCAAGTCATTTTGAACATTATTATTAGATTCATTACAAAGATCATAGATTCTAAAATTCCTAAATACACAATAAGTGGGGTTTTGTATAACACTAATTTTGAGGGAGAATGGTTTTATGATTCATTTGGGTGTTTTTAAGACATTGAAAACCCAAAAGATGAGGTACACCAACCTAAATATAAGAATATGCCACCTCGAGCAGTGTTGGGAGTAGAATAGGTCTATCAAAACTACAGATGTAAGTGATGGATACATATGTGACTTGTAATATTTTATCTCTTGTATACCTTTTTGTATGTACTTGACTCTGGTAAACATAGCAATAGGATTCAAAATGTGAAGAGTCTTTCCTATGGATGTAGCGAATGGATGGAATATGAAGCAACAATGCTTTATAAAACTCTATATATAACACTCAATTATATTTGGTTCTGATGTGATAAAGAATTATAATTATATATATATATTTTGTTCTTTTATGAATAAATTAAATTTGATCGATAGTCTGTCATAATATTCCATTTTGAATGACACTAGCTATCCCTATATTAACATGTTCTGATGGGTTTTCCAAAAACCTCTACTAATAATGGTGCGTTGAGCATAAAGCTTCTGCATGAAACATGTTGATATGGCTATTGGGACAAAGAGATTTGGAAAGGTGGTTGGATGAAAGAGTTTAAAATTTGATGAAGAAGAGGCTAAAAGAACCAATAAGACTAAAAATGATTTTATTCAAGATCATATATAAGGAGAAAGTTATGAATCTTTTTGGTGTGAATTATTGGGATTGTTAGCTACATGGTTGTCTAGATTGGAGGATTCCTATTTTCAGCCAAGAAAGACGTAGGTTATAGTTTGGATGGAATAAAATCTAGATAGCCCACCAACTCTGGATAATGATTGAACTTGTGTGGTAGATCATTAGGCTAAAACTACCATAAACCATTACATCACATAATTTGTAGCATAAGGGTATTTGGATTTTGATGATGTGCAAGACTTGTTTGTTAGAGGAATCTGAGGGAAGTTCCTTCAGTGACTACCCACTTTGATCAAAATGTTGGTTATTGAAAAGGCCATGGTGCCTGCCCCTACTAACATGGAATAGTTTCTTCGGGCATCTTGTGGGTGTGTGTGATGTAGGAGTGAATGATACATAGCTAAACAAATGAACTTGAACTTGAACCTAGAATATGGAAAACGTAGATAGCTAGAGTGTGAAGACAATTATGGGATTGGAAAGAGAACTATGACAAACATTTCCATGAGTAGGCCCCTTTTTATCCACCAGTTCCTTGCACTTAACCCATTACTACTCACCATTATCGCCTAATGCATGTTGAAATATTTCAAGACTTTCATGTTATTTATCACCTTTCATTTTCTTATTGGGGTATAAGTTTTCTATTTACGTATGTTGTTAAGCTTGATTTAATTTATCTAGATGTTAATATATGCACATCATGGATGAACATAAGCTACAAGATAGACTTTGGTATGTCGATGTCTTGTTTACATATAAACAAAATTGTAACATAGATTCAAACCACTCATCAGGTGTGGAACACCATCATAATCAAATTAATGCTTATATCATCATCATCCACCCTTAAGAATAGAAAATGGCCAATCAAATGTGTTTCCACCTTACAAGCTACATACCCATTTATAATGTGTACAAGTCATGTAAATCCAATAGTTGGCTTGAATTCTGGTCTGGTGTATGATTTAGGATTTATGGTATTTGATATTAAATGAGATACTCTGTCATTTTCCCTCACCATCACCACCTAGATCACCTTAAAATCTTTCACCATTTGCATGTTTTGTATTGCCTAGCCTTTCCCTACCACTTTTCCATTATTCAAACTCTTAAAGAAACAAAACATCTCCTGGCATCACATACCATAACACATGGCATCATGTTCTTCCCACTAATCATGAAAATTGTTTATATCAAACATCATTTTACAATCCATACAAAACAAAAACTTGTGTTATACATTTTATCAACCTCCTCCAACTGGTTTGCACCTATCATCAACCTCCTTCAACTTGTCTACCTTTCTTCCAAGTATCGACTCCTTTGTGTCATAAAACATCATTTGATTCTCAAGAGGGAATTTAGTTTGGTGTTATTGGATGGTAATTAGGTTTTAAATAATATCTTACATTCCTAATTAATTTCCCAAGTTATTATATTTATTATTAATCTATATTATAATATATAAACAATATATATTTTTAAATAATGAATTATATATTATAATATATTGATATATTATATTATAACATATATTAATATTATATATATTTACTTATTTATGTAATATTATTATAATATAATTTTTAACATTATCATATATATATATATATAATTCCTATAATATTGTTAATATACTTATTTATAGATGGAAGCCAATTATATTTGAATGTGGATATGCTTAATTTCAGATATGGCATAAACATGTCAAAATATAAGGCACATGGAAGCCTAGTGCTATCCCAGACAACTCTTAATCCAACACATAATGTCATAGATATGGTATATTATGATCAACATAAGCTTTGAAATATTTATTATATTTGGGAGATTGTATCCTAAATGAATGGTGATGGCTAGTGGGATTTATGCATTCATTTTATCTCCTTAGGTTGAATCCCTTAATTGGTCGGCATCAACAACATGCCTCTTCACTCCCTCCTTGTGATGTATAAAACCTAAACAAAAATCACAAGAACTTATATGATACTTATATATTTGGTTCATTCACAGACTTTTATAATAACACCAATGAAAATGACACAACCAAAGCTGGAGGTCATATAGATCATATAACCCTATTTAAAAATAAGTAAAAGTGGGGAGGTGTTGCATGTGTTCGACATTGTTCTAGTGTTGGATGGGAAGGAGTTGTGGCCAAATCACATCTTTTACCTCAAGGTCTACGACTCCTGACATGCCACCTATGTGTTAGTGGTAGAGGAACACCATGATATCATATTCACAGATAATATCCAGTTGGGCTAATTCATCCACATGACCAAACTAGAGTTTGGTTCACAATTAAATTTTATATAGTTGACACAGTTAGAACTTTTGTCTATTTAGTTTGAGACTTGTCTAAATTAACACATGGTGTATTCTTTATGTTTTTAAAGAATCTATTGGATATTTGACCCTTGTTTTCATTGAAATAATACCTATTTGAACCTGGTATTGGGTAATTAAAATACTTCAGTGGAATTTACATGTTGCATTGATAGGCATGACATGTTATTGAACTTCATATGTATATCTTCCCAATGTTCATCGAGTCAAGGGTCTGAGTATGGTGTTTTTGTATGTTCATAAGCATGATGCAATTGCTCTAGGTGTCAATGTATTGGCATCATGGATGATTTAAAGCTATAAAATAGACTATGGGACTTCAATATCTTGTCTCAACATAAACAAAATTACATCATTCATTCAAGTTTTACATGAGATGTAGAGCCTTGACATTAGTAAATCAACTCTCGTGATGTCCTCTTCTACCCTTGAAAATAGAAAATGGGCAATAAAATATGTTACCACCTTGCTTTGATATACTTAACACGTATAATTTTGAACTATTGTTACATTGATGTGCTAATTTAAAATTAAATTTAGTTGCATGTGTAGGTGTAATTTATATGGGATAAGTGTTATCCATATGTCACTACCAAGAAATATTCTTGTCTTGAAAATAGTAATGTGTCTATCGATGCTAATATTATATTAGATTATTATATTATATATAATATTATAATGTTATATGGGCCCCCTGTTGTATGGTACTACCTAAAATACCTTCTTAATTCCCCCCACCATCACCACACAATTCATCTTGAAATATTTCACTATTTTCCTGTTTTTTATAACATTCCATTTATTTTAGGGGTCCAAGTATGACATTTTCATATATTTTTAAGTTGGATGTAATTGCTATAGGTTTCAATATATTGGTAGCATGGATAAAATGAAGTTAAAATACAAACTCTTGGACCCTAATGTGTTGTCCCCACATCAATGGTAATGCAATACTAAGTCGAGCTGAACGTTAGATGTGGAGCATGCCATAATCAAATAAACTATCATGATGTCCTCAACTATCGTTGACAGTGTAAACTAGAAAATCAAAGATGCTACCATACTACAAGATGCAACCCCTTTTGCTATGGGTGCGGGTTATTTAAATCCAAACAATTGTGATAAATGCAACTTTAATGAATAATATGGGACCTTTAATGCATTATACTAAATATAATATAATATGTGGTACTTTATATTATGTAGTTTTAATATCATTTAAATTGACACTTGATGCTTTAGTGGAAGCTACAAATTGCATAATAGATGTGACATGCCACTAAAATTTACACATATATTTTCCCTAATTTATTTGAGTACATCCATTGAAATACCCTGTCATTGCCCCTCACCATCACCACATAGCTCACCTAGAAATATTTTTTTGCTTTTATATTATGTGTAGACTTGCCCTTCCATACCATTTTGCCATTACTCAAGATTACCATCAAATAAATTGTGTCCTCCTCAAACAACACGTTGTTATGTCGTATGAAGGAAAAAACTTCATTTTATAGTATCACCTCCGTGGGAAATATCAAATTACACATTTTTAACCATATATTGGGTCATTGAAATAGTCCGATGGAAGCTATAAATTGTATTGATATATGTGATATATCATTGAACTTTACACCACCTCGACCATAAATATTAGATTATTGTTCCACACCACATCATGCACAAAAGGTGAGCAGGGTCAGTGGTTATAGTTTTTGAGTGAGGTACGACTGCTGACTTACAATATTTCACCTTACAAAACCTTATTTTTTCAAAATAAAATATTACATCTATTTTGATGTAACATACACTTTTTGGGCAACTAATTGCTAAATATAACACGTCTCATAAAATGCTAAAGTTAATAATTTATTATTATATTAAATATCATATAAAAATATATAGTAAATTTGATACAATAATTTATAATATATTAAATATAATATCCTATTATATATAATACTAGCATACATGTCTTTTATAAATCTATGTAAAAAATGTCGAGAGATATCATTTTCATGGTGCTTATTATGTTTATTTCATAAATAGGTACCTCAAGAACAATATCTCTCAGTATCTTTTATATAGATTTATGTAAGATATGTATGCTAATTAATTAATTAATATATAAGACGTCAATTATCAAATTTGATAATAAAATAGATACATTTATAAATTTTCATATCACTTTTTTAAATTTAAAATTATTTACTTTTATATATATATATATATATATATATATATATATATATATATATATATATATATATATATAAAGAGAGAAACTTTTTTTGACATATATATGAAACAATATTTTTGAGATTTTTTAAATAAAAATATTAAAATATTTTATTTTAATTATATTTGTTAGTTAATTGATAGTTAACATATAAATTATCAATTATCAATTATCAATTTTAATAATAAAATAAATATATTTATAAATCTTCATATCATTTATTTGATTTGAAATTAAGTATTTTATTTATATTATAATAAAAAACACTTTAAAAAATAAAATTGATATTAAATAAATATATAATATCATATTAAATAATTATATAATATTAATGTCTCAATTCATTAATCTATGTTAAATAGTTATATAACATCTTCAATATGGCAATTTTCTTTCATTAATTAAAAAAATGATAATTAATTTGCATTTTCACTTCGATACAAATCAAATAATAAAATATTTTTTTAAGAAAATAAAACAATTGAGTGATAACCAATGTAATTAGGGAAAAAAAAATGAAACAAAGGAAGCTCACACAAATTATAAGTGTTTAGCTTTATTGCATGCCATTTTCCCAATATAAATACAATATAATTTGTCATCAGGGTTCTCTAACAACTTGTTTTTCTAACAACTTGTTTTTTCTGTTTCATTTTTTCCAATGGAAATGAAGTTTGCAAAGCTATGGAATGGAGTAATGTTAGTGCCCTTTGTGTTGTGCATGGGTACCATGTTTATGTTTTGCATAACATAAATAGTAACTCTTGATTGTAACACAACTTTCAGGTATCTCACTCCCAAGTTAATTGTCTCATTAAAGGCCATTCCTCATTAACAATGAATGATCCATAAAAGCGTCATTTCATAAAATCATATTTTTTATGGTATAATAATGTCGGTCAATTTTTTTTTTTAAATTTTTTTGAAGTGACAGTTAAATGGAAGTTAAATTTAATGCTGAAATTGAAAGTGAACACACTCCCTCCATTATAACCCATAACTACCCTGTAGAATGTCATTATAGAACGCCTCTCAACATAATAATACTAATTATACCAATAGGTGTCCCTTACAATAGCATCAGGTGGTGTGAAAGGGTGTAATGACGTGAGTACGTTGATAATTAATTAATTGGAAACCGACTTAATAAAATAATTTAACATGAAAAAATATGGAAGAATAATAAATAATTAATAACTAATTAGAAGCGGACTTTTAATTATATATTTATCATGTTGGTATATATGATAGAGAATTATATTTGTTTACATTAAAATAAAAATAATTTAATTATTTACCATGCTAAAATATATAATAGGTGATTTATATTTGTTATTATTTAATATGTGCATTTTAAAATATTATAATGTATTATTCTATTTTAAATTGTTAGTAAGATGTGTAATTGACTATTGTCAATCTTACATAAATAAGATAACGTCATCGTAAATGTTGTTTGATGTATGATGGTTGGTGATCGATTCTTGGACAACGGGTTACTCGTGATGGTGATGTGGACTTGGTTGTGACGATGTCATTGGTAATGCTCACTATGACATAGATTGAAAACTATAGACAATGAGTTTTATTTTGCAGATTAAGTTGATATCAAATGGTTGGTTCATAGAAATTTCAAATTATTTAATCGACCAAGTCAAAACTATTGGAATTTTCTTTAGGAATAATAGCACTTTCCGGACGTTTTGTCTTGTGGGTATATATATATTTTTAATTGGAAAGGCATCCTCCGTCCATTATTTATAAAATATAGAGCTAAAGTATATGATGGTCTATAACAAAAAGGTGGTTGTTGGTATCTATGGTTTTTAACCATCAGTGATTGTTTTAATCAAATATAAACATATTTGAGAGAATCGTGTTTAAGGTAAGGAAAGACCAATAATATTCATAAACATCTCTGAGAACACAATAATATTGGTTGAGAATGACCAATAAGTGAAAGAAACAAAGCAACAAGAAAATATTAAAATCTAAATATTTAAAAGAATAAATCTTAAAAACCTTGAAATATCTTAAACTTTAGTTATTATGATGGGGCAAGAAAAAAGTTATAGTCAATCTAATAATTTTTATTCAAGAGTATTATACATTGTAGGATGTTGAGAGGGAAAGTGAAATTCAATAATTTACCCTGCTTGAATGGATGGTTGTTGGGACTAATAGGCAAATCATCTTTCAGTTGTATAATTTTTGAATTGGGCGATGATCTCGATGAGGATGAATATTGTTTTTCTTTGCCCTTGTAGACTTGAGCTGAATCGACTAGTTGTTGCAACACTAATGCAGGGCTTGAATGAGGATTCTTGCTTGGCAAAGGCCTGGATGCGTCTAATCCCCAATCGATTAAGGCTCCCAATGGTGCCATTACAGGATCAAGCATTGCTTCCCCTGGTCAGATGGGTAACTCAGATTTCCTATAGAATGCTATGAGTAGAGAGGAAGGCACTGCAACTTCAAATCATGTCTTTCCTTCTATGCCTGGTTAGACGACTGCAATTCCTAATGGGATTCAAACAAGTGAGTTGCTTGAGAAGCCTTTGTGTTCCCCTCAAAATGATGTTATGCCTAGTTCTACTTTGAAGTCCATTTTGTAGCAGGGGAAACCTGTTCCAAAGTGTATGATTTTTCCAAGTTGCCTCAATGTTGCCAATCCTTTCCATGCTTGCAGTAACTTCTATAAAACCAAACTTTGTTTGGTCTTTGGTGTCGTCGAGCCTCGTCTAGTTGGTGAGGAGGCAGGAGCTCATGACTCCACTCCCCCTATTCAGTCTGCTTCTCGCATGTCATTTGTGTTGGGTGATGTTCTTGTTTTGTTCTCGGAGGAGTCCCTTGAGTTGACAATTTTTGAGTTGTCTATTTAAGATATGAAAGATGAATTTGGCATCAAATTTGTGTTTAGAAAATGCATTGGTTCTCTTGTCATGCTCTCAAAACTTGCCATCTAGCCTCTTTGGTTTGGAGTTCAATTTCTACTCTGATCTTTTCTTTGCTTATTGTTGGATTCTTTCATGTCACTTTTCAATGTTCCTCAAGCTGAGACTCTATTTGGTTGTCAGGGCCATGGTTCCTCAACAATTTCAGGATCTTCTTTTGCCCATGGTCTCCTTTTTATGATCCCATGGAAACAATTATTTCAATGGCTCCCCTTTGGATTAGATTATATAATCTTCCTCCATTCTTGAGGAAAGATGAGCATGTAGCGTTGTTGATTAACTATGTGGGATCCTTTTTCAAGCTTGATGTTCACTCCTTAGACAAAATATTTGTGAGAGGTTATGTTATTATGGATTTATCGAAGCCTATTTCCATTCAGTCAAGCTAGTCTCATCTCGTGGGATCTGGACTCAGGTTATTGATTACATAGGCCTCCCGTTCAGGTGTTTTCATCGTAATCTCCTTGGGCATCATGCTATTGGATGTTCTTCAAATTGTCTTCAACATTCTTCTGATATTTTTCAACTTGTTTTGAAGAAGGAGGGATCCTGTGATAAAGATTTCATTTGGCGTAATCATGGTGTTTTCTACCTTTATTCAGAGCCTTCCCCTTCTTTGCCTTTAGCTAGTTTAGTTTCTTTGAGGTAAGAGAGCCTTCCTTTAGCTACCCTTGATGTGGTTATGCCTCTTTGTTCTCCTCATCCAAAGGTAGGTGTACCTTCTTCTCACCTTGTTGTGGAAATCCCGTCTTTTTCAATCAAAAGGAAGGGGAGAAGGACATAAAATGAAAGATTGAGGTCGGATATGGAGGAATTGGTGAACGATGGATCTCAATAGACTATGAAAAGTTTCCTTTCTCATCAAGGGAGAAGGCTAATCTCACCACATAGATAATTTATTTGGTCTTACTGCTTTTGGATCTTGGTTCTTAGGAGATTATTGTAGCTTGGAGGATATTCATCTTTTTGGTCTTTTTGTTGTCTTGTAGTTGTTTCGTTATCATTGGGTAGTTATTTCATGTTCTTTACATCCGTTAGTGTATTTCTCCTCTATTTATGTTCCTTTTGTTTTTCTAGTTAGTTTGGTGATCTGGTTCAATTTTGGCTTTTTTATGTACAAGGCTCCAGGGCCTTTCAAAACCTAGGAATTTTACTCTTAATAAAAAATATAAAAGTCATAGCCATGCCCAACACAATGTTCATCCTTAAAAAAAAAAAAAAAATCGAACAACACACACCTTTTGACCATTTTTTGTCACCATAGAGGAGCAACGTCCGATTTCAATTCAGGGTTCAGTAGTCATATAGGTTTTTAAAGTTTAATCGAGGTTCAACAAAAAGAGGCTAAGTCAAAAGGAAAAAGACTTAGCACATTCTCAAAATTTAGTCTTCGTACTTTTTGTCAGAATACGAGTCAGAGATTTTATGCGAGGGAGAGTTTGCACAAAGTTTAAAGACTTCAAAAAATTTATCTAAGTGTTTTACTCTTTGAAAAAAGTGTTTCATAAATAGTCAGAACAATTGTTGCGACAATAATATTTGCATAGGCTTAAGTCTTCAAAATAATTATTCTGAAAAATCCAAGACAAAAGTTGTGAAGCCTATATAAAACATGAATAAATCTTCACGAGAGTTTCTTACGTGTTTTAGTCTTTGAAAAAATGTTGCGCGACTAGTCAATACTTTTTTTCCAAATAAAAATCCAAAGACCAAGGCCCAAACAAAAGTTTTGAAAGGTAAGGTGTCAAAAAAAATTGCAAAGAATGCACAAGTCACAACGGCATAAGTTACGAAGGCAAGATGCGTGAAAGATGAGTCAGAGGCAAGTTTTTTTTGAGAAGTTTATAAGACATAAAAAGACTTCATAAGCATGGAAGCATGAAGGTATAATAAATTGTGGATCCATGAAAGGACAAGAGCATTAAACATTAGGCCAAAATTTCATTCCCTAAGGCCTCAAGGTCTTAAATAAATGCCATGTGGTAGCTCCTTGGAATCTCGGAGCCATTACCATTAGACTAAAGCATGAAGTGATGCATGGAAATAGTGAAGCCAAAAGGCTAAAGCATGGAGATGTTGACGAGCCACTAAGTGGAAAAATGAGAGCCCATAGAAATAAAGCCCCAACTAATGATAAGAATCTTAGGTTGTCAGTTATCAGTTCTTGAAGCAAATCAAAGAGTGACACGTTGATTCTTGTTAGCTCAAGATCCTCCTGAACTGATAGGCACAAACTAACACCTACAAGAAACTAACTAATAAGAAGCCCCCTGGGATGTAACCTCATATCAGACACTAGGGAACCTGAGTGTTAATGATAGCCTACCATGTAGAGGTAACAAGCCTTGAGCACACAATCGTAGGAGTAGTAGCAGAGGGAGAGGTAGCTGAGTCAATGAACAGTGGTAGGAGTAGTAAGCAGAGGGAGAGGTGATCAAGTCAACAAAAAAAGATATGAGTTTATAGTGAGTAAAGAATTACCAACTGGCACTTGACATAACCCAACTAGGAGTACAAAGGGGAAGACATAGCCAATGACATTGAGACACATGATAAATGGGTGAATGTCATATGGCATCCAAAAAATACACTTGACCCAAGTTATCAGATGAGGTACCGATGGATTGGCAGACATCGTGAAGGAGGCAGTGAATGGAATAACACCATGCCATCAATGTACCAACCTATAATTTATGGTCTATCCAACCATCAAGGCCGTCAAAAGCAATATTTCTAGAATCAAATTTTAATGGCTCAAGGATCATAGGATTACAAGATGAATGGCTTGGGAGGACATTACAGTTGGAAAAGTAAATTGAATTAACCTTGAGTATACATGATTTAATGTTAATATAATTAATATCATTAAGGCATGATAGGGACTAGCATAACGATATCATGACCAGAGCATTTAGGACAAAAGAGTGTCTTAATGATAAGCATGGCATGGAAGTCAATAGGAAGCAACATTGAATATAAAAATAGTGAACAAGTCCTTCAAAAGTAGGTTTTAGACATCTCACTGAAGTAGGAAGGTAGCTTGGGATAGACAAGATTAATTGCCTTAATGAATATGTGCCTAAAAATCTAAGTTGAGACAAAATAGTTTATTGTTTTTAGTAAATCTCAACGATATTTGGCCTCAAAAATTAAACGTGAGTTTGATCAGGCCTGTCTTCTTAACTACAAAACATGGTCATACATTCATTTCTAATCGAGACCGCAATTGCTTCCCCAATCATCATTAAAATTTATAACTGTCCCAATAGTGGGTAAGACTGAATCAATGACCTGTGGGCTTCCCATTGCCTATAAAATTACTGGCCTTACATTGTAAAATAGGTCAACATTTCTAGGCATAGTAATGCTGCAAAATTTTTTCCTTTATGAGCCCTTTACCACTTGAACCTTATAACTAATGAGAATTGAGTTTGCCTTTCTTCACAATTCTTGCATTTTGTGTGCATTTATTTAGTTTGTTGATCTTGGCCTATGGGTAATTCTTGCCCCTCTGATTGTTGTCCATCCCTTCGTACCTCTGTGAAGAACTTGGCTCTCTCTTGCAAGTCATATTCTATGTGCATATAGGTCTATATAGACTCTATCTATGGATCATTTGTCATCCCTCTTAGTGTTGCATATTTCACCTGCATACAAATTACTTATGTAATTGAAGTGTCCATTTTTGAGGTTGTGTAACATTTTCTCATTGTATGTAGTTGTAGTGTGTTCTTCAATGACTATAGAGGTGCTATTTATAGTGTTGATGCATCACCATTTCCCTTTCAACATTCCTTCCCCCTTTTCCCCTCAATGAATTTTATATTTATAATTAATAGTAGATTTCCTTTTAGCTCTTATAGACTTGCATTTTAATCCTAAATCAGATGTATTTAGATTAGAAGAAAGTCGGCCTTTTAGGTTCGTCCTAAGGAGTGCAAGAGTCCCACACTTTGGGGGATAATCCCATTATCTCACTGAACCATATTCCAATTCAATAGGTGCATAGTTCGAGTGATAATAATTTCTGGCATACCTAGTGGGACCCCGTTTAATTATCCTTACATCATCCATTAAAAGATTTTGGTGTGTTCTTCAGTGCATCTTACCATTTAGGGTAGATTATTCAACACCATGGTGACTCCAAGTGTCAAGTCTACTGTTTAAGTAGTCTAAGCACTTGAAGATTATCAAATCTTAGGATTTAGGTGATATTCTTGATCTTTCCCTTCTTTTGAAGTGATCTAATCACTTGGTGACTCCGTTCTGACTACAACTCTAGGTTGTAGTATACCAACCCCATGTGTTATAATTAAGAGGGAGTTTAACTCCCATATATCTCATGGCTACCTGATAAAGGATACACCCATTTTCTCCATTTAATATAGGCAACCCTCTTTCCCTTATTCGTTGTGACAATATCCCTATTGAAGCTCTTAAGAGTCTTCTATTCTTCACAGGTGAAGATGAGACCACTGCCATTGAGCACATCAAGGACATAACCCATGTGTGCATAGTCCAACATGTGGTTGAAGACAACACGGATGTTTATATCGTCATTTCATAATTTAAAGGGAGAGATATATGGTGGTATAGAAGTCTAAGAGTGGTCTCCATTTGTATCTAAGATGAGCTCGGTGAGTAATTATGTAGACAGTTTGAAGAGAGGGCTAACTACTTGTCCCTCATTGAGCAGCTCACCACCATAAGAAGGTCACCTCAAAATCCCATCATTGACTTCAACTTGAGGTTATAGTGAACTTGGGAACTTATCCTAACTCTAGTGAAGCCCTCAGTTCATAAAATATTCTTATACTATTTGAGAGCTCTTAATTGCAAAATTACAGTCATCATCTAATCACTAGGTGGAGTTTCCCTGCCCAATGCTTATGATCTTGTTATTACATCAACACAATGTCTCATTTGTGATGGTAAAATCAGACCTAGGCTTATAATACCCCTATTACATGAGCCTCTACCCAATTATCCCATTTCATCCTCTATTCTTGCAATGGCCAATCAAGAAATCCCATTTGAAGTCACTCCAAGTGAGTTGCAGGAAGTTAAAAGCCTCAACCAAATCCTTGACAATGAGCTATCAACCTTAAAGAAGTAATATTTACGACAAAACATTCCCTATTAGCCATTTAATAGAGCTTATCAACCTTATAGATATCTCATTCAAGGCACTGCACAAGTCCAAACTAAGCTCTCATATCCTTGGCCATCTAATGTGCAAAATTACATTACTACATGTTAGTGTAGAATAGTATTTTCCTTGTATTTATTATTATAGATTATTCATACATATATGTATTTATATTTTTTAGGTGTAATATTGAGGTCACGTTGGTGTAATAATGAGGTAATTAAAGTGCACATGCACATGTGAAAATTGTAGTCAAATTAGTGGGTGAGGATACCCTTGAGATTTACCCACCAATATTGACATATTACACATGGAGCACACAATCTATTTGGCAAATGTCTTGTGTTCACATTGCCAAATGTATTGGTTGTATGCCTCTCTTGTACCTATAAATGTGCCTCTCATCTAAGCTATTTTTAATGAGTTCTAAATGCAATATTATCATAATTCTGCTTTGGTTTGATTTCAATCTCAACAACAGAGTTTTGCTTCTAACTGAGATTGTAGTTTTTAATTTATTTAAATCTTGAGTAGTATTTGAGTTTGTATTCTAACTGAGATTGTAAAGGAGAACTCTATAGATCCATGTGTATTATTTTTAGTCCTTTATCCTCTAATTGGTGAAATTCATTAGTATTTGTATGTATTTCACTTGTATTATCTATACAAGTAACCTTTTGTAAATATGGAAGGAGGATTCAAGATGGTTGGATAGAATAACAAATCATTTTTTGTTGATAAGGAGGCAAGTTCTACAAGTTTTTTTCAAATCCATTTTTTGATAAAAATGACTGTTCATTTTTTAATTATGATAAAATGGTAAATAATCACTTAGAATTTTTTCTGAATTATATGCGCTTTGGTTTCCTCTTTTTTAAAATTTTTGAAATTTGTAATTTCATTAATAATTTTGATAGTTATCGAAGTTTTAATAACAGTGGTATTATTCAAAGAATTACAAAAAAATACAATTTTAATGATGGAGAAATTTTAAGAATTTTTTTTATAAAAATAATATTATTGTGGGAAATTATAATGTAAGGAGTTATTGATCATTATTTTGTAACATTCATTCCATTTCATGAAGACAATGGGTGAGGTCTAGTTTAATAGGTAGTCAAACCCTCCACAAGCAAAATAAAATTTCTCCTCTCCTTGCTTGACCCACCATTTCACACTCTTATTCTCCTCATGGATGCATTTTTAGCTGAGTTCAACATCCATTTTTTATGATCTTACACTAACACTTGTGTAATCATTGCACATATTTCTCATTTTTGGATGCATTCTCGACTGATTCTTGTTGGGTGAATATTTTGTCAATCAACATATTGATAAACAAAATAGGTCTAATCAACCATAGTAGGAAGATTGGTCGGCTAAATGTGTAGGTTTACCACATCAAAAGGGGACTAATCTCTCCTCTCATCAAGGGGAGGTTCCCTGTAGATATGCAAGAACTATATATATATATATATATATATATATATATATATATATATATATATATATATATATATATATATATATATATATATATATATATATATATATAAGCAGAAAATAACACTCAAGGGTAGGATAAACCATCCATCTCTCTTTTTTTGGAGATGATGTGCAGGAATCAAAGGAGAAATCCTGATGAAATGATAGAAGACACTCCTCTTCTTTCAGAAGTGTTGTTCAACAGACAAAAGGAATCTTTCTGGTGAAGATAAGTAACTGTAACAGGGTATAGTAACACAACAAGATGAAATGAGGCACAAAGTCTCCACCTCAAATGCCAAAGAGTGAAATACGAAGAACAATGAGGGCACAATTTCGTCCCAAAGTTCTTTACACAAACAAAAAATAAACACATACTGAAGACAACTATGACAGCACAAAGTCTGAAAGTAACTGGCTTTAGGACACCTTCTTTGTCACCTCCACTAGCTCTACTTGTTAAATTGCATAAACAAGAATACATTTAGGAAATAGACATAAGAACAATCTCGTAGAATGATACAAGCTATAACAACACAAAGTCTGAAAGTAACTTGCTTTCTGTTTCAAAAAAAAAAATGTTGAACAGTTTGAGCTCAAAGTCTCAGTAATGCCTTTCAATTTGGGCAGAGTTTTATTTCTGTTAATTCAGAGAGAGAGATATCTTTTATGATACAAGAGAGTCCAATATATATATATATAGCCCTCCAAGAAAGAATTGGGAGCAGTAACACATCATGTTGCATTAAATTCTGTCAAGAAGATATGCTGGAGTCGAGCGTATTTGCCCATTTGCTTTTCTCAATGCCGAAAAATGGGTCACGCCATTGAATGTTTGTGTCTTCCAATGTCCACCTAGTAGTCTGCTTCTAGAAACATATCTTATGTGTGAATGTTTTTGGTTCTTCTTCATTGTTCCTCCTTTTCTGGCTGTTAAATCAGGTCCTTGGTTCAATTTGATCTTTTGTTCTTTGATCATTTTCTGCTAGTTTCAACAATTGACACATGGCAACATCCATGGGATTCTGAGAGATGCTTATTTGAAATAAGCTTTGAAACTTGTAAGAAACTCAAGATTTGAATACAAACACTTGTCGCGCTCTGTGGAGTTATAACGGGACATGTGGCAGCTTCTGTTTGTCTTTTGAGAATCCCACGGAGGAAGACACTTGGTATGCTCCATTTACTTTAGTAGCTTATAGGGCATCTACCACAATCCTTTCTAAATAAAGAAACCAAAGGGAGAAACTGTGGGTGTCGACACGTGGTGGCTTCTACCGAGCTTTAACTTCTCTTTTGAAAATCTTTAGGACTCATATTAGTTTCCTGTGAAAGATGAAACGTGGTGATCTCCACAGAGTTTTGAAGATGATGCATGGCACGTTCCACTGCTTTGAAACTGTGTTTTGGTAGATAACACGTGTTAGCTTCCGCTGCATTTTGATAAGGGACATGTGGCAACTTGGTGGGTTTTATGTTTTGGGGGACTTTTTTCTTCAGACAAAAAGTCCGAAGGAATTCTTTCAAAAAATTTGTCTGAAGGAATTGTTTCTTTACAAATTTGCCATGGGAACTTTTCTGAAGGAGTTCTTTGTATCTACGTTTTCTCGTTTGGCCTTTGAATCAGTTCGTTTGCCCCTCGCCTGCCCTCTGCAAGGGTTATTTGAGCTCTAAAACGACCTTTCAGATTTTTGCGATGGTCCACTTTGGTTTGTAAGTGCCCTTTGAAAGGGCTATTTGTCCTTTGGATTTACCTTAGTCAATTTTCTACGGATCTCAACATGTGACACGTGGCAACATCCGATGTGAAATAGACGAAGACATGTGGCTGCATCCGCTTAACTTGTAGAGGCTTTGGAGGCCTTTTGAGTGTCCCACAGAAGATGACACTTGGTGGCTTCCGCTATGCTTTAGAAACCTCATAGATATACTTGGGACTCATTTTAGATTCATACAGATGCAAACATTTGTCGCATTTCACTTCTTTTACAAGGGACAGGTGGCAACTTTCATAGCTCTTAGAAACAAAGTAAAGTAGGACTCAACAGTTGATACTTGGCAGCATCTGCTGGGCTCTGTCGGGTTTTTGTTTTGGGCTTTTCTTGCCTTAGTCACTTTTGCCACAGAAATTTCCTCTGCAAGGGTACTTGTGTCTTCAACTTTTGGGGCACTCCTTTGAACTTGCCACTTGAACCAACTGATTGAACCAACTTTGGTTCAATGGTTCATTCCTTTGTTTCTATTGATCGCTTAAAATAGGCTTTTTGAGATAAACCATGTTGAACTTGTCATTGTTGAACCTATTGAACCTTTGAACCTGAGTGGTTCAATGGTTCAATAGTTCAAACATTGCATAGAAGCTTGCCGATAGATTCTTTTGGTTGAACCAAGGTGTTGAACTAGTCTTGAAAATGACTAAGTGTTACAAATTGGTTCTTTTGATTGAACTCGCCTGTAGAAGCCTTTGAACATGTTGAACCTGTTAGTCTTTTGACTAAAAAATCTTGAATAATTCCCAATTTTGAGGTTTAGAATAATTTTTTGAATATGGGAAGAGATAATTTTGTCTTGTAGGACCAAAATAGCTTAAATGTTGTCCCAAAAATGAATGACATTTTTTTGGGTACAACAGTTGGCTCCAGTTGGGGAACTCCTATCAATTGTAAAAAGAATTGAAGGGAGTAGAATTCAAAATCTCCAGTGTCTTCATGTGTACCATTGGGCTATGGAGTCATATTACCTAGAAATGAAGGCGTGAAAAATGAAAACAAACAAAACAAAACGGAACTAAAAACTATACAAATATACATATGTACAAATAAAAATGATCTGATACTTCAAGAATTGAAGTGTTTCAAATGTTGCCCACTGTGAGGCAGAGAAAAGAGTGTGCCATCTTGATATTTCAGCAAGAAGCTATTTTCACCATTGTGCTGATGAATAATAAATGGGCCTCTCCAAAGGGAGTCAAACTTTCCATGCATCCCTTTTGGTTCCCTCCTTTTGTCCCACAACAAGACTTGATTTCCAACTTGGAAATCACAATTTTTTGCATTCTGGTCAAAGAATTTCTTTACCAGGGTTTGATGGGCAACAATTCAGTCTACCACCATAGTTTTCTGTTCATACAGCTCAGTTAGGCACATGATTCTCTTATCAAGGGGGCTTTCATATGTTTGATCTTCGATTGCCTTAGCCAATTTCAAGGCTGGCTATTCTAAGGTGATTGGTATCTCAATATTGATACCATAAAGAAGTTGGAAATGAGACATACCAATTGCCCTCTTTGGTGTGATTCTGTCTGCCCATAGAGCATCAACCAATGCTTTATGCCATGTCTTTTGATTGTCATCTACCAGCTTTTTGATGATAGTCACCAGGTTCTTATTGCTTGATTCAGCTTGTCCATTCCCTTGTGGAAAGTAATCAGAAGAATGGGAGAGTGTAATCCCATAATAGAAATAGAATTGTGTAATCTCCTGGGAAGTGAAACAAGCTGCATTATCGTAACAATCTTGATTGAGACTTAATAAAATAATTTAACATGGAAAAGTGTGGAAGAATAATTAATAATTAATTAGAAGCTGACTTTTAATTATATATTTATCATGCTAGTATATATGATAGAGAATTATATTTGTTTACTTTAAAATAAAAACAATTTATTTATTTACCATGCTAAAATATATAATAGGCGAATTATATTTGTTATTGTGGTGATTTTATTTATACTTTAAAATAAAAAAATTATTTATTTATTTATTTACCATGTTGAAATATATGATAAGTGAATTATATTTGTTATTGTGGTAATTTTATTTATTTTAAAATTAAAGAATTTATTTATATTTATTATTGTGATAATTTTATTTACTTTAAAATAAAATATTTTATTTATTTATTTATTTACCAAGGTAAATTATATTTATTATTATGGTAATTTTATTTATTTTAAAATAAAAATTTATTTATTTAATTTATATTTGTTATTGTGGTAATTTTATCTACTTTAAAATTAAAAAAAATATTTATTTATTTAAATTTATAATTATTTAATTCATGTAAAGCCAACATTATAAAAAACAAACAAAATCAAAAACGATAGTGAGGTCCAAAATAACTTATAAAATCATACAACATATCTAAACGCATAATATAATCACAATCATAATGAACTTCGTTCGATTTAACACTTATTTGATATTAATGTTTTGTCTTTTTTCTTTATTAATTGAGGAATATTGGATTTAATATCTAAGAAAATGAAAATGAAATGCTTGATTTCTTGGATATCAAGAACTGAAAATTTTCTCGCAACTTTTCATAAATAATTTATGTCAATCTCTTCATTCAAGAGATGACATTATCCCTTTAATTTTTAAAAGGACAAATATTTGACATTAAAAATGAGATGAAAATATAAAATTAATAATTAGTAAAATTATAGTAACTTAAATTTTAAGATAACAAATATTTGACATTGAAAATGATACAATTAAATATAACTAGCATAATTAAAATTATAGTAACTTAATTTTTAAGATAACAAATATTTGACATTAAAAATGATACAATAGAATATAATTAGTATACATATCTTAGATAACTCTATGTAAAATACATCGATAGATATCGTTCTCGAGGCACCTATATCATATTGAATTGTGCGTGCCTCGAGAATAATATCTATCGGTATATTTTACATAGATTTATCTAAGATATATATGCTAGTTTATATTATCAAATATAATATATTATTATGTATAATATCATAATATATTATATGACAAATACAAAATTAATAAAATAAATTATCATTATTTAATATGTGCATTTTAAATTATTATAGTATATTATTCTATTTTAAATTGTTAGTAAGATGTGTAATTGACTATTGTCAATCTTACATAAATAAGATATCATCGTCGTAAATGTTGTTGGATGGATGATGGTTGGTGATCGATTTTTGGACAACAAGTTATTCGTGATGGTGATGTGGACTCGGTTGTGACGATGTCATTGGTAATGCTCGCTATGACATAGATTGAAAACTGTAGACAATGGGTTTTATTTTGCAGATTAAGTTGATATCTGGGAATGGACATTTCCACTTGCCTTTCATTATGTCGTACAATTAGAGACACTCAAATCATGTGTATGATAAGTCAAATCATTATCAACATGACAACGATTACATACGTAACAATAACCTTGATAGAATCAACATAATATATATCAAGAAAAAACTTGACTAAAACTTTAGTAATATAACACCTTCGACATAATTAATATTTAATTTAATAAAATGTACAAATCATATATAACAACTTGAATAAAATACTAAATATTTAATTCAATAAGATGTACATGTCATATATGACAAGGTGAATATTAAAAAATATATATTGTTTTTGACAATGTTGCCTTCTTAACATTGTATGCATTCATTGCATTTGGCATGAATTTATTACAACTCATCCAAATTACATTATGTAAACAATGTTTTCTTACTCATTTTAATATAAATATTAATAATTAAAATTATACATAAGTTTTAAATAGCCATTTAGAACTTAAAAAAATGTGGGATGGTGAAGGCTAACGACACCCATTGCTTTTCCCAAGATCAAAATAAAATGAAAAAATACAAAGTCAATTCTTTTCAATTATTATATCGCTATCATAGAAATTTCAAATTATTTAATCGACCAAGTCAAAACTATTGGAATTTTCTTTAGGAATAATTGCACTTTGCGGACGTTTTGTCTTGTGGTTATATATATTTTTAAAAAATAATAGAGCTAAAGTCTATGATGGTCTATAACAAAAAGGTTGCTTGTCGTTATCTATGGTTTTTAACTATAGTGATTTTTTTTTATCAAATATAAATATATTTGAGAGAATCGTGTTTAAGGTAAGGAAAGACCAATAATATTCATAAACATTTCTCATAACACAATAATATTGGTTGAGAATGACTAATAAGTGAAAGAAACAAAGAAACAAGAAAATATTAAAATCTAAATATTTAAAAGAATAAATCTTAAAAACCTTGAAATATCTTAAACTTTAGTTATTATGATGGGGCAAGAAAAAAGTTATAGTTAATCTAATAATTTTTATTCAAGAGTAATATACACTGTAGGATGTTGAGAGGGAAAGTGAAATTCAATAATTTACCATGCTTGAATGGATGGTTGCAGGGACTAATAGGCAAATCATCTTTCAGTTGTATAATTTTTGAATTGGGCGATGATCCCAATGAGGATGAATATTGTTTCTCTCCGCCCCTGTAGACCTGAGCTGAATCGACTAGTTGTTGCAACACTAATGCAGGGCTTGAATGAGGATTCTTGCTTGGCAAAGGCCTGGATGGGTCTAATCCCCAGTGGATTAAGGCTCCCAATGGTGCCATTGCAGGATCAAGCGTTGTTTCCCCTGGTCAGATGGGTAACTCAGATTTCCTATAGAATGCTATGAGTAGAGAGGAAGGCACTGCAACTTCAAATCATGTCTTTCCTTCTATGCCTGGTTAGACGACTACAATTCCTAATGGGATTCGAACAAGTGAGTTGCTTGAGAAGCCTTTGTGTTCCCCTCAAAATGATGTTATGCCTAGTTCTACTTTGAAGTCCATTTTGTAGCAGGGGAAACCTGTTCCAAAGTGTATGATTTTTCCAAGTTGCCTCAATGTTGCCAATCCTTTCCATGCTTGCAGTAACTTCTATAAAAACAAACTTTGTTTGGTCTTTGGTGTCGTCGAGCCTCATTTAGTTGGTGAGGAGGTAGGAGCTCATGACTCCACTCCCCCTATTCAGTCTACTTCTCGCATAGCATTTGTGTTGGATGATGTTCTTGTTTTGTTCTCAAAGGAGTCCCTTGAGTTGACAATTTTTGAGTTGTCCATTCAAGATATGGAAGATGAATTTGGCATCAAATTTGTGTTTAGAAAATGCGTTGGTTCTCTTGTCATGCTCTCAGAACTTGCCATCTAGCCTATTTGGTTTGGAGTTCAATTTCTACTCTGGTCTTTTCTCCGCTTACTGTTGGATTCTTTCAGGTCACTTTTCAATGTTCCTCAAGCTGAGACTTTGTTTGGTTGTCAGGGCCATGGTTCCTCAACAATTTCAGGATCTTCTTTTGCCCATGGTCTCCTTTTATGATCCCATGGAAACAATTATTTCAATGGCCCCCCTCTGGATTAGATTATATAATCTTCCTCCATTCTTGAGGAAAGATGAACATGTAACGTTGTTGATTAACTATGTGGGATCCTTTGTCAAGCTTGATGTTCACTCCTTAGACAAAATATTTGTGAGAGGTTATGTTATTATGGACTTATCGAAGCCTATTTCCATTCAGTCAAGCTGGTCTCATCTCGTGGGATCTGGACTCAGGTTATTAATTACATAGGCCTCCCGTTCAGGTGTTTTCATCGTAATCTCCTTGGGCATCATGCTATTGGATGTTCTTCAAATTATCTTCAACATTCTTATGATATTGTTCAACTTGTTTTGAAGAAGGAGGGATCCTGTGATCAACATTTCATTTGGCGTAATCATGGTGTTTTCTACCTTTATTCAGATCCTTCCCCTTCTTTGCCTTTAGCTAGTTCAGTTTCTTTGAGGTAAGAGAGCCTTCCTTTAGCTACCCTGGATGTGGTTATGCCTCTTTGTTCTCCTCATCCAAAGGTAGGTGTACCTTCTTCTCACCTTGTTGTGGCAATCCCAAATTTTTCAATCAAAAGGAAGGGGAGAAGGACATAAGATGAAAGATTGAGGTCAGATATGGAGGAATTGGTGAACGATGGATCTCAATAGACTATGAAAAGTTTCCTTTCTCATCAAGGGAGAAGGCTAATCTCACCACATAGATAATTTATTTCGTCTTAATGCTTTTGGATCTTGGTTATTAGGAGATTATTGTAGCTTGGAGGATATTCATCTTTTTGATCTTTTTGTTGTCTTGTAGTTGTTTCGTTATCGTTGGGTAGTTATTTCGTGTTCTTTGCATCCATTAGTGTATTTCTCCTCTATTTATGTTCCTTTTGTTTTTCTAGTTAGTTTGGTGCTTTGGTTAAATTTTGGATTTTTTATGTACAAGGCTCCAGGGCCTTTCAAAACCTAGGACTTTTACTCTTAATAAAAAATATAAAAGTCATAGCCATGCCCAACACAATGTTCATCCTTTAAAAAAATAACAAAAAATAAACAACACACACTTTTTGACTATTTTTTGTCACCATGGAGGAGCAACCACTGATTTTAGTTTAGGGTTCAATAGTCATATAGGTTTTCAAAGTTCAGTCGAGGTTTAACAAAAAGAGGCTAAGTCAAAAGGAAAAAGACTTAGCACATTCTCAAAAGTTGGTCTTCATATTTTTTTGTCAAAATATGAGTCAGAGATTTTATGTGAAGGAGAGTCTACACAAAGTCTAAAGACTTCAAAAAATTTGTCTAAGTGTTTTACTCTTTAAAAAAAGTGTGTCATAAATAGTCAGAATAATTATTATGACAATAATATTCGCATAGGCTTAAGTCTTCAAAATAATGACTCTAAAAAATTCAATACAAACGTTGCAAAGCCTATATAAAACATGAATAAATCTTCACGAGAGTTTCCTAAATGTTTTAGTCTTCAGAAAAATGTTGCGCGATTAGTCAAAACTTTTGTTCCAAATAATAATTCAAAGACCAAAGCCCAAACAAAGGTTTTGAAAGCGAAGGTGTCAACAAAAGTTGCAAAGAATGCACAAGTCATGATGACATAAGTTACGAAGGCAAGATGCGTGAAAAATGAGTCAGAGGCCATTTTTTTTGAAAAGTTTATAGGTCTTAAAAAGTCTTTAGAAGCATGGAAGCATGAAGGTATAATAAATTATGGATCCGTGAAAGGACAAGAGCATTAAACATTAGGCCAAAAGTTCATTCCCCAAGGCCTTAATGTCTTAAATAGATGCCATGTGGTAGCTCCTCGGAAGCTCAGAACCATTACAATTAGACTAAAGCACAAAGTGATGCATGGAAGTAGTGAAGCCAAAAAACTAAAGCATGAAGATGTTGACGAGCCGTTAAGTGGAAAAATGAGAGCCCATAAAAATAGAGCCCCAACTAATTATAACATTCCTAGGTTGTCAATTATCAGTTCTTGAAGCAAATCAAAGAGTGACACGTTGATTCTTGTTAGCTTAGGATCCTCTTGAATTGATAGGCATAGACTAACACCTACAGGAACCTAACTAATAAGCAGCCCCCTAGGATTTAACCTCCTATCAGACACTATGGAACCTGAGTGTTAATGATAGCCTACCATGTAGAGGTAATAGGTCCCGAGTACACAATCATAGGAGTAGTAAGTAGAGGGAGAGGTAGTTGAGGCAATGAATAGTGGTAGGTGTAGTAAGCAGAGGGAGAGGTGATCGATTCAACAAATAATGACATGAGTTTATAGTGAGTAAAAAATTACCAATTGGCACTTGACATAACCCGACTATGAGAACAAAGGGGAAGATATAGCCAGTGACATCGAGACACATGATGAATGGGTGAATGTCACGTGGCATCCTAAAAATACACTCGAGCCAAGTTATCAAATGAGGTACCGATGGGTTGGTAGACATCATGAAGAAGGTAGTAAATGGAATAATACCATGCTATCAGTGTACCAACCTATAATTGATGGTCCATCCAACCATCAAGGCCATCAAAAGCAATATTTATAGAATCAAATTTTAATGGCTCAAGGATCACATGATTACAAGATGAATGGCTTGGGAGGATATTACAGTTGGCAAAGTGAATTGAATTAATCTTGAGTATACATGATTTAATGTTAATATAATTAATATCATTAAGGCATGAGAAGGACTAGCATAATGGTATGATGACCTGAACATTCAGGACAAAAGAGTGTCTTAATGACAAGCATGGCATGGAAGTCCATAG
Organism: Torreya grandis; assembly: GCA_037957365.1. Taxonomy (NCBI): domain Eukaryota; kingdom Viridiplantae; phylum Streptophyta; class Pinopsida; order Cupressales; family Taxaceae; genus Torreya; species Torreya grandis. Next base: position 1,128,606 of record JARHVA010002524.1, read on the forward strand.
GAAGCAACATTGAAAACAAAAATAGTGAGCAAGTCCTTCAAAAGTAGGTTTTACATGTCTCATTGGAGCAAGAAGGTAGCTTGGGATAGACGAGATGAATTGCCTTAATGAATATGTGCCTAAAAATCTAAGTTGAGATAAAATGGTTTATTGTTTTCAGTAAATCTCAACGACATTCAGCCTCAAAAATTAAACATGAGTTTGATCAGGCCTGTCCTCTTGATTTTAAAACATGGTCATACATTCATTTCTAATAGAGACCTCAATTGCTTCCCCAATCATCATTAAAATTTATAACTACCCCAATAGTGGGTAAGACTAAATCAATGACTTGTGGGCTTCCTATTGCCTATAAAATTATGGGCCTTATATTGCAAAATAGGTCAACATTTCTAGGCATAGTAATGCTACCAAAATTTTCCATCTATAATCCCTTTAGCACTTGAGCCTTGCAACTAATGAGAATTGAGTTTGCCTTTCTTCACAATTCTTACATTCTGTGTGCATTTATTTAGTTTTTTGATCTTTGCCTATGGGTAATTCTTGCCCCTCTAATTAGTGTCCATCCCTTCGCACCTCTGTGAAGAACTTGGATCTCTCTTACAAGTCATATTCAATGTGCATATAGGTCTATATAGACGCTATCTATGGATCATTTGTCATCCCTCTTAGTGTTGCATATTTCACTTGCATACAAATTACTTATGTAATTGAAGTGTCCATTTTGGAGGTTTTGTAACATTTTCTCATTTTATGTAGTTGTAGTGTGTTCTTCAAAGCCTATAGAGGTGCTATTTATAGTGTTGTGCATCACCATTTCCCTTTCAACATTCCTTATCCCTTTTCCCCTTAATGAATTTTAGATTTATAATTGGTAGTAGATTTCCTTCTAGCTCTTATAGGCTTGCATTTTGATCCTAAATCAAATAAATTTAGATTAGAAGAAAGTCAGCCTTGTTTAGAGGTTCATCCCAAGGAGTGCAAGAGTCCCACACTTTGGGGGACAATCCCATTATCTCATTGAACCATATTCCAATTCAATAGGTGCACAGTTCGACTGTATAACAATTTTTGGCACACCCAGTGGGACCCATTTTAATGGTCCTTACATCATCCATTAAAAGATTTTGGTGTGTTCTTCAATACACAAATTATTCAACACCATGGTGACTTCAAGTGTCAAATCTATTGTTTAAGTAGTCTAAGCACTTAAATATTATCAAAGCTTAGGATTTAGGTGATATTATTGATCTTTCCCTTCTTTTGAAGTGATCTAATCACTTGGTGACTCCATTTTGACTACAACTCTACGTTGCAGTAGACCAACCCCATGTGATAATCAAGAAGGAGTTTAACTCCCATATATCTCATGGGTACATGATAAAGGATACACCCATTTGATCCATTTCACATAGGCAACCATCTTTCCCTGATTTTTTATGACAATATCCCTATTGAAGCTCTTAAGAGTCTTCTATTCTTCATAGGTGAAGATGAGACCACTGGCATTGAGCACATCAAGGACATAGCCCATGTGTGCGCAGTCCAACATGTGTTTGAAAACAACATAGAGGTCCATATCCTCATTTCATCATTCAAAGGGAGAGATATATGATGGTATAGAAGTCTGAGAGTGGTCTCCATTCATAGCTAGGATGAGCTCAGTGAGCAATTATGTAGAGATTTTGAAGAGAGGGATGACTACTTGTCCCTCATTGAATGAATCACCACCATAAGAAGGCCACCTCATGATCCCATCATTGAATTCAACTTGAGGTTCTAGTGAACTTGGGAACTTATCCCAACTCTAGTGAAGCCCTCAACTCATACAATATTCTTATACTATTTGAGAGCTCTTAACTGTGAAATTACAGTCATCATCTAATCACTAGGTGGAGTTTCCCTACCCAATGCTTCTGATCTTGTTATTAAATCAGAATAATGTCTCATTTGTGTTGGTAAAATCGAACCCATGCCTCTAATACCCATATTACATGAGCCTCTACCAAATTAGCCCATTTCATCCTCTATTCTTGCAATGGCTAGTCAAGAAATCCCATTTGTAGTCAATCCAAGTGAGTTGCAGGAAGTTAAAAGCCTCATCCAAATCCTTGACAATGAGCTATCAACCTTAAATAAGTAATATTTACAACAAAACATTCCTTATCAGCCATTTAATAGAGCTTATCAACCTCATAGATAGCTCATCCAAGGCATTGCACAAGTCTAAACTCAGCTCTCATATCCTAGGCCATCTAATGTGCAAAATTGTATTATTACATGTTAGTGTAGGATAGTATTTTCTTTGTATTTATCATTATGGATTATTCCTACATATGTATTTATATTTTTTAGGTGTAATATTGAGGTCACGTATGTGTAATAATGAGGTAATTAAAGTGCACATGCACATGTGAAAATTGTAGTCAAATTGGTGGGTGAGGATACCCTTGACATTTACCCACCAATATTGACATATTACACATGGATCACACAATCCATTTGGCAAATGTCTTGTGTTCACATTTCCAAATGTATTGGCTCTATGCCTCTCTTGTACCTATAAATGTGCCTCTCATCTAAGCTATTTTTAATTAGTTCTGAATGCAATATTATCATAATTCTGATCTGGTTTGATTTCATTCTCAACAACGGAGTTCTGCTTCTAACTGAGATTGTAGTGTTTAATTTATTTAATTCTTGAGTAGTTTTTGAGTTTGTATTCTAACTGATATTGTAAAGGAGAACCTTGTAGATCCGTGTGTATTATCTGTAGTCCTTTATCCTCTAATTGGTGAAATTCATTGGTATTTGTATGTATTTCACTTGTATTATCTATATAAGTAACCTTTTGTAAATATGGAAGGAGGATTAAAGATGGTTGGATAGAATAACAAATCATTTTTTGTTGATAAGGAGGGAAGTTTTGAAAGTTGTTTTTTTCAAATCTATTTTTTGATAAAAATGACTGTTCATTTTCTGATTATGATGAAATGGTAAATAATCGCTCAAATTTTTTTCTAAATTATGTGGGCTTTGGTTTCCTCTTTTTATTTTTTTTTTAAATTTGTAATTTCGTTAATAATTTTTAAAGTTATCAAAGTTTTACTAACTGTGGTACTATTCAAAAAATTACAAAAAAAATACAATTTTAATGATGGAGAAATTTTAAGAATTTTTTTTAATCATTTTTTTATAAAAACAATATTATTGTGGGAAATAATAATGTAAGGAGTTATTGATCATTTTTTTGTAAGATTCATCCCATTTCATGAAGAATTTGGGTAAGGTCTAGTTTAACAGGTAGTCAAGCCCCCCACAAACAAAACAAACTTTCTCCTCTCCTTGCTTGACCCACCATTTCACACTCTTGTTCTCCTCATGGATGCATTTTCAGCTGAGTTTGACATCCATTTTTTATGATCTTGCACTACCACTTATTTAATCATTGCACATATTTCTCATTTGTATATGCATTCTTGGCTGAGTCTGACATCTACTATTTATGAGAGTGCATTGTCATTTATGCCTTTAATGCATAGATTTCACTCATTTCCATTCCAACCACTTTATTATTGTGTGTATTGCATGATAGTAAATACTACACTATACTACACATTCAACAACCTCAGATGGTGATCTTGTTATTGTATGTATTATGTGATGGTGGATACTACACCAAATCATGCACTTTGATAACATCGACTATATCTACACATTTACTATGATGATTTATACCTAAAGTTCATTGTATCATAGTGTGGATCTACTATGTAGTAACTTATTTGCACTATATGCATCATATATCCTTATTACATGAGTTGAATTTGCATGAATCAACTCTATACTCATGCTTATGGCTATCTTTGGACCTGCACAGTATCTTAAGATTTGATGGGATTTATTGTTAAAAAATATAAAGTGCCAATTATTTATTCACTAAAGTGTTGATTGTATATGCACTAAAGTGATGATTATATGTTCACTAAAACATAAAGTGCCAAACTTACGTAATTTGGGAGGGGGGTTCTCTTTGATAGTTTCAGGGGGGTTGCTTTGTGCCTTGCCTTCTCTATTGCTCATTCAGTTTATGCTTGCACTACATTATGGATCACAATTTGGTTCCACTTCTCACTCCATTCAATTATCATGACTAGAAATCTAAAGAGAAAAATTTTCTAAGAAGAAAAGGTGTACATAAGATAACCATGAATATGAAAACTAAACCAGAGCTTGGTGCAGATAAAATTAAGTGGTATAATAGGTGTGATAAAGCAGATGGTATTTTATGTTTCTCTATTTCTCTTGACTTAATTTTTCACATTGAATCTGCTAAATCACCACATAAGATTTGGAACATCTTGGAACAAATATTTAGGAATCTAGATGTAATGAAAGGTCATGAGCTAGAGAATAAACTCATTAGTTTGAGTCTAAGAAATTTTGACACTATAAAAGACTTTTTCACCAAACTTAAATCACTTAGGTTGAAATTGAAATTATGTGGCATAAATAAAAAAGATGAACAATTGATCCTCTCTATTCTTACCAAGTTAGGTTCTAACTACTTAGTTTTTGTCTCTACTTTTTTTGCAACAAAATGTGCCCTAAAAATTGCATGGAGTATGCCATCCTTAGATGATTTTGCTAAATAATTGACTATGGAACAAGACAAGCTCATCCAAATGGGTACATTGAAGTCCTCCAAATCACATGCTTTGTTGATTCATGACAAACCAAAGACTTCAATTAGTAAGGATGAGAAACCAAACAAGAAGGACCAAGAGCAATGAAAGGGTAAAAAACTAGATGCTAAGACAAAAGTATCGCATGAGTCCTCCTATTTAGGTAGGAAACCTAAAAAAGAGAGTATCACATGTTCCTATTGCAAGAGAATCAGGCATGATGAAAAAAATGTATTAAGAAATAAATTGATCAACAAACAATGTGCTTGAGAAAAACAACAGCAATGTCCCTGATTCAATCAAATGAAGCTCATCATCATAAGAGTCTTCTAAGACAAAAGATAATAGTATGGAAAAAGGTAAGGGAAAGGCCCTTTTTGTAGTTGTATCTCAACCATCCACATGAGTGATTGATTCTGGTGCCTAACATCATATGGCTTCTTCATGAAACTTGTTCTCATCTTTAGATCCATGTTCTATGCCATCTTTTATGATAGGTGATGACACTTCTATTAAAGTTTGGGGGAGAGGGTCTATTGAAGTTGATGATGGAACATTCAAAGATGTCTTATTTTTTCCCTCACTATCAACTAATCTCCTATATGTTTACCAAATCACCCAAATTAGATCATTAAAGAGAGTTGAGTTTTCTCCAGATTTTGTTGTCATTAGGGAGTTGCACAATAATATTACTGTGGCTATTGGGATAGGAAATCACTAGTCAAGGTCGTACACCTTGTCAAATTTTGATCTTGATTACCCTTCTACTGCATTACTCAATCGTCCTGATGGGATAAGTAAACTATGGAATGAGCGATTTGGCCATCTAAACTATCACTACTTGAAACAAATCAGTCAATAAGATATGGTAATAGGGTTGCCTCATGTTCATTTTTATGATAATGTTTTTGAAGGTTGCATTCTTTGTAAAAATCTTGAAGAGAAATATGGAAAAGGTAAATCATGGAGAGCCACTCAAATTTTAGAGCTAATTATAGTGGCATTTCTAGTCCATTTCCAAAGCCTTCATTCAACAGGGGTAAATGCATGCTTACCTTCATATATGACTTCTATAGATAAACTTGGGTTTATTTTATTCAACACAAGTCTAAGGTCTTTGACCATTTTAAGGATTTCAAGGATCTTGTTGAGAAATGGTTAGGAAAACCCATCAAGGTTTTGTGCACTAGCAATGGTGGTGATTATGTTACTCATCATTTTGAGTAGTTTTGCGCTTCAAAAAGGATTGATCTAGAATGAGTAGTTTTATACAATCCTCAGTAGAATGATGTTATAGAATGTAAGAATAGATCTTTAAAGAAAATGGAAAATTGTATGATACAATCCAAATCACTTAAACTAAAATATTGGGCAAAAGTCATTGACCATGCTTGCTATATCCATAATTGTGTTCCTCACAAAGTATTGAAAGGAATAACTCCTTTTGAAGCTTGGAACAATGAAAAGCTTGAAGTTAATCACTTTAGGGTCTTTATATCTATATTCATGGCTCACATTCCCAAGAATAAATATAAGTTCATGGAATGTCAGAGTAGGCCTTGCATATTTGTTGGGTATGTAGAAGGTGTTAAAGGGATATAGGCTTCTTCACCGTACAACACATGAGTTGTTCATTGAGAGGCTGCACACTTTTAGGAGGGTCCATTAGACTCTAGACTCAATATTTCTCCCTCTTCCTTTGACTCATTGGGATATGATGATATTTCAGATAATTTAGATTATTCAGATTAGATACCTGATGATGAGGATTCTTTTTCTAGTTTAGATGATAAGAATAGTGATAGGGATTCACATCATTCTATTTATAGTCACATTTATAAAGTAGCATATTCTACTGATTCTTTGAGTTTAGGTTCTCTTTGGGATAGATAAATTATACAAAGTGTAGGTGATTGCGCTGAGGATCCATCAGATGTTAGGCAGACTCATTCACACTTTTAGGGTGTTCTACATGTTTTCATTGTTTGTGATTTTGATCTGAAATCATTTCATGAGTCATATGGAATTCCTGAGTGGGATATATCTATGCATGTAGTTCCTTGATTAGGAACCACACTTGGGATCTAGTACCCCTTCTTAAGGGAAGGAAACTTGTTTGATGTAGGTGGATCTATCAAACAAAATTGGTAGCAGATGGGTCGGTGGATAAGTTCAAACCATGATTGGTAGTGAAAGGATTTTCACAAGTTCCTAGCATATACTATAATAAAACATTTGATTTAGTCACTAAAATTAATTCTATTCAACTCACTCTTTCCATTTCCATAACTTATCATTGGGATGTTCATTAGATGTATGTGAAGAGTGCCTTTCTTCATGGTGACCTTGAGGAGGAGATATATATGGAACAACCATAAAGTTTCATAGAAGATTCTTCCTTAGTGTGTAAACTTCAAAAAAGTATTTATGGCCTCAAATAGGCCCTTCGAGATTGGTATGCCAAGATGGATTCATTCGTACTCATAGTTGGGTTCACTAGATGTAATTATAATCCAAATTTATACATCTTACGATAGGATAATTCACTCTTGATTCTAGTTCTATATGTGGATGACCTATTGATCACATGGAGTTATTCATCCTCTATTGTAGTAGTGAAGATTTCTATGCATGATAGATTCGCCATGATTGACTTGGGTTTGTTGTATTACTTCCTTGGCATTGAGATTTCACAGTCTAACTCAAGGATTACCATTGCACAATCCAAATATGCTCTTGATATGCTCGCATGGATGCTTGTAAGCTAGCTCAAACTCCCTTTAATTTTGGAGTCAAACTTGAGGTTGAGTGTTCTTCTCCATTAGTTGATGCTACCTTATATAGATAACTTATTGGCAGCCTCATCTATTTGACTCACACTAAACCGAATATTTCATATGCAATGGGTATGGCCTTTAGGTTTATACAGACACCACATGAGCTGCACTAGAAAGAATCCAAATGGATTCTCCACTACATTTCAGGTACTCATAGTTTTGGGATTCACTATAGAGTAGGCATTGATATTGAATTGATTGGCTACACAGATTCAAACTAGGATGATGATATTTAACATCATAAGTCCACTTTAGGATATAGTTTCTCACTTGGTTCAGGACCAATTAGTTGGTCTAGCAAGAAGTAGAATGTTATTGATTTATCATCTACTGAGGTTGAATATAGAGGGGATATAAATGCTGCTACTAAAGGTATTTTGACTCAAAGGATTCTTACTGAGTTTGGTATACAGTTTAAATGACCCAAAGTCATTTTTTATGCCAACCAAAGCACCATCTAAATCTACAAGAATTTGGTCCAACATCAGTGGACCAAATACATTGATATTCATATGCACTTCATTCGGGAGCTCATTCATGGACATGTCATTAATATCATATTTTTACAGACTATAGAACAAATAGCTGATATCTTCACCAAACCTTTTATTGAGAGCAAGTATATTCACTTGTGTGCTCTTTTTGGGGTACAGGTTGCATCAACATTATCTTTAGGGGGATTCTAGTCCTCTTCTTCTTTTCTCTCCTTTGAGTGGGAGTTTTTTACTTTGGGTTTTCTCCTTTTCCTCCACTTTGTGAGAGTTGCATTGTACTTGGGTACCTCACCAAGCGATGTTTTTGGGACCCATTTTATTTATCCATCTAAGCTATGATTAAGGGGGGGGGGTTGTTAGTGTAGGATAATATTTTCCTTGTATTTATTATTATGGATTATTACTATACATGTATTTAGCTTAAGTAGGTGTAATATTAAGGCCATATAACTGTAATAAGGAGGTAATTAAGGTGCACACACACATATGAAATTTGTAGTCAAATTGCTGGGTGAGGATACCCTTGACATTTACGCACTAATATTGACATATTACAAATAAAACACATAATCCATTTGGAAAACGTCTTGTGTTCACATTGCCAAATTTATTGGCTCTATGCCTCTCTTTTACCTATAAATGTGCCTCTAATATAAGCTATTTTTAATGAGTTCTTAATGTAATATTATTATAATTCAGCTCTAGTTTGATTTCATTCTCAATAATGGAGTTCTTCTATTTGCTTTCACATTCGTAGTCAGTATGTTCGATTCCACCAGTTGGATCTTGGATAATTCCATCACTACAGTCACTCTCAAAGCTCTATTTTTCAAAATGAATTGGAACTTTAGGGGTAGTGATTTAGATTATCCCCAAAAGTATAAAAAGATTAGAAACAAACATAGTTTGAGCCTCTTCTCTTGGATTGGGAAGATAGTGATTTTGGGAGCATGAATATCAATGAGAGAATGACCTTGGAAGCTTACTAATTTCATGAGGAGGAGGAATCCATTATGCCAAATATTGGGTCATAATCCATAAAATAGGATGTTGTTCATTATAAGGTTGTTGATCTTATTGAGGAAGTTATTGATTTCTCATTTGAAGATTGGGAAAAGGGTTATTATGAGTTTGATTCAACTAATTATCTAAAGGATGCAAGTTTAAGATCTTGTGCTATGCATGAGGAAGAAATATTTTGGGATGAACTAGAAGACTTTCGCTTAAGCCTCAACATTAATCCAACATCCCTTCAATAAGGAACTCATGAGTAACATGAGTATCAGGTGGAAGTGTCCATGTTTCCAAATGAGTCACCAGAGTAAAGGCATCCCAATCAGTAGGATCTAAAGTAGCAACACCCTAAGCCCATCGAGGGGTTTGGAGATCTTAGTAGGTTAGTTGAACCCAACATATGCCATGAGGATGAAGAGGAAGCCACAATAGTGAGTGGAGATTATTTATACATGCTCAAGTACATCATAGAAAAATAATTAAAAAATAAGTAAAAGGACCCACTCATTGACAAGGAAGGGCTTGAATAAATATTCATCATCGAGCACTTCCTCTTAGAAGCTATAAATCCATGTTGTCAACTTGGGCGGCAAGTCTTCGCCCATCTATGTCTTTCACTAGGAAATATGCCTACATGTAGAAGGAAAGATTAAAGAGGCTTTTGTTTTGACCCAGGTGCACTGAAGACCCTATTTTTTATTTTTACATAAGTAGATTAACTAGTTATTTTATTTTCCCTAAGTGTTATTGCACAATAATCTAGTTGTTTTTCTTTCTTCTACGTGATTTTACACATTTGTTCTTGTTTCTTACTTTATCTATTTTTTTGCGAGGTGATTCTTAGTTTAGTTAGTTAGTAATAGGTCGAACAGGTTGTCTCCAAGTTACACTATTAGAATATGAGAAGTTTTGGATACTTCCATGACTCCATGCCCAATGGATTACTTCAAGGCTGCTAGATTCCTGCTTAGAAGGAAAGCAACCCATAGAGGTTGCCAAAATTTTGACCATTTTTAGGTACCATGGAAGAATAACATTCGATTTCAATTCAAGGTTCAACAATAATACAAGTTTTAAATGTTCAGTTGAGGTTAAAAAAAAGTGGCTAAGTCAAAAGGAAAAAGATAATGCATTCTCAAAAGTTGGCCTTAGTGCTTTTTGTCAAAAGATGAGTTAGAGATTTTGTACGAAGGATATTCTAGACAAATCCCAAAGACTTCCCAATTTTTTTCTAAGTGTTTTACTCTTCAAAAAATGTGTGTTACAAATAGTCAAAATAATTATTGCAAGAATTTATTTTATGAAGGCTCTAATAAAATACAAGACAAACGTCGTGAAGCTTACATAAAGCCTGAAGAAATATTCATGAGAGTTTCCTAAGTGTTTTGGTCTTTGAAATTTTTTTATGCAACTAGTTATAACTTTTGTTCTGAACAAAAGTTCCAAAGACCAAAGATCGAACAAAAGTTTTGAAATCTAAGGCATCTATAAAAATTATAAAGAATGCACAAGTCATGATATTATAAGTTGCCAAGTCAAGATGCATGAAGGATGAGTTAGAGGTGAAATATTTTTAAAAGTTTCTAAGTCTTAAAAAGACTTTGGTAGTGTAGAAGTGTGGAGGTATTAGAAACTGTAGAGCCATAGAAGGATGAAAGCACTAAACATTAAGCCAAAAGTACATTCCCCTTAGGCCTTAAGGTCTCGAGGGGACACCACATGGTAGCTCCTCAGAAGATCAGAACCATTTACATTAGACTAAAGCATGAAGTGTTAAGGAAGTGACGCATGGCAACAATGATTCTAGAAAGCTAAATCCCATAGATGTCAACAAACTACCAAGTGGAAAATGATAACCTATAGAAATAAAGCCCTAGATAATCATAACATTCCTAGGTTATCAACTATTAGTTCTTATATAAATCAAATAATGACACATGGATACCTATAAGCTTGGTATCCTCTCAACTGACACCTAAAAGTGCTTAACCAATAATAATCCCCTTAGGATCTGACTTCCTAAAATACCCTAGGAAACCCAATCATTAATGATAGTCTATCACATAGAGGTAGTAGGCCTCAAGCACACAACCATAGGTGTAATAAACAAAGAGAGAGGTAGTAAAGTTAGTGAATAAAGATAGGAGCATCCAATAAGTAGAAAAGTGTCAATCAACACTTGGTAGAATTTGACTGGGAGAATGAAGGGGAAGACATAGCTAGTGACATTGATATTGATAGTAAATGGGTGAATGCCATGTGTCATCTATGAAATACAATCGAGCCGAGTCATTACATGAGGTGACCAATGGGGTGGTGGATACCATGAAGGAGGTAGTGAATGAAATAGTGCCACACAATCAGTGTACCATCTTAAAATTGATGGTCCATCTAGTTATCAAGACCATTAAAGGCAAGATTTATAGAATCAAAGTATAGTGGCTCAAAGATCATAGGATTTCAAGATGAATGGATCAAGATGATGTTTCAAATTAGCACAATGAATTGAATTAAGCCCAAGTTTGTAGGATTTAATATTAATATAGATAATAGCATTAAGGTGTGAGTGAGACTAACACGATGAGATCATGACTAAAGCATTCAATATAAAGGAGTGTCTTAATGATAAGTATGGCATGGAAGTGTATAGGAAGAACCATTGAAAGTAAAAGTAGTGAAAAAGTCCTTCAAAACAACATTTTACACATCTCATTGGATCAAGAAGGTTGCTTAGGATATATGAGATGAATTGCCTTAATGAATATGTGATTGAAAATCTAATTCAAGACATAATGGTTTAATGATTTCAATAAATCTCAGTGACATTCAACCTCATAAAATAAACACGAGTTTGATCAAGCCTATCTTCTTGACTGTAAAGCATGGACATACATTCACTTCTGATGGAGACCTTGACTACTTCCCCAATCATCATTAAAATTTATAACCACCACAATAGTGCGTAAAACTAAATCAAGGACTTGTTAGATTCCCATTACCTATAAAATCCTAGGCCTTACATTGTAAAATAGGTCAACATTTCTAGGCAAAATAATGCTACCAAAAATTTCCCTCCACAAGCCCTTTAACACTTGAGCCTTGCAACTAATACGAAATGATTTTTACTTTCTTCATGATTCTTGTATTCTATGTGCATTTCTTTAGTTTGTTGATATTTTCCTATGGGCAATTCTCACCCCTCTCATTGCTGTCCATCCCTTTGCACCTCTGTGTAGAACTTGGCTCTCTCTTGCATGTTATATTCTATGTGCATATATATAGACACTATATATGGATTGTTTCTCATCCTTCTTAGTTTTGTATTACATCTTGCACTTCCATACAAATTACTTATGTAATTGAAGTGTCCATTTTGGAGGTTGTGTAATGTTTTCTCATTTTTTGTAATTGTAATGTGTTCTTTAATGCTTGTAGATGTTCTCTTTCTAGTCTTGGTGCATCACCATTTCAATTTCAACATTCCTTATCCCTTTCCCCTAAAAAAATTTTAGATTTAGGATTAATAATAGATTTCCTTTCAGCTCTTTCAAACCTATATATTAATACTAAATCAAATGCATTTAGATTAGAAGGAAACTAGCCTTATTTGGAGGTTCATCCTAAGGAGCACAATAGCCCCACACCTTAAGGGATGATCCCATTGTCTCACTGAACCATCTTCAAATTTAGTGAGTATATGGTTCAAGAGATAACAATAGCATCATGGCCAAAATAGAGACATTCCACACATAAAATCAACCAACATAGGGAGATGTCACTAATAAAGAAATGCTACCACAAATCCTTACACACAAGGAAATAATGACATCATCACCACAAAGCCAAGCCACCACACATGTATAGGTTGTATATGATCAGATCCAAACTAGTATGGATGATCAAATCCATAAAATCAAAACCACATAAAAATAAATTAAAAATGGGATGCGCCAAAGATGTCATGAAAACCTGCCTAGCCTCCTCTAGCTAATAGAGTCCAACCTTAAACCATCATCCAGTGTGAAAAACCCTAGGTTTAGGGTTTTAGGGGAGGAGAGAGGCCTTTGAAAGATGCCTCTTCCTCTTCCATCTCCTCCTTATGGAAATAATTTGACATGACAAACAATTGATTTAGTTAGATTTTTACTTACAAATATTATGAACAAGAGTTTAATAGGGATAAATTATTTATAATGATAAATATTTTTTGTTATATTTATATGATATTATTTTTATAGTTGATTCTTTTTCAAAGGTATAATTATATAACTACTTGTTGCATCTTAAGTCAAAAAGATATGCTAATAGGGATATCTATAGATAAATAGGGTACAATGCTAAACTATCAAAAAGGAAATAAAAAGTAGACTAGGGTAAATTTTCCACAATGGGTTCAAAGTGAAGGGTACTAAGTACCAAAATATAGAATATCCTATCATGCTACATGGATAACAAGAAGTTATATGAGTAGATAAGACTCATTCAATAGAAGAGAAGCATGAAAAATTCCCCTAACAAATCAACCATCAATATGGGTCAATCATCACAAAAAAATAATCCATTAACACAAGATCCTTAAGATGCCCAACAACGTGAATCAAACCAAGAACTCAACCAAATTTGTAGGCTTGGGAGAAAACCAGTCTAACAATCAAAGTCCCATAATTTATATAGACTCAAATCCATAACCAAAACCCATTCTTACAATAGGGGTTTAAGCGAGGATAATGAGGTGTGTGAAATGGCAAAGAAAGTTAGCCATAACTAGAAAGAGGATCAAAAGCCTTTCCAAAAACAATGATACATGGGAATAGTAAAATTTATATTATAGAGTAAACTACACATAATTTATCATTGAGAATGTCTATTCAGAGTGGGCATCATGATGGAAAATTACACAGGGACCCAAGATACCATAGCTTAAATTATAATTATTGAAATAAAAAACACAAAATAGAAAAATAACAAGTTAATTTATTATAATTATTTCTTCAGGACCCACAATATTCCTCCAAAACATTTGAAATTTGATTTTGATTTATTCCCTCAATGTAATTGGTTTGTTTTGATTTTTCTTAATTGAAAATGCCCCTGATAATCAATATTTTATTACCTATAAAATCATTAAAAATTTGTCTTTCTTATTATAAATATAATTGATTCATGAAATTTTGTTTCAAACTTACATGTTGAAAAAGTTATGAAAATTAAAACAAATTAAGTACTTTCAGTGAAAGAATTAATACTAGTGTGTGTTGGGAGGTATTAATAATGTCGATGGTGAAGGTCATAGACACTTAAAATAAGACACTTCATGTCAATTGTAATTATCTTACTAATCTATGCTAACATCATCCTTTCATGATTTAGTCAATCTTGTATTCACACTAACATATGTAATACATTCACTATTCATCCTACCTAATTAATTAGTTATCTCTTCTATCATCACATCCTATCCAAAAAAATCACATCACATCCCATTGGTTAATTAATCTCAATTAATTATCTAATTAATATAATCCTAATGGGAAAATACATGGAATTTGGAATGTCCCTATTTTCATAATTCAAAAATCGTAATTTCCCACATCATTCACCCACTTAAAAATTAAAAAATACTAAACTTACACCATTTTCCAATGCAAATTTAATTCAAAATGGAAGGTGTGCAAACAAGGTAAAAAATAAATCTCTATGCAAATCACACTAAAATCTAAGCAAAGGACTTGTCTTACACACTCCATATCATCGCATTAAATACTCATCTTCAATTTTAGGGTTATTTCTCCACCATTGATCTCTTTCTAAGATCAATAGTCATAATTGATCTTAAAAATATATAAATGGAAGAACCACCTTCCATTCTCAATAAGCTTTCAATTGATAATGAAGTGTTGTTTAAATCTTCATACAAAGCTTCAATCGTCTTTATCATCCAAACATCAATAGTGCAAGGGGAGATGTTATTGGATTGCCTACACATCTTGTGCATGCCTTTGTAACTATATCCAAGTGCATCCTAATTTTGGAAACAATATTACAAGAAAGGTATAATAATTGTGTGTTTATTTATTTGAATTACATTCTTCTTAATCTTTCTTAATCTGAGGACACATGCCTAGGTTAGTGGTATCATCTTAATTTGATTTTTGACTTTATACTAATATAGCTAACCTTTGTTTCATGATGTTACATTGAAATCATTTTATCCTCTTTTTAGTCTAAGATTCAACACAAATAAATGCCAAAATTCCTCACTTTTTCCCAATTTTTTTCCACATTTCCATCTTAAATTAATGGTGGAAACATGAGTGCAAATGGTAAAAATACATTGTGTAGTAGTAGAAATGCCTTTTTGACTATGTTTTTAGGGATAAAAAAATCACTTTGTGTAGTAACAAAATCATGGTGTACAATGGCAGAATCACTTCTATTTTGGCTAACTATCCTTTTTGTAGGTTCAATGTAAACATGGTTATTAGTGGTAGAAATGGTTTGCACAGTAGTAAAATTGTGGTTCCTATTGATGAAAACACTTTGCATCGTAGATAATACATTATTGGTATTAGTGAAAACGTGTTGTTATATTTTATGTCTATTGATTTTCTTATAGTAGTGAAAATGTTATTAGTAGTAGCGAAAATATGGTTAAAGCTAGCCAAGTTGTTAACATATCAACTAAAATGCACTTTTCTACTTTATATTTTTTTATGATTTTTGCATAATAATGGAATTGCTCTATGTATTATAAAAATATCTTTGTGTACTAGAAAAATTGCCTTATCCATTGAACAGTGAAATTTCTTTGTGTAGTGGTGGAATCTCCCTACGAAACAACAAAATCACAAACATAGAGTTTACTTCACTTAAAAAAACATATATGCTTGTCAAAGATCAAACCTAAGACTACTAATCTATTTTATTATAGGTTCTCTCTCATTAAATTTAAAATCAATCAAATCAATACTGATAAAAACTTTATTTTGGTCCTCTAAATAAAATAATCCCTTGGATTTGGTGCTTAAAATTAACTTATTTATATATTTTTGAGTGTTGTGTTTTGTTTTTTTGATAGCCAAAGTGTGCATGCTCTCCCCTTGCCCAATTTTAGGATCTTGGGTTATAAAAAACACTTTGATTTTATTCCTAAAGATAATGTTATGTATGCTCTCGTCTTGCCCCTCATAGGACATTGAGGATCGAAAATAATGTATCTTCCTTTTTATTTATAGTTATGCAAGTTAGACCTTGATCACCAACTACGAGTCCTTAGGGTGTGGTGAATGGGTTTCAATCCCCAACGTACGTACCAACCCCATATTCAATCGGGGTATATGAATTGGGAAGTAACTATCACTATTGGCTAAGTGGTTTCATGTTTTAATTACATCATGAAGTGAGGAGATTTGCTCCAATTCTCAAGCCCTAACCAACACTCTTGAAGATTAATTTTTAGTGACACTCCATTGAAATATTAAAGTTGGAGTGACTATGAAGGGATAAAACCCTTTCACAAATCCCATTATCTCCCTATTCCATGGACTTGGGCCCCATCTTATCACAAAGAATATATGGGATGTACCTAGTGAGCATGTTTTATCTAACTTAAGACTATTCAATCATAAACAACTATCAGTGCAAGGAAAATACCATTATTGAAGATTACTCACCACATTCAAGTAGTTAGTGAGTGTTGGGAGACCAACCTAGTCACCACTTTGCATGAGTATAATGGTTGGATGATTAGTTGTGTTGTATACCTTTTTATACTAAACATAAGGCATGCTATTTTCATGATTTTTTTAAATTTTTGTCAAGACTTGTATTGATTGCAAACCTTAAACACTTCAAACAAAACCAAATCCATCAAAATTCAATTGTAAACTATTCAAGTCATCCTTTCAAGTAAAATCAAAGTTAAATCATGTCTACTTTGACTAACATCAAACATCACATGCCAAATCTAGTCAACTTTGACCAAGTCAACAACCTAAGGTCAACCAAATTCAAAGTCCAAAGTCAAACCAAGCCAAATCAATTCAAATTTGACCAGGTTAAGTCAAATCAAAATTTAAAACTTCTAATTAACTTAGACCAAGTCAATAAATCAAAGTCAATTCCAATTACAAAGTAAAAAATCAATCATTAAAGTCAAACCATATAACGTCTAAGTCAAAGGTCAAACCAAAGTCAAAGCACCAAGTCAAATCAACTCAATTTTTGAACGTCAAACACCCCACATCAAAATTTAGACATCAGGTCAATTTTGAACAAGTCAAAATGAATCCAAAATTTAAATCCAAGGTCAATTTTGACCAAGTCAAAATAAATCAAAGGTCCAAAGTTAATTATTCCAAGTCAACTATCTAAAATCATCAACGTTGCCCAAAATCAAATCAAGTCAACATCCAAGATCAACTTGACCAAATTAAATTAAATCAAAACACTAAGTGAAATAATCAAAATTCAAATTAAGATATATTTTGACCAAGTCACATGCATTAAAAACTAATCTAACATCCAAATTCAAATCATATTCTTGTCTTTCCACTTAATCTCCAACACTTATTGGTTCAGAACATCAAAAATCACATCCATTTTTTCTCCCATCCAAATTA
This sequence comes from Torreya grandis, assembly GCA_037957365.1. NCBI lineage: Eukaryota > Viridiplantae > Streptophyta > Pinopsida > Cupressales > Taxaceae > Torreya > Torreya grandis. The sequence goes on from JARHVA010002524.1 coordinate 1,146,257, forward strand.
AAATTTCAATAATCAAATTTTGATATGAGCTTAATCACATTGAACATTAAACTTTAAATCAAATTCAAAATCCTATTAAAATCACTTTAATTAATCCAAACATCAACCAATTCTACACCAAATCGCATTTAGACCCATGGCATCCCATAATCCAAAACTTGTTCTAGCATTGCCATCCATAAATCAAGACATGATTGACTAAATCCTACATATTATCCAACATGTATCCCACCTAATATCCCTTCTTGGTCCTTCATCTACCAATCTAACATGTAATTCCTTCGAGTCACAAATATCAAACAATCTGCTATCCCACACCCATCCAACCTGATAGCCACAAAAAATCTAATAATACATCCATGTACTATCATCACCCCTTCAAGAATCATCATTTACTGAAGAATTTGGTATATCCAAGTGTGAGAATCATCCATTAGGCATATGCCAAGATCCCCTTCCAAATCATAATCAGACTCCACTTCCAAATGAAGGTCAATACAATCACTCTATCCTAGGTCAATCCATCTTCAATGAATCATTTATGTTGAATCATCCATGTTTTTATAATCCCTAATCATTATTGGCCCACCTATATTTGATGAGCCAATATTTTATGATTCATCACTTGGCCAACCATCCATCATTGGTCAACGTATCTTTGACCAGCCACCCATCTTCAACCAATTACTAGTCTTTGATGAACCCATCTTTGATGAGACCATCATTGGCATATCACCCCATCTCCCATCATATGTTAAAACTTATAGCACAAAACACCATCTACCTTTGAGGGCAATGACACTTGTATAAAATAAACATTAATGTGACTTTTATTTGGACAAGCTCAACATCTACAAAAAATTAACATCAACATCCTACTAGTTTGGCACCACATCATTTATTAGATCCAATTTGTCCTATATGAGGAACTTGAAAAAAATCATTTAGGGTTATGAGAGGTCAACTTCATGGATTTTTTAAAATAAAAAAATATCATATTAAAAACATAATCATCCAAAGCATTAACTATAAATGCAAAGGCCTTGACATTCATGATCAAGTAATCATTGAACTTGTCAATATTTGTGTGCATAGAGGATCTCACGACTTAAAATACAAACCATTTTTTTGTAATCATAAATTTGTTAGTGATAATTTCATGATTTATGAGGAAACTTCATCCAACATTGAAACATGAATCGTTCATAGTTCCTATGAGTATAGTGTTTCGACCCATCTTTTAATTATTACCATCCATCATTTTCACCATATTGAAATTCAATCTCCCACACTCATCATTTGGGATTGAAAAAATCATTTAGTATCAACCTTATTCCATAAAAATTAAATAATGGAAGAATTCATGATTAACATTCAACCAGAAGATCATCAAGTTGCATCAGTACATCCTGGGGAAAAATAAGCATTCCTCAATTAATCCAAAATCAGTGTCCCTTAGTGAAACCTTGTTTGAGGTACTATGGGACAATCCAACAAATCAAAGTTAAAAATCAACATCTCTTAGTGAAACCTTATTTAAAGCATTACGAGACAATCCAAGTCAAAATATTTGAAATCTAGAAGAAAATTCTCTGAGTGAAACTTTGTATGAGGGACTATGGATCAATCAAAATCAAAATTCAGAATGTCAAAAATCTAAGTCCCTTAGTGAAAACCTCTCTAAGGCATTATCAGGACAAAATACAAATCAAAATTAGGAGAATACTCTTAATCTCACAGAACATGATATTTTTGGTCAAAATCCCCCTTCACAACATTATCCCCACATCCCTCCAAATCCTTTTAGTAATCAACAAAAATCTTCCATCCAATACAACTTCTACTTCACCCTCATTGGTAGTGCCCTCTTTTGTAAGGGATATGATGACATCCTAATCAATTTGGAAGAATACAATCTAGAAATCAACAAATTTCACAATGACATCTTTGGATTAAGTAATCAAAAGATTAAAGGGTCAGCATTATGCATCTCTTAATCCTCTAATGAGTTGAGATGCTAAACAAATTAAAAAATAAAATAAAATCGAAAGAGAAAGATAAATAATTCATCCAATGGTGAAAACCATGCTTATCAAACCTTGGAAAAATAACATGATGAAAAATAGGTTTATGGCATCACATGTAAATAATTTATTATTTGTAAATACCTTGACACTTAGGGGAAGCCCTATCGACATTGAAATCCATACCATCTTACCCATCTAAATATTTCATCCTATGCATCCCATCCAAATCATATTCAAATCCAAATCATATTCAACCATCCTACCCAAATCCTCATCTTACATCATCCTCATATCCATACTATTATGCCCATCTATTCTTCCCGTCTTGACCTTAATAAGGAATTGAAATATGTTTTGAGCCTTATTTTGGGAAACAACTTAGCATTTAATCTGAATAGTACTTTGTCGATTTGAAACTTAGTTCCCACATGAATAGTCCTTAGAGATCCCTAATCCATTCCTCATAGTCCCTCATCATCCATTATCATCTAAAATTATCCTGAATCCATTTAATCTCATATCCTCTCCTCACCTAGTGTTATAATAGGTTTTCAATTTTCTAGTGACCCCTTATATATACTTTATCCAAAAAAAATACAAAAACATAAGATAATCCAAAAAATCTCTATAAATGAGAAAAATCCAAAATTCCTAAAACATCAAAAATTCTAAAAATCCAAAAAAAAACTAAAACATCACAAAATCCCTAAAAATCATAAAAGGCCAATAATCTCCTAAAGAGATATAAAGCCAAAAAATCCAAATACATTTGTCTTGTTCTTAAACTGGCCAAAATATTTAATTAAGTCATTTAAACTACCATTGGGATGTGTTCTTCCCAAATCTGCCCTTTTTGGGGTAACTCAAAGCCTCCATCCAATTCTAGCTTGTAACTTTCACCCTATTTGAGGAAAATCAAAGCATGAAAATTATTTCAAGATATTTTTCCTAATCCATCCGCTTGCATGTATCCTTTCTTAGGGACACCATCTAGATATAAAAATCATTGAGCCTTCTCACATAGATTTTTGACTTGATATGTGACCAAATTATTTTTGTTGCTTTTATTTTCAAGTTTATGTGTGTTTGATTACTTTCTTATTTGTTTTATTTTCCTGTCATGTCATGAATTAGTCCATTTGAATATGACAATAGTTTCATCATGGTTTTCCATATCATGATGTTTCCTATCATGTGCTTGTACTTGAGTCCATCCATCAACATATGATAACAATGTCATCATTATTTTTCCATATCATGGTGTATTTGTTTCATTTGTTTGTTAGATCAAGGATTAGTCCTTATGCACACTATGGCCAGGTCATCATGGTTTTTTATATCTTGGTTCATATTGTCATGTGTAACATCAAAAATTAAGTTGTAAAATATATGTGAGGATGCACTCAAGTGACAATTTATCCTGTTCAAAAATCATCTTTCAAATGCAATCATCTCATCCCTCTTTGACATTTGTCAACATCAAATAAACATATTTTTCTCATCATTTACCATTATTTTCCTCCCTTTTTGAGAGAAATGCAATGGCCTGAGGTATATTTGAACTATGTAGGTATCACTTAGTCATATAGATTTTTTGAGGTCAGTTCGGCCATCATCATCATCACCATTTTCATTCACATTATTATTTTTCTTTCCATATCCATTTATTCTAACTATCTATCCATATCTAACAATCATCTTGATGACCCACGCGTGCAAACATCACTTTTACACATCACCTATCTAATTTAGAATTTATTCAATGCTTTCAAAATCTAATCATATCATTCTTCAAGCATTATTACATCATCTTTGAGTCTTCATCATTCCACATTGGGTCATCCTTGTGTGCCCAATTTTTTGTGGATTCTTCATTTAAAAAAAATTAATTGTATCATCATCACATACTTTTGCATCAACCTATCCAATCCACATCATCCATAAACATGATCACCTCATCATTAATCCATGCAATAGGTAAAGTCATTGATCTAAACTTACAAATCAATCAAATAATCAATCATCCATCTAATCCAAACTTCCTGGTTTTTAGGACATTTAATTCCCAAATCTATCTTGATTGGAGTAAATCAAAGTGTGTAACTCATCATTGTGAGAGATCATTCCCACATACAAGCTTGTAGCTTTTTAGGATATTTAATTCCCAAAACTACCCTATTTGGGACAAGTCAAAGTGTATAACTTATCTCAGGATGTATCCTTCCCAAAATTACTCTAATTAAGGCAAACTTAGTCCATCATCATCAGATATCAAAGCATGCAAGCATTATCTCAAGTGGCTTAATATTGTCCATAGGTTAATCTCTAACCATCATCATCTTGCTATCCAACCACTCATCTATCTTTATTTATTCATCACCCACCCATTGGTTATTCTTTTCTAACTTCTTCCTCTCTTTTTTGAGTGCCCATCCACATCCTTCATCATTGCATGCCCTCTCAAGGGGGCATCATCCATCACATTATTTCATTATCATCATCTAATTTTCATCCACCTTTTTTTTAGATTCCTATATCTTTGAAAAGATGTTACTCCACTCATCATGTCTCATAATGCCCTTCCAAAGAGGGGAAAAATATATACACTTAAAATTAAATAATTTGTGTCAATTTTAACTACCTTACTAATCTACGATTGCCTCATCCTTTAATTATATAGTCAATATTCTATTCTCACTAACATCTCTAGTCCATTCACTATTCATCCTCTTTGATTAATTAATTATTTATTTTGTGATCACATCCTATCCCACAAAATTCAAATCACATCCCATTGGTTAATTAGTCTCAATTAATTAGCTAAGTAATATCATCCCAATGGGAAAATACATAGAATTAGGATATCCCTATTTTCATAAATAAAAAATCCTAATTACCCACATCATCCACCCACTTGGTAATTAAAAAATTCCAAACTTGCACCATTTTACAATACAAATGTAATTCAAAAGGTAAGGTGTATAAGCAATGTAAAAGATAAACCCCTATGCAAATCACACTAAAATAAAAGGACTTGTCTTAAAAACTCATGTTATAAAATTAAATACTCATCTTCTATTATAGGATTGATTCTCCACCACTAATGTCCATCTAAGATCAACAGTCACTATTGATCCTAAAACTATATAAAAGGAAGGGTCACTTTCCGTTATCAATAAAATTTCAATTAAAAATGAAGTGTTGTTTAAATATTCACACAAATCTTCAATCATCCTCATCATCCATATTCCAAACATAAATAGTGCAAGGGGGATGTTATTAGATTGCCCACATGCCTTTTGTATTAATTTACAACTATATCCAAGCACATCTTAATTTCATCAAGAAGATCAAAAGAAATATACAACAATTATGTTTACTTACTTATTTGAATTGCATTCTTTTTATTATAAGTCAATCAAAGGACACATGCCTAAGTTAGTGGAAGCCTCTTGATTTTATACTAATGAATCTAACCTTTATTTCATGATGTTGTCTTGTCTAACATGCCCCCTTTTCTTCAAAATGGGGAACCCCTCTAAAAATCTCATGAACTAGAGCTTCAGGGTCCTTTCTTTTTTTATTATCGATAAGGTCTACTTAAATCTTTGGAATATATGTTGCCCTAATTTCCCCAACCAACAACAAGCCTCTTTTATTTTTTATGACTAAGGTATATTTGTTCTTTTTTGAATCATCATGTTAACCTTGCATGATGGATTTAGATGGAATTACCAACATATTTATTACCTTCTCAAAGTAATAGACTCACCGCCCTTTATAGTAAATCTAAAAAATAAGTAAATGTTTAATGGATTATATTCCTTTGCATTTCTTACTTAGTATTTTTTGTTAATTCCACAAAGCCTAAGAGAGCCCAACTAAATGAGAAGGTGGCATGCCACCAAGTGTTAGAATGGCCAGTCCCCTAGACTTGTTAGGGATGTCAGGACCTGAGAGAGCCCAGTCGAATGGGAAGGTACCACATCACCATGTGTCAGAATGACCAGTCCCCCAAATGTATCAGAGATTTTAGAGCTTGGCCAAATGGGAAGGTGCCACATTGCCAAGTATTATAATGCCTAGTCCCCCAAACCTATAAGAGATGTCAGATCTTAGGAGAGCCCAGTTGAATGGGAAGGTGTAATGTCACATGTTAGAATAGATAGTCCTCTAGATGTGTTAGAGATTTTAGAACCTATGAGATCCTGGCCAAATGGGAAGGTGCTACATTTCCATGTGTAAAAATGGCTAGTCCCCTAGATCTATAAGAAATGTCAAAGCCTAATCAAATTAGAAGGCATCACATCATCATGTGTCAGAATGTCTAGTGCCCTTAACTTGTTAGATGTGTTAGATCTTGGAAGAGTCCAACCAAATTAGAAGGTTCCACATCACTTAGTGTCAGAACAACCAATCCCTCAGACCTGTCATAGATGTTAGAGCCTAGGAGAGCTTGATTGAATTAAAATCTACCATGTCATCAAGTGTTAGAATGACTAGTCCCCTAGAACTATTAGAGATGTCAGAGCTCAGGAGAACTTGGCTGAATGAGAAGGCACCATATTGCCCAATATGTAGATGAACTAGTGGCTAACGAAGGCCCCAAAAAGGTTAAAATAAGGTATGAATTTATAAATAAAACCAATCAAGATGTATCATGTGTCACTTGATGACACATCACCCTTTTTAAGGGAATGACATGGAGTAAGAAGTTGTGCTTAGGTGTTGAACATTAGTAGGAGGACCAATGAGTATATGACACATGTCAGAAAGTGGGAGTTAGCTGAGAAACATCTAAGATATGTCATCACATGCCTACCATATACTAATCATTAATAAAATAGAAATTTGGGCCCAAATGGACTATTTTAAAGCATCACATCACCATTACTATATCTGGATGGCAGTGAAAGATCATGGGATCCAAATTCAATTTTAGATTTAGAAGTAAAGGGAGAGAATCCAACTGCCAACTCAAATTTAAATTCATAACAAGTGAGTTTCCAAACACCATTAAAATATGGGGGTTGTATACATGCATTTATAAAATCCTAAGAGAATTTTGCTAATGGTTACCATTACTACCTTAAAAAAATCTCTAACTTTTGGTTTTCCAATTCTCTAGATCACCCCTGTATTCCATGCTTTTTGTGTTCAAAACTTCTCTATTACCCTTATGTCTTGCTATAATAGCCACATCATCCTCAAACCCAAAGGTTAAACATGAGTACCCGATACCACATTTCTGACTGGCTTAACCAATTTCAAGCACTACAATGACTAGTACCTGGGGATTCAGGCTCAGACAATGACTATTAGGTGGAGTTTAAGGATACCCTTAGATATTAAAATAAGTGTGGACTTCACATAATCATGGTCAAACTAAATATGTTCTCCTACACTGCCATATTGACCAACATCTTATACAATTCCATCCATGTGCATGATAAAGTCCATGACTAGGTATGCTCACCCAACTTTCAATCAAATTTCTAATATCTCTAGAAACACCTTCAAGGCATATTAATCCCTCCCAAACTACACCTTCTTCTATGATGCAATATCAATAATGGTCTATATAGGTACCTATTAGATATATGACATTTTTCATGGCTTGGCTGAGAACCTAGATTCTAAATGGGTTAATAAGGAGGATATCAACGCATACATGTTAAAAAAATTTTAGGAGGAAGTTTAGATAGGAATGATCTTGTTAAACCAACTCTTCAAGGTCCAAGACTGCATACATGTCAATGAGTTAACCAACTCTTCAGGGGCCAAGACTGCATACATGTCAATGAGTTATGGGTGCCTCTCCTGCACACAATCTTCACATGCTCAGAAGTCCCATACATGAGAGGATTGATCAACTTCAATTTGGTCAATGCCATCATATATGCTTGAGCTATGGGTAATTTATACATGATGAGCTACCTATTAGATGTAATTTGTAGGACATTCTCTTTCAAGCCTTTAGCTTTTCCTACATGGGTTACTAGGGGATCGATGCTCTATGTGGCATTTTATAGGATGTATATCCAATAGTTTCATAATCACATCTAGGACATATGTGAGCATTTATTCTTGGTGGTATTCTAAGGCATTAATGAGGCACTGATACCCCAACTCTTGAAGGTAATTAGATATTCCATCATAGCCATCAGGGACAACTAGCTTTGTAAGGAGGACACTATGATCCAAATTGTGGGTTTCCTCAAGAACCCCCTCTGCCTATCATATTTCATCCCAGACCATCTAGTAGATTAAAAAATTTCTTATTAGTTGGTGGAAGGCATCTTTAGGTTCTATATCTAGTGTTAACAGAAGAAATGGATACCACTTTGATTAAAATTAGGCACCACATCTACAAGTCCTTCCCTCCAATGCAAAATATGGTGGTTGGGAGAGATTCCTTTACCCTTGAAAAATGTAAGATCCAATAATGGGATCCCAAGGGGATAATTAGAGCTCACTTGGCGTGGTACTCAACCTACCTCAATATCAATTATGGTCATGAGGCTGAAGATGAGGATGAGATCTATCTAAATAACATCAATGACCATAAGGTACTATCCTGAATCATGGAAAAGAAGAAGAAGGGAAATAAGGTTCAAGCAGGAACCCTTGTGCCTCTTCCATATCTTATTCAGTCTATAGGGGACCTAACTATGATAGTTCTTACCAGCTCCCAAAGAATCTTATAGGGTGTTTCCCCACCTTCTCCTCCTCATATTCCAGGCTCATTTTCACTTCCTCCTATTACTCCTATTCCTCATGCCTCATATCCTCCTCTACCTTATCTAGTTACTCCTCATGCTCTACCTCCACCTTCACCTCATATGATAGCTTTAGTAGTCTATTTATAGCAAAGATAGACCCAAGCTAATTGATACCAAGTATCCCACATAGAGCTAACTCAACCATTAGCAGCTTAGCCCTAGGCCACATAAGCCCTAAGGTTTGATGTAACAAACAACTCGAGAGGGATCCCAGAGAAAATTTCTTAGTAGGCACCTATCTAGGTTCACCCTCTCACACCTTCATCTTCTCCCATTTCCCTTCCACCCCTCACTCTTGCTACTTTTTAAATCCCAATTTTGATACCCACTAATTCCACTCTAGCCCCATAAATTCCCCAAGTGGTGCCTCCTATTTTTACCATTATACCCCCTCCATAATTCACCCAAGTACCTTTGGCCTCAATCCTCCAATGTGTCCTTACCTATTCATTCCCCTCTGTTCCTTCCATCTTACAACTTGGAGTCCTCATAGTGCCTTCCTTAAGAATGCCTTTATTAATAGGCATGAATATAACTTTTAGGAGCATACCAATTATAGTAAGGACCCTCTCAGTGCCCAATCTAATTAGTCTAGTGCTTCCATCAGTAGCTCCAAGTCCTCCACCATCATCCCTCATGGCTCCTATCATCTCAGTCAGACCATATACTTTAGCTTCTAGAGTTAACCTAGGGAAGTGGCCAAAAAAGAAGCAAAAGGAAACTCACACTCTAACCCCATCCCAAAGGCTTTTTGGTTTGATGCAACCTCCTATATATGCCTCAATAGTTATTTTGATCCTATATATAACATCTCAATTCCAAGTTCCCCACCCCCTCTCTCCATCATCCAAGGTGGCACAAAACTTGCCTTCAACCAGTCCATCTCTTCCCTTCTCTTCAATGACCCATTCCTGGGGGAAATCACTCCTCAAGTGAACTTAATCTAGGAATAGTTGTAGGTGTTAATTTTACCTTGGGCCTCCCCTTTAATTTTCCCTTATTTTTCTCCCATGTCCCTTCCACCTCCACTAATTTTCTCATTCACTCCTTCCATTTCCTCCATCTCTCTTTCAACTCATCCTTTACCCTTCAATACTATTTCATCTACCCCTTCTACACATCCCAGAACCTGGGGAATGGTCCTAAGGTCATAAGTGTTAGATATGATTACCTAGGATGACCTAGATGTGTAATGTAGTTTTGATTGAGCCTAAAAAAGAATGAAGATTATGTTGATGTAAAGGTTTGTCCATGAGGGAAACCCAATGGTTTGGCAAACCCATTAGGATATATTCTCCCTCACCAAGGTGAAGACTTTGTTAGGTTGTGGAGCTAAAAGCTTCATAGGTATGCAAATGGAGGAGGTTGCTGAGTGTCAGAGCAACCGACATCAGTCTGATCAATTGACATCGGTCATATTCAGTGTGTAGAGCAACCGACATCAGTTAGGTGTTAGCCAGCATCGGTCAGATAAGAACCGACGTCAATCATCTCCAGACAGATAGCGACTGACGTCGGTCATCTGTGCATTCCAGAACTGGTCTAATTTTAGACAGACAGTCAGTTTGCATGTAAAGACTAATTTTAGTCTTGAGTCTGCATTTCTAATTATTGTAATTAGAAAGTCTAATTATTATTCGTATGAGATCTATTTAAGAGACCCATGGGGCTGTATTGTAAAGGGTGAAGGATCATAAGGACTTACAAGGACAAGGACAAGGGTTCTTCTAGGTGTGTGAGATCAGTTGATCTACAGGTAGCAAGATCAGGGGAGATCTACATGGTAAGTAAGATCAGTTGGTTTGTAGGTGTGTGTGTGTCTGCAAGTCAAAGGAGATCTGCGGGGTAGCAAGATCAAGGAGATCTGGAACATAACAAGGTGTAAGATCAAGGATATCTACTTGGAGTACTTTGAGTACTTGGTGGACTGGAAGTAGGCAACAACGGTTGAGTTGATTGTCACTTACTAGTGGAAACAACAACTTGGTTATTGAGTTGATTGGTTTGTAATTGAGAGAGAGAACTCTTGAGGGAGAGTTACTGTACGCCCAAGAGGTGTGGGAAGAGTGTGATTTCTTCATTGTATTTCCTTCTGGAAGAGTGTTAATACAAGATTGTATTATCTCTCATATTCTGTGCTATTTTTGAATTCTAGTTACATATTACTTCTGGTTAAATTTCGTGTTTAGTTGCTTATACAAAGGTAATCAAGTGTGCTCTTAAGGAGTAGGGATCCTGACAAGTGGTATCAAAGCTAGGATCACCAAGTGATACCACTAACAAGTGGTATCAGAGCTACAGGTTCATCAGAGCTTGGTTCACTAACACCTTGGTTTCAGAGTGTGTTAAGTGTTTGTTGATTACAGGTCACTCTCAGGGGTTTCTGATTGAGTGGGAGTAAAGCAATGGTAGAAGAAAGTATGATAATAATATAAAAATTCAATGGAAAGAATGATCAATTACGAAATTATGGAAAGAAAGAGCATGTAAAGAAAAATTGTTGGTTGGTAGAAGATTAACATGAAGGAAATAAAGAAGCAAATGATGCAGGTATTGTTGCATGGGATGCTCTTATATGTTTCTTGGATAAAGTAGAATCTTGGGTTTTAGATTCTGATGCCTCTTTCCATGCGATCCCAAATAGAGTATTTTTCCATGATTATGTCCATGAAGACTTTGGAAAGATTTATTTATGGGTTGGTAAGCCTTGTCAAATGGTTGGCAAAGGGGAAGTGCGGCTGAAATTGCAGACGGGAAACACATGGGTGTTGAAGGAGGTCATGCATGTCCCAGTCCTAAAGAGGAGTCTAATTTTTGTAGGAAAGTTGGGTGATGAGGGTTGCACAGTTACTCTCACAGTGGAATCTTGGAAAGTTTCCAAGGGTGCACTTGAATTAGCATGTGGTAAGAAAGTAGGTACTCTTTATCTATCTACTTGTATTACTGATTCTCCTTCTGGTTTATCTACTTCAGATGTAGATGCAAAGATGTGGCTCCGTAGGCTTGGTCACATGAGTAAGAAGGGAATGCATGTTCTTAAGTCAAATGGTAAGAGTTTAGATTCAGAAAGCATAGATTGAGATTTTTTTAAGCAATAGAACGAAGTGAGGTTTATTGAAACTGATGCTACAAGAAAGGATCGAGTTTATTGCATAAAGATGAAATTTGATGTTTTTGACAAGAACAAAAAAGCCTTGGTTTTAAGGAGAAGATGATGGACAGAGATCAGCTCAAGGGGCTAAATAATTTTGAGCAGGGTAGTTTGGACAAGGTTATGATCCAAAGTGAGCTCGCGGGTAAAAATTATCACTCATAGGAAAACACAGTTACCGACATCGGTCAGGTGAGAACCAACATCGATCAGGCAGGTACCGATGTTGGTCATGTGCAGACCAGAGTCAGTGGTGTCGGGCAGGTGGATACCGATGTTGATCAGGAAACTGACATCAGTGACCAGGTGGACACCGACATCGATCAGGTAACTAGCGTCGGTGATCAGGTGGAATCGACATTGGTCAGGTGCAGACCAAGGTCGGCTAGAGGTGACTGAGATCGATCATTGTCAGAATGGATTTTGGGTGGACAACAAGCTGTCAAGGAGTCTCAAATGCCCGTGAGGAGGACTGAAAGGGTAATTAAGCCTCAAATTCATTATTCCCTTTCTTTACACTACTTATTGCTCACTGATGGTCAAGAACCAGGAAGTTTTGAAGAGGCAATGTAGGTAGAATCCAGGAAACAGTGGGAGCATGGCATGAATGAGAAAATTGATTCCTTGGAAGAGAACCAAATGGAAGATTTGGTAGAGTTGCCAGCCGGGATGAAAGCACTGAAAGATGAATGGATTCCTAGGTTAAAGAAAGGAGAAAATGGATAGGTGAGACAGAAGGCTAGGTTATATGGTCTTGAGCAAGCTGTAGGACAATGGTGTTTAAGGTTTGATAGGTGTATGACAAAGCATGGCTTTAGTCAATGTCAATGTGACCATGGTGTTTATTTTAATAGGTTGGATAATATTAGCTACATTATCCTGTTACTGTATGTTGTGTATATGCTTGTTGTAGGGTCACACATGCATGAGATTGCTGAGCTAAAGGTAAAATTAGTTTAGAGGTATGCCATAAAGGATTTAGAAGCAACAAAGAAATTCTTTGGCATGAGTATTTCTAGAGATAGGGAAAGTCATAGGTTGATTTTGTCTCCAGATGATTATGTGAATAAGGTAGTGCAGAGGTTTAATATGCAGGATGCAGAATCAGTTAGCACACCTATGGTTGGACAGTTCACAGAACAATGTCTTGAATCACATAATGAGGTTGAGTACATGAGTACTAGACCTGATATTACCCAAGCAGTGGGAGTTGTCAGTAAATTTATGGCCAATTCAAGAAAGGAGCACTGGAAAGTAGTTCAGTGGATTCTCAGGTATCTGAGAGGGACCAGCAACATGTATACATGCTATGCAGGGTCAAACACTTCTCTATGTGGGTATGTAGATTTAGATATGGTAAGTTACTTGGATGACAAGAGAAGCACCACAGGATATGTGTTCACTGTTGGTGGTACAGTGGTTAGCTGGATTTCAGAGATGCAGAAGGTTGTTGTAGTCACGGTGGCTAGCAAGGATAAGAACCCTGCAGAAATGTTAACAAAGCTAGGAACAAAGGAGAAGTTGAATCTTCATTCAAATTCTATTAGTCTTCAAGATTAAACTTGAAGAAGAATACAAGCCAGGAAACAAAATTAGAGGATGTATAGGTACAGGTACATGTGCAACTGTTTATCTCCAAGTGAGAGATTGTTAGGTTATGGAGCTAAAAGCTTCACAGGTATGCAAATGGAGGAGGTTGCTGAGTGTTAGAGCAATTAACATCAGTCTGATCAATCGATGTTTGTCATATTCAATGTACAGAGTAACCGGCATCGATTAGGCATCGGTTGGCATTAGTTAGACAGGAACCGATGTCAGTCATCTCCAGACAGACAATGACTGATGTCGGTCATCTATGCATTCTAGAATTGGTCTAATTTTAGATGGACAGTCAGTTTGCATGTAAAGACTAATTTTAGTCTTGAGTCTACATTTCTAATTATTGTAATTAGGAAGTCTAATTATTGTTTATATGGGATCTATTTAAGAGACCCATGGGGCTGTATTGTAAAGGGTGAAGGATCATAAGGACTTGCAAGGACAAGGACAAGGGTTCTTCCAGGTGTGTAAGATCAGTTGATCTATAGGTAGCAAGATCAGGGGAGATCTACATGGTAAGTAAGATCAGTTGGTTTTCAGGTGTGTGTATGTGCAAGGTCAAAGGAGATCTGCGAGGTAGCAAGATCAAGGAGATCTACAACACAACAAGGTGCAAGCTCAAAGAGATCTACTTGGAGTACTTTGAGTGTAGACACTGAAATTATGTCTACTCCTTCATCGTCTCCCCCTTGGTCCACTTCCAAACATTCCTAACCCACACACTTACTAATTTAAAATAAATTAACTATTTTAAATTAATAACACCCCCCTTAACACGTCACCCATGACACCTCACCCCACCTTGGATACCTCTCCTTAGATACCTCCATCACCCCATGCCAAATCTTAATTACTTAAACCCCATTTCAACCCTCCCACTAACCTCTTGCGCTCATTTAATCTGCCTTTTAGACCATTTTCCAATGACAATTAGACCTGGTAGTTGGAAGAACAGGAAAAAGGCTAAAAATAATCTCTTTTCCCATTCTTTAGCTGCCGACGTCGGTCAGTAGTTAGTCGACGCCAGTAGTATCACCGACATCGGTTCCTTTAAAACTAAATTTCAGCTTTTGTTGATCCCCCTCAGCCGGATGCTAATTCTCTTGCTCTCAGAATTTGACCTCTCTCTCTCTCTCTGTCTCTTCGACGTACACCAATCATCACAGGCTATAGGAACTCTGCATTAGTCACTCCACACCTGATCAAAACATTGCAGGAAGTCTTCTACATCAACCACATTAGTAACAAGTCTTCTACACCTCTGGATCTCCCCCAGGCAGAGCTAAGTATCCTTCTTCTGTTTCATTTCAATTATTTAGACTATATCAGCAATCAGTTTTCTATTCATTGCTTCTAAATAATATTATCAACCAGACCTGATTATCAACTAGACCAGACTTGACTTCTTCTTGGAGAGGCTGAGAGGCCTTCCCCATATCCTTACCCTTTTTGACAACCTATCCTCTACCCCTTGTCCCTCCTAAGACCCTATCTATTGTCTTGAAGCCCTGCACAGACCCTCTGACTACCACAGACCACTCTATCGACCAAAGACACATCCTGAGACCCATCCAAAAGTCCATTGGCCCCACCGACGTCGGCAGACTAACGGACGTCGGTAGACTAACCGACATTGGCAGCCTTGACCAATTGATGCCGGCAAAACTACCGACACTAGCGACTGTGGAAGACCGACAGTAGAATATAGGTACGCATTATCTCTATTTATTTTGTTTAGTCTTTCACCATTTGTCTTTCTAGCAACACTCTTTTTATCAACTAGTGGATTGTCATCCCTCAAGAAAGTCTTTGCACTTCTGGGACTGAGCTTTGCTTGGCAATCCACCATATATTTATCTAACACTTTCTTTGTTTAAGCCTTTCATATCTACAGGTGTCATCCTCCAAAGCCAAAAAGGAGCTCCTTCAGTCGTCTGGATACAGTGCGCAAACTTCATCTGGGTATCATCTAACCCCTGACCATTACTTTAGTTTCTTTCATCCTCTGAATGTGAAAAAGTGAAAAATAGTTAGAAACATTCTATCACGCCCGGTGGGACCCCTAGAATTTTCCTTGGGTTCATCATTCTTTTTTTTCTAAAAACAAACATTCATATAGGTGCATTAGATTTCTTCTTGCATCCTTCTTCTATCTCTTTATTTCAAAAAGACATCATAAGCACAAGTTAAAAAGAATCTCTTTCTTTTTCTTCTTATCACCTTTCTCTCTTGCATCTTAAAGTAGCGAAGTTCATACTCTTAACCTTTTCTCAACTTGTTTGCATCCGAACAAAACATTTCAGTTTGGGCTAAAATCTATTGCATTTCATTTATGCCTGAATGCATACTTAGCTCTCACATCTAGTAATTAAAATTGCATTATGAATAAAGCGTAGTCCACATATGTTACACGACCAAACCACTTTCACAACTAAACATCTAAACATACCTGAGACAAGGTCCGAGTAGGATTTCATCACCTAGCGGATACCTTACCCTTCCTGGTAATCCTACTTGGACTTCACTACCAAGGGGAGAACCCACTCTGTTCTCTGGCAGAGTATAAACTCTAGGGGAAGTATATACTGGCTAAGTGACCCAGCTTATCTTTGGGCTCATGAAGTGAGGGGAGCTTGCTCCTTAGCACCAGGCCACGTACGGAACCTAATACAGATTTTGAGCACCAAAACTCAACCCGAAACCAATCTTAGACTGCCTCTCTTAGGACCCGTTTTAAAAGACAACTTCCCAAACACACTCTTCTAAGGCATAAACCAACAAGACTCTAAAACTTATTCTTAGGAATTAGCGTTTAGGGTCTGCTTGTCTTCGTCTGCTTTTCTATTTTCATTTGGTTTTTTGAGCTGGTGAGGACGCATTATTTTGAGCTCCACAAACAACTCAGATTTTCTTCTTTCTTCCAAAAACATTCAATTTTTTTGAAGTTTTTAGAAATACACAGTAATCGACATCAGTTTTTCCACCGATGTCGGCAACTTATCTTCACCGACATCAGCAACTTTCTTCACTGACATCAATTTTTCTACTGATGTCGATCACTATCAAATTTTTATTCTCAAAATAACAAGCTAAAAACCTGACCTTTCGACTGTCAAAGACACATTCTAGTTTTTTGAGGTTGAAACATATAGTTTTCAGAACCTAACCCCCCTTTTTTTGCCCTAGATGGTTTTGACACGTAGTCAAACCAAGACTCTTCTTGACCACGCAAGGCAACAACCACTCCCGCCTTCACCTTCTATATCAAGTCCTCTAATGGAGTATCATTCAGAGACTAAATGAACTCCTACCCAACCAACCTTGACTCAACCCCCTATTGTTCCCAAAGGAGACCAAGACTTTGAAAGATTCCTTGACCTCAATGTCAAGGCTCTTCAGCACTATCTCGCAAGAAGTCGAATGTGCTAGGTTGTAGAGCTAAAAGCTTCACTGATGCAGACATGGAGGAGGTTGTTGAGAGGTTGCTGAGTTGCAGAGCAATCAGCGTCGGTCTGATCAATCGATGTCGGTCATATCCAGTGCAGGGCAAATTGACATCGATCAGGGATCGATCGACGTTAGTCATCTCTAGCCAGACAGGGACCGATGTCGATTACCTGTGCGGTTTCAGAACTGTCAGTTGCACAAATAGTTAGTTAATGAACCAGTTGTTTGCATGTAGAAGGCTAATTTTAGTCTTGAGCTGCGGATCTAATTATTGTAATTAGATGTCTAATTATTGTTTGCATGAGATCTATATAAGAGACTCATGGGCTGTATTGTAATTTGTTTTAGTTTGAGTTGAGCTTGGTTAGCTCCTTTTGAGAGTGAAGAGAGCAAAGGTAGCTCCTCCTAGTTCTACAGGGGTGCCGAGTGTGTATGATCAGGTTAGTCTGCAGGTGTGCTAGATCAAGGAAAAGATCCACCAGGGTACTAGTTTGGAGAATCATAAGGACTTGGTGAGGCAAGGATAAGGGTTCTTCAGGTTGTAGAGAGATCTACATGTGTAAGTAAGATTGGTTGATTTGCAGGTGTGTGTGTGTGTACGAGGTCAAAGGTGATCTGTGAGGCAACAGGATCAAAGGTGACATCAACACAACAGGTAGCAAGATCAGGAGAGATCTACTTGGAGTACATTGTGTACTTGGAGTGTGTGGAGTACTTGGTTTTGGAGTGTGTGGAGCACTTGTATACTGGTAGTAGCGATAACTGACTGGTGGTACTGGCAGTAGTGATACTGACTGGTTGGAGGTGAACACCAACTCTGTATTTGAGTTATGTGTTGGGACCATAAGAGAGAGAGTGAGATCTTGAAGAGATTTACTATTTATGCTCTAGAGGTGTGGGAGCCCTAGAGGTGTGTAAGGAAGAAGACTGTGGCAATCTTATTTTTTGTATTTCCTTCTGGAAGAGTATTAATACAATTGGGTATTGTCTCTCATATTTTGTGTTATTTTTGAATTCTAGTTACTTGTTACTTTTGGTTTAATTTTGTATGTTAAGTTGATTGTACATGGTAATCAATTGTGCTTCCTAGATCCTAACAGTGGAGTCAGAGCATGTTTGTTGTTTTAGATTCTTGACAGTTAGTATCAGAGCCAGGGTGTTGGTTCATAGCTTGATACCACTAACAAGTGGTATCAGAGCTAAGGTTGCAGGGAGCAGGTTTGTGTTTGATTACAGGTCACTCTCAGGGGTTTTTGATTGAGTGGGAGTATAGCAATGGCAAAAGAAAGTACACTAAGAATGGAGGAATTGAAAAGCACAAATGGTCAATTACGGTGTTATGGAAAGAAAGAGCAGGTAAAGAAATATTGTTGGTTGGTAGAAGATCAACATGAAGGAACTGAAGAAGCAGATGTTGCAGGTCTTGTTGCACAGGATGCTCTAAGATGTTTCTTGGATAAAGTAGAATCTTGGTTTATAGATTCTGTTGCCTCTTTCCATGCAACCCCAAATAGAGGGGTTGGTGAGCCTTGTCAAAGTATTGGCAAAGGGGAAGTGTTGCTGAAATTGCAGGTGGCCAACACATGGGTGTTGAAGAAGGTCATGCAGGTCCCAGTCTTGGAGATGTGGCTAATTTATTTAGGAAGGTTTGGTGATGAGAGATGCACAAAAAATCTCATAACGGATGCACTTGAATTAGCAGGGGGTAAGAAAGTAGGTACTCTTTATCTACTTGCTTGTATTACTGATTCTTCTTTTGTTGCAAGGACGTGGCTTTGTAGGCTTGGTCACATGAGCAAGAAGGAGATGCATGTTCTTAAGCAAAAGACAGATGTTTTTGACAAACTTAAGAATTGGAAAGCCTTGGTGTTTATGGAGGAGATGATGGACAGAGATCAGTGGAGAAGGCTGAGTAACTCTGAGCAGGGTAGTTTGGGCAGGGTTTTGATCCAAAGAGAGCTCACGGGTAAAAAGTCATCACTCACAAGAGAACATAGGTACCAGCATCAGTCAAGAGGAACTGGCATCTAACAGATAGGTGCTGATGTCGGTCATGTGCAGACAAGCAAAGTTGGTGGTGTCAGGCAGGTGGAGACTGACATTGGTAGGATAACCAACGTCGGCAACCTGGACAGTCGCATGGAACTGATGTCGGTCGGATGCAGACTGTGTGGTGACTGAGGTCAGTCACTGGAATGGATTTTGGGTAGACAACAAGCTACTAAGGAGTCTCAAACACCCATATGGAGGATTGAAAGGGTAAGTAAGCCTCAAGTTCCTTATTCCTCTTCTTTATACTCGTTGCTCACTGCAGAGCAGGAAGGATCCAAGAAATAGTGGGAGCATGGCATGAATAGGATGCAGAACCAAATGGGAGATTTGGTAGGGCTGCCAGCCGAAAAAAAACATTGAAAGATGAATGGATACCTTAGTTAAAGAATAGAGAGAATGGATACATGAGACGAAATGCCAGGTCATATGGTCTTGAGGATGCTACAAGATAGTGGTACATGGTTTGACAGGTGGATGACAAAGCACGGCTTTAGTCAATGTCATTGTAACCATTGTGTTTGTCTTACTAGGTGGATGATGGTCGCAATATTATCCTGTTACTGTATGTGGAGGATAAACTTGTTGTAAGTTCAGACATACAGGGTTTTGCTGAGCTAAAGGTAAGGTTAGTTCAGTGGTTTGCCATGAAGGATTTGAGAGCAGTGAAATTCTTTGGCATGAGAGACATGGAAGATCACAGGTCAATTTTATCTCCAGTGGGAGCTGATGTGAATCAGGTGTTGGTGAGTTTCAATATGCAGGATGTAGAATCAGAGCACACCAAGGGATGGACAGTTCAGTGTCTGAAATCACATGAGGTCTGGTATAGACCTGAGTTTACCCAAGCAGTGGGTGCTGTCAGAAAGTTTGTAGTCAATCCAGGAAGGAAGCACTGGAAAGTGGTTTAGTGGGTTCTCAGGTATTTGAGAGGGACCAGCAGCAAGGATTCATGCTATGCAGGGTCAAGTACTTCGGATTTGGCAGGTTACTTGGATGATAGGAGGTGCACCACAGGTTGTGTGGTGTTTGGTCTTCAAGATTGAGCTTGAAGAGGGATACACGCCAAGAAATAAATTAGATGGTGTACAAGTATAAGTACAGTGCATCTGTTTATCTCCAAGTGGGAGATTGTTAGGTTATGGAGCTAAAAGCTTCACTGATACAGACATGGAGGAGGTTGTTGAGAGGTTGCTGAGTTGTAGAGTAATTGGCATCAGTCTGATCAACTGACATCAGTCATATCCAGTGTAGAGCAAACCGACATCGGTCAGGGATTGGCTAACGTCAGTCATCTCTAGCCAGACAGGGACCAACGTCAGTCGCCTGTGCGGTTTTGAAACTGTCGGTTGCATGAATAGTTAGTTAACGAACCAGTTGTTTGCATGTAAAAGGCTTATTTTAGTCTTGAGCTGTGGATCTAATTATTGTAATTAAAGGTCTAATTATTGTTTGCATGAGATCTATATAAGAGACTCATGGGCTGTATTGTAATTTATTTTAGTTTGAGTTGAGCTTGGTTAGCTCCTTTTGAGAGTGAAGAGAGCAAAGGTAGCTCCTCTTAGTTCTACAGGGGTGCCGAGTGTGTATGATTAGGTTGGTCTGTAGGTGTGCTAGATCAAGGAGAAGATCCACCAGGGTACTAGTTTGGAGAATCATAAGGACTTGGTGAGGCAAGGATAAGGGTTCTTCAGGTTGTAGAGAGATCTACATGTGTAAGTAAGATCGGTTGATTTTCAGGTGTGTGTGTGTGCGAGGTCAAAGGTGATCTGTGGGGTAGCAAGATCAAAGGTGACATCAACACAATAGGTAGCAAGATCAAGAGAGATCTACTTGGAGTACATTGTGTACTTGGAGTGTGTGGAGTACTTGGTTTTGGAGTGTGTGGAGCACTTGTGTACTGACAGTAGCGATACTGACTGGTGGTACTGGCAGTAGTGATACTGACTGGTTGGAGGTGAACACCAACTCTGTATTTGAGTTATGTGTTGGGACCGTAAGAGAGAGAGTGAGCTCTTGAAGAGATTTACTATTTATGCCCTAGAGGTGTGGGAGCCCTAGAGGTGTGTAAGGAAGAAGACTGTGGCAATCTTCTTTGTTGTATTTCCTTTTGGAAGAGTATTAATACAATTGGGTATTGTCTCTCATATTTTGTGTTATTTTTGAATTCTAGTTACTTGTTACTTTTGGTTTAATTTCGTATGTTAAGTTGCTTGTACATGGTAATCAATTGTGCTTCCTAGATCCTAACAGTGGAGTCAGAGCATGTTTGTTGTTTTAGATTCCTGACAGAATGTGAGACTCTTTAGGCAACCCAATTTATGGGATGCCAACCTCCTTAGTTGAGACGATATTCATATCAATTGCCTTCATAATTCAACCCATAGACACCCAAGTTATTGCCTCAGCTTATAACCCGACCATGACCAATCTTCAAAGTGTGGCTTCTCCTTCTATTTCTGGGCCTACTTCCATTGGGGTTGTGGTACCCCATTAACCACAAACTATTCAACAAATTTCTACACCATTCCAAAACATAGTTGTCTCTATCCCACCTACTCTTGCACCCATCAACACAAGGGTGGCTACTCATCCTTTGGCTAATGTTTCCACCATCCAACCACCTCTGGCGACATCAAGCCAAGTTGTGCCTCATAGATTCATGGCACAACCACCCTTGGCTTCGATATCAGTCCCTATGACTAGTTACCAATATGTTGCGCCTATACAAGCACAACCAACTACGTCATACGCCCCTCCTAACACCTTCCAAGTGCCCTACAATCTAGGGGGCACCCCACCTGCAAATCCATCAACTGATATAATCAAGATGTTGATGGACAAGATGTCTAACCTTGAGACATCCGTTTCGGATTCAAGAAATGCTCTCTCATATGAACAAATCTGTAATGAATCCATTCATCCCTTAGTCCCAATCTGACCATATCCCAGTCAGTGGGAACTTCCCAAGTTTACTCGCTTCCAGAGTAAGGAAGACCCACAACAACATCTATGAGAATTTAGACATGCTTGTTACCTTATAACACATGATGATGCGTTATTGCTACACACATTCCCCATGTCGCTTTCTGGCGCTACCCTCGATTGGTATAGTTCTATTATCAGTCACTCTCTTTTCACATTCACCCAAGTAGCTCAACTTTTCCTTGACCACTTTTCGATCAACATCACCAAAAAGGTCTCCATCACAGACCTATACTCTATCAGACAATTTGACGATGAATCAATAGATAATTTTGTTTCCCATTGGTGAGGCTTAATCAACCAACTCTCCTTTTCTTTACCTCAACCCAAGCTCATTGAGCTCTTTTCACAAGCGTGTGCTAAACACATTTCATCTACTTTGCGGGTCCAAACATTCCACACATTTGACGAAGCTTTCACCATGGCTAGGAAGCTTGAACTCTGTGCTGTCGAGAAAAATAAAGTCAAATTGTGAAGTAAAAACCCCAACGCAAATTCAAATGACCCTTCCTCCAAATCTTCTTCCTTTAATTCCAAATCTAAGGGGTCAGCAAATGCTGTAGTCGTTAGACCATCATCTTCAACAATAACTAACCAATCTGAACCTTCCACATCTCAAAGTATCACCAAACAATTCCAACAACGGTATATATAGCGTCAGTATAATCCTATAGGAGAATCATATTCTTCTATTTTGGATAAACTTGTTAAACAGGGAGTCCTCAATCTCCCCCAAATTCGACCACCACCTCAATTTGATCTCTCGTGTGCCATCTCTGCATGGTATAGGGAGAATGACTTTTGTCATTATCACTGTGTCAAAGGCCATGACATAGACAATTGTAAGACCCTCAAGAATATCATTCAAGACATGTTAGATAAAGGTGATCTTGTCTTGGATAACCCGAATGCACCACCTAACCAAAACATAGACATCTTTTGACAACCTTTTCCTAACCATCCCCCTAGCCAAAACAACATGTAGACCATGGCCGATGACTCCCAAGAGTGTAATATACGCATAGTCAACATGGTCTCACCTCTTATGCCTAACCAACCTTTCTCACAGTTTGAAGAGGTTAGCCCACCTATTAGTTCTTCACAGGTAGAAGAGCCTTCTTCTCCCATTTGTCCTCCACAGGTTGACAAACCTTCTACTCCTATTATTTCTCCATCGACCTCTCTTATATTGGAGGACACTTTGACCATACCAATGCCACTAGCCCCACCTTCATCCTTCCTACTACCAATGGGGGACCTTACCTTTCATGCTCCTCAACCACAAGTAGAAGGGACAATCATCCCGGCCCTCTATCCTCTTGAGGATTCACATTTTCCAATTCCTTCTCCACCAAGAGAAGAACTTGTCTCTTCACCTACTTCGATCGAGGATGATCCAGTTATGACTCTGTCACGTCTTGGGTCCGAGATCGCTGCATCTAACACATTTTTGGTCTCACAACCACCCACATCTTCTAAAAAACCAAGGCCTCATCCAACATCTTCCAAACCATTGTCTCGATTGGTGGAGAAACTAGGACTTCTCCATTCGAGGAAATTAGAACATGAGGCATTATGGGAGCAACTCAAAGCTCCTCACCTTACACGTCTCATCTCATCTCGTACTATTGACCCTCCTATGACAAAATCTCCAACAGTATCTAACAAGGACCAGGCTTCTATTTCCAAAATTCAACCATCCACATCCGAACCTAAACCCTCACAAACATCCACCATATCAAAACCGGTTAAATCCCTCGGAGTTCGCCCCATAGCTAACCTCACTCACCCGCAAGTAAAGGTAGACTTGAACCTTGCCTTGCATAATAGTGGTCCTCAAACCAAACCAAAGAAGGCTACCAAATCACGTCGGTGAGCTCCTTCTCCACCATCATCATTGCCCTCCATTTTGGGCCCTCATGCTTCTACCATAACAGGAGTGCTCCCAACTCCAACCCCTAACCAAAACAAGTTGCCTCCATTACTCCCTTTACCCACCACAAACCTACCTCCTCTAAAAAATTTGGCACCCCTCGCAAAGAAAGTGTCGTATACACGAGTGGCCGCACCACCAACCCAAAAGGTTGTATGGAAGTCTCCCTCAACAACTCCCAAACAAAAGTCATCAACACCTAGCACATCAACAAGCACAAACCCATTAGTAGGTTCATATGCTTTGATACTACGCTGACTTTTGCAAACTTCTAACATCACTCTTCCACCTATTAAACCATTTCAACCTCTCAGACCAAAACCGTCTTGGTTCGATGACACTAAAATTTGCCTATATCATCGCACACCTAGGCATGACACTGAAAATTATTGTGCCCTTAAGGTAATCATCCACCAATTCATGAAAAAAGACACCCTTCTTGTTGAAGATACTCTCAACAAATATCCAACACTGTCTCATGTCTCCCAACCCTCTTCACCTTCACACTCATCAACTCTCAGATCAAAACCATCTTGGTTCGATGACACTAAATTTTGTGCATATCATCGCACACCTGGACATGACACTGAGCGTTGTTGCACTCTTAAGGCTATCATTCATCAACACCTAAAAAAGGACACCTTTTCATTAAGGATCCTCTTGACCACCCTTTCAACAAACCATCGATGCCATCTCAGACCTCTCAAACATCCTCACCTAAATCAAGAGCCCATCATCAAACTGTGGTTCTTCTACCACCTGTTACCCCATTATTCAAAATCAACACCATCAATGTGGCCACTAGGTCACAAACTTTATAGGATAAAGGGAAAGAGAAGGTTTCTCTTCCTCAAACATATCCATTCGTCAAGCCTCCTCAACCATCAAAACCCAAGATTTCAATTTTGGGAACATCTCGATCAACTTTTTTGAAACCAATTCATGACCCCATTGTGAAACAACTTCACCAAACTTGTGTGAAGACATCTTTGTATGACCTCATACAAAGCTCTCCACAACATCATCAAGCCTTAATCAAAGCCTTACAAGTAGTGGAGGTCCAACCTGAAGACTCCCAAACACTAACTTCTTTAATCAAATCATTACCAACCATTGCCTCCATCACCGTCCATAATTCTGAGATTCCAAACTCCAACCTGGAAGATCAACATCTCGTCCTCTCAAACTATAGTCTATCAAGCAAAAGCTTCATAGGATGCATCCTTGCGTCACACTCCTTGTCTAAGAAGAGCTTCATTGTCTCCACTTCTTCTCTTTATCCAACTCATTGATTATCTGCAATGGGTGCCAAACATTGTCCCTATCACAAGTAACTGGGGGAATTTCCATTTTATCCTGAATATCACGACCTCGACCAAGCATTGACCAAATATCAATCAACCAAGCATTGACCAAACATCAACCAACCAAGCATCGACCAAGCATCAACCAACTTCTTAACCATCGACCAACACGTGACCAACATGGAAAGAAGTAAATGAGGCAAATTTGCTCCTAATTGACTCGGATCTTACATCATAACACATAAGTATGGATCAGGGACTTATCATCTGTCTTCCCTTGAAGGCTGACCAGAATCTGAGCCCCTTAATGCCTTGCATCTACGACCATTCTATTGTTAAGTCAAGTACTCATTCACTTGACATTAAAATTGAGCTCGTCCCTTGAGAAACCCCCGTCATCATCATTCATATTCCTTTCAACCTTATTTCCCTACAAACATTAGTCAGTGCTTTTGTCAAGCATGTATGCTTTGTCCTAATAAAAGGGAAACCCTTAAACCTCTACAGGCTTGTCCATGACTAAAATTTTAGTCCAAAAAATATAAAAATGGGATACCTACTCAAAGGTCATAAAATTTAAATGCAGATTGATCCCTCAAAGGATAGCTGCATCATCATTACTGTAGCTAATAGACTGCTCCCTTGAAGGACAGCTATTCAAAGCCCTCCAAAACATATAAAGCAAAAATATAGACCAATCCCTCGAAGGATGGCTATGCCTAAAAATATTGCTCCAAACAACATTCTCTCAGAAGCTTCCCGCATCGATCAGCTTCACATATGACCACAAAACAAAACAACATCCCCACGTAGACTTCCCGCATCGATCAGTCTACCAAAAAAAAAAAAAAAAAAAAAACATTGACTGACAAACTCTTAAGTCATGGACTTGCCTATAGTCATTCTTAGGGTCACCTATAAAAGGGGCGAAGTTATCCTTGCTAAAAAGGGTTACGCTATCCTCCCACCTCACAAACCTATTACCCCAACATACTCAAGGGATTTTGAGCTCACTTAATGTCAAGTGATTTGACTATTTCTCTAACATAAACCAATTGTCAAAAGAAGTAATGCATGAACGGGGATTTTGTTTGCAAAACCCTTACCTATGCTATCATTATGGTCCTTGCCAGTGAAAGAACAACACGCCTTTCACTTCCTACATGCCTTTGTCACATACAACCACATCATTTGCCAACCCAACCAAACCAACCAAACCTTTTTCAGACCACTAACGTTCTCATAGCCTATTCACACTAGTTTCTATCTAAACCAATACACATGGAAACTATCAACCACACAATTTATGCCAAGCATAAACCATTACTTGCTAAAGCATAAACATACTCAATTCATTTTTAGCATACATCCATCACCAATATGGAAAATTTCTAGGGATGAAAAACCACCTCACCAATGTTACATAATACACCATCATATGGAACAGTCTGTAACATCATCATACACTCATCATTTATAACATGACCAAACCACCTATCAACCACTTTGACTCTTCATCTAAACTAAATTGGTCTGAGGCCCTTCAAATAGGGGCTATGTAGGCAGCACTCAGATGACATGACGTCTTCTGGGGTTAACTCGGCCACATCTGTTTGTTCATCTACTTGATGGACAAACCATTTAACCTTTAACCACAACTTAACCTAGTCCAAACCATCCATAATTGACCCTCTTCCTCCCTTTTAGGGAGAACTACATTGGCCTAAGGCCCTTGAAATAGGGGCTATGTAGGCAACACTCAGTTGACATGGGGTCTTCTGAGGTGAGCTTGGCCATTCCTTCGTCCATCCATCTAATAGACCAACTATCTATACCAACCCAAATCATGACCAAATGACTAGCCCTGACACTGTAGAAGTCACATTTGACTTCTCATAGGGCAAATTGGAGATCATCATCATCTCCCTAACCACATCAAACAACCATATCTCAAACTTGACCCTTGACATCGCGACTATCTCCTCTGACCATGATCACTTCCGAGACAACTCTGCCTTGGTTGCTTGATAGCATATATGCTACCTCACGAATAGTTAGCAAAATTGTTTGCAACCCAAATTATGACCCTCACAAGTACTAGATCACGAGCAAGTTGATCGCCACTACTTGTGATATTTTTGTGTTTTCCAGGAGCACTTCCTGAGCTTGAGATACTTGGAACATGATGACCATTAGAGCTACAACTTGGATCAAATAACCCAATCAGCTACGACTAAATGCTGGGGCTTGATTATTTCAATTTTAGCACTCTTCGACCTTTGATTGTGATAATTTGGCTAGACTATCACGTGAAGTGGTATACGCACAATCACAACTATTACAACGTTCACACTCCAACTTCTCCATACACATCCACTATCTATCAAATTGGCACCTGATATCAGGTTACCTTCTCTCGACTCACACTTTGAGGGGGAATACCTCATCTCACATCTGGGGCAACTTACTCTTATTTTTGTCTTGTAGTTCATTAGAACAACCAATAGGACAAAAATGACCTCATCCCATACCTAGGGCAACTTCTATTTTTGTCTTGCAGTTCATCAAGAACAACCAAAAAGACAAAAAGGGGCAAATGTAGACACCAAAATTGTGTCTACTCCTTTGTCATCTCCCCCTTGGTCCACTTCCAAACATTCCTAACCCACATACTTATTAATTTAAAATAAATTAACTATTTTAAATTAATAACACCCCCCTTGACACGTCACCCATGACACCTCACCCCACCTTGGATACCTCCATCACCCCATGCCAAATCTTAATTACTTAAACCCCATTTCAACCCTCCCACTAACCTCTCACACTCATTTAATCCACCTTTTAATCCACAATTGGAAGAACAGGCAAAAGGCTAAAAATAGCCTCTTTTCCCATTCTTTAGCCACCAACATCGGTCAGTAGTCGGCCGACGTCGGTTCTTTTAAAACTAAATTTCAGCTTTTGTTGACCCCCTCAGTCGGATGCTAATTCTCTTGCTCTCGGAATTTGACCTCTCTCTCTCCCTCTCTTGGACGTACACCAAGCATCACAGGCTACAGGAACTCTGCATCAGTCACTCCACACCTGATCAAAACATTGCAGGAAGTCTTCTACATCAACCGCATCAACAACAAGTCTTCTACACCTCTGGATCTCCCCCAGGTAGAGCCAAGTATCCTTCTTCTATTTCATTTCAATTATTTAGACTATATCAGCAATCAATTTTCTATTCATTGCTTCTAAATAATATTATCAACCAGACCCGATTATCAACCAGACCAGACCTGACTTTCTTCTTGGAGAGGCTGAGAGGCCTTCCCCATATCCTTACCCTTTTTGACAACCTATCCTCTACCCCTTGTCCCTCCTAAGACCCTATCTATTGTCCTGAAGCCCTGCACAGACCCTCTGACTACCACAGACCACTCTATCGACCAAAGACACATCCTGAAACCCATCCAAAAGTCCATTGGCCCCACTGACGTCGGTAGACTAACCAACGTCGGTAGACTAACCGACATTGGCAGCCTTGACCAATTGATGCCGACAAAACTACTGACGTCGACGACTGTGGAAGACCGATAACAGAATATAGGTACGCATTATCTCTATTTATTTTGTTTAGTCTTTCACCATTTGTCTTTCTAGCAACACTCTTTTTATCAACTAGTGGATTGTCATCCCTCAAGGAAGTATTTGCACTTCTGGGACCAAGCTTTGCTTGGCAATCCACCATATATTTATCTAACACTTTCTTTGTTTAAGCCTTTCTTATCTACAGGTGTCATCCTCCACAGCCAAAGAGGAGCTCCTTCAGTCGTTTGGATACAGTGCACAAACTTCATCTGGGTATCATCTAACCCCTAACCATTACTTTAGTTTCTTTCATCCTCTGAATGTGAAAAAGTGAAAAATAGTTAGAAACATTGAGTACTTGGTGGACTGGAAGTAGGAAACAATGGTTGACTTGATTGTCACTTACTGGTGGAAACAACAACTCGGTTATTGAGTTGATTGGTTTGTAATTGAGAGAGAGAACTCTTGAGGGAGAGTTATTGTATGCCCAAGAGGTGTGGGAAGAGTGTGATTTCTTCATTGTATTTCCCTATAGAAGAGTGTTAATACAAGATTGTATTGTCTCTCATATTCTGTGTTATTTCTGAATTCTAGTTACATATTGCTTTTGGTTAAATTCCATGTTTAGTTGCTTATACAAAGGTAATCAAGTGTGCTCTTAAGGAGTAGGGATCCTGACAGACTTACACTGAGAAAGAAGGGATGGATGAGGACCCCTATTTGTTCTTTAGGATAAGCACAATATATATAAGAAACTCCTTGAGGACATGTAAATCTAGGTTCAAAATTTAGAAGCCCAAGTAAAGAGCATATTTCTTTTCAAGATAAAACTTACGTCGACCTCAGACTTGGGATTATACCAAAAATACATTAGGAACATGAGGGCTTCAATGGAGGAGTGGTTAGCTATAACTTGCACTATAATAGGACTCTTGGAAGAGGTTAATAATAATATATTAACATAATTCAATGAGGTCAATATCATTATTATATTCCACTTAAATGTCATATTGCTTGACTAAGGAGAATTCAGATTGCCCCTGCCTCAATTTAACCAGTTCACAAGGGAGAATGTTTCTAGAGTAAACCAAGAAGGGGCTTGGATAGTACTATATTTATAAATGTAGTCCACAATGAACATCAACCAAGTATTCAAAGTCCAAGCATCAATGGAATCACCCTTTTAAGGCTGTCAGAGACTAGCAACTTATGCTGAGGTAATCTTCAGGGAGCCCCCAATGAACCTTGCCAAGTTGGATAGGGAGTTTGACCTTATGGAAACTACATTTGAAGCTAGGGATTACACGTAAAAATAGTTAGGATCCATACCTTATCATCCACCTCATTGTGTTAATTAAGTGGCCTTGCACATATATGTTATGGGTTTATAGGGATTATATTATTTTAAATTTTGAAATACGGTTGTAACTATAATGAGTGGCCATCATAGCCTATGATGGGATCCTAATGCTATTTAGGGATGAGCCTCATCCTTATCTATATAAGGAAAAACTATATTGTATTATAGTTTTTGATACACACTAAATAGTCTCAGCTTTGATACCAAAATTGATGCGCTGTCATCATTCTACAAAGAGGGCAATATTGATGAAGGCGCTGTTTTGAAAATACCATTTGGGTTCTTCTTTATATTGGATAGTTTACTCAAATATTCCTACCATAGCCACAGGGTATACAAAAATAGAAGAAAAAATATAGATTTTGGGTTTCTGTGTTCTGCAGCGCATGCTCAAATACTTCGACCTTAGTTATTAATGGTAGATGTTCATAATCTGGAACAAAGGATAGCATCAGGTGATGTTTCAAATTCACAAATATCTTTCTTCCATCTCTGTATTCACAAATGTGGCACAATTGGGAACTCAGCCTATCAGTCCACTATTTGGTGACAATGGAATCACATCATAGCGTTGAATTGCAAGATCTTTCTTTGCAGTTTGTCTTGAATTTGCCAATAAGGTGTTGACAAGACCTAACAACTACATGACATGCTCATTTTGACGTAGATCTTCATGACCCAATAGATTCACAGATTAATTCATTTTGTGTGATATTTTACAACCCAAGTCGAGAGACTGTTGTAGATTCCTTTAGCAAAAGGATTCTATAGGAAGCAACTCTACCACGTCATGATTGTTCATGCCCAAGTCTCAAAAGCCTTTTAATAGGCATATTTCATCTCCCTCTCCATCTGCAGACTATCTGAATTCAATACACGATCATGCCATTATATCTTTGGACTGTGTCAAGGAAATATTTGATCACGTCTATCAAATCGAACTCCTGCATATCTATCCATATGCCAATGCTTGGCCTCCAACATCGAGCTCTTATTATGGTGGCCTAAACTATGTTCTATTACTTAGTTTGTGGGCTTTACAAACTAAATCCTTGTTTATTCATTTGGGACTGAGTCCTCATAGAACAATCCCATCGAACTATATCATACAGTCCAACACATTCCCTAGCTCGGCCCAATGGCGAGCTTGTTCCAATGGGTTCTGTTTTCTTGTCCCTAGCTTCTTGATTCTGCGCATTCAAATCCTCTTCGAGTTCAACCTTCTTTTCTTCACCGCCAACTCTTGAAGCCTTCAAATCCTTAGTCTCAATAACCACCCAGTTTCCTCCTTACTCTTCTCTATGTCCCTCTTCATGCATATCTTACTATCTTTGGCCAAATGAGAGACAGAGCTACTATTTGTTGCAACAATTTCTTCTTTAGAATCTCTCTTTTAAACTCCTCTCTAACCTCTACACCCAACTTGGGCTCAATACCAAAAAGAAAGATTTACAATCCAACCAATATACTAGTTTGGAGAAGATTTATCTCAACTAATATCCTACAGTTGAAAGATTTCAACCACTCCCCTCATTTGCTCTTTAATCCAATATTGGTTTCCAACATGGGGATTCTCTCTTACCTAATTTTACCTTTTCACTTTTCACTTTTGACAATTACATTTACTCTCAAGGTAAAGGTTTGAAATCTAAACACAATTTGGAGGGAAAATAAGAATTTGAAGTTGAATTCAACTTCACGCTGGAACATCATTTGAAATTTGCATGTTTGATGACCTCAACTAGTCCTCCATGAAGCTATTTTAGATGCTCCTACATCATACTCTCCCTATAGAAAAGATTTGAATCTTAGTTCAAATGAAATGCTTCCTCCATGCATTAGTCTTCACTATATTCCTGGATCCCAAGGTCTTGTTGTGAATGCCAATGTTGCTATTTGTCTTTGATAACATTTGTCTTTCATTGTGCTTTTCTTCCTCCTCTAGTATGTTCTTCTCCTCATTTCTTTCTCAGCTACCATCTCCCGCTTCCATGCTTCTTCATCTTCATACATGTCTTCTAGATCTTCTTGTTGTTCTTCTTGTTTCATGAGCTTCTCCAATGACTCATGTATGTCATTCACTTTAACTACCTTCATACCTGCATACAAAACATTCAAAGCCACCTTAGGATCAAAATCTTTAGGCCATGAAGCCTCTTGGCTGTCTTCACATTCTTGTTCCTTGATCAAAATTGTCCTTGTCTCATTGCTTTGCTCTTGTCTTGTTTCACTCTTCCCAATGGTGTATTCACCATGGCTTGTACCTTCATTCATCTCTCTTGAATGACCAAACAACTCCTCCAACATCTTCAACTCTTCCTTTAGTGAGATCTCATCTATCTCACCATCTTCATCAAACTTGGGCTGATCACTCACAAGGATTACTTGTCCTTCACTAGCCTTATTCTTCATCTCATCCTTTCTTGAGCTATCTTCATACAA
This sequence comes from Torreya grandis, assembly GCA_037957365.1. Classification (NCBI taxonomy): domain Eukaryota; kingdom Viridiplantae; phylum Streptophyta; class Pinopsida; order Cupressales; family Taxaceae; genus Torreya; species Torreya grandis. The sequence goes on from JARHVA010002524.1 coordinate 1,178,915, forward strand.
ACCAACTTATTCATTAGTACACTTATCAAAAGCAATTGAAACACGATTAAATTGTGTCTCCTTACTCTCTTCAATATCTGCTTGAAGCCATCTTGTTTGTTCTTGGTTTTTAATGAGGCATTGCTTTGCTACATACTCTCCCCTTTCCTCACCATCCATCCATTTGGAACTCTCTCCTTGCTACATATTAGTCCACATAGACAATTTCCATACCTCATTTCTCATGAAAGGATCATTAAATGATTCAAACACATCATCATAAAAAATTTGTTTACCTTTTACCGCTTTGGTATACCTCTCAAGCGTCCTATCTTCATGGAATGCCTCTTCCATACTCACCATCTCACCTTCATTCTCTTGGTTGCTAGAATCACCTTCAATCCTCTTCCATTGATTTCTTGGTGTTGTTGCCTCAACACTCACATCTTCTCTCTTTGCCTTCTTAGGCACCCACATTTGACTCTTTCTCTTATCAATTGACTTCACAAGCCATTTAGGCATCTTGTAACCATGCTCTTTTGACAATACTGAAAAACCAACCTTGTTTGTCCTTTTATTTTCTTGCACACCTACATTCATATTAGGAATATGAGAAAATCCAATCTTATAAGGTAAACTTGCCTGCTTGCTTACATGTTGCTTGCTTGTGTGCTTCACCATCCACTTAGGCATTATGTATCCATGATTGACTGCTTTGTGTGAGGACTTCATCTTCCTCTTGCCTCTTCTAACCTATGTATTAACATCTTCATGCTCACAATAACAATTAAAATCAAGCCTTAACACTTCATTTACCTCTTTGATAGCTTGATCCATGGAGCAATCTTTCTCTTTCTTTGTGCTTTGTATTTGCTTCTTCCACCATTTAGGCATCACATATCCATGGTTAATTAGAAACTTCAACTTTCTCTTTGCTTCTCTAACATGCATATCAATAGTTTCATGCTTATAAGAATAAGAAAAATCAATTTTTGGATTCACCTTTACCTCCTTAATGAGCTGCTCCATTAGTTCTTTGACTTGCATAGCTTCTTAATTATTTGTACTTTCTTCTTCCTTTATGCTTGACTATTCTGTTGCCTCTTCTTGGCATTCAATGGCATCATGGAATTCATTTTCATCTTCTATCTCTCCTCTTGCTTGTATGGGTTCCTCAACACCTCCCTCATGCATTAACCAATGCATCTCTTCTTCTTCCTTATCAACAACAAACTCTCTTCTCTTTCTTGCACCAATCTCTTCATTCTTCAAGGCCTTTATTTTGACCTTCATAAGGCTGCTCATACCTACAATTACCCATGCAAAGACAACATTAGATATAAAAATAAGAGACCACAAGGTCCCTATGAGTGTTCTCTTCACCAACACTCTCATCTTTTCAAGTGCTCTTCCTGACACTTTATCTTTTCTTTCTTCTCTTCTCTTGTTCTCCATAATGAGAACCTTCTTCTCAATCTCTTCTTCTTTTTGTTGCTCCCTTGGAAACCTTTTTATCTTCTTCAAGCCTCTATGGACTTCTCTCTTCTTGGCAATCTCATTTTTCCTTCTTCTCCTCTTCATTAGGAGATCTATTAGCCACTTCATCCTCTTCTTCATTAGCCATGCCCATGCTTGCTTGTCCATCTGCATCCAAGACTCATATCTATTTGAAAAATTAGCTAAATCTCTTTTCAAACTATCAATCTCTTTATTAATTCTATTACTATTCATACCTCTCTTCTTCTGGATGCTTGCTTCCTTCTTGGTGCCCTCATGTACCTTGCTACTCTGCTCTTTTCTCAGCAATATTTCCATTTCTGAGATCTTCACCCAAGTCTTTTCCACCTTGGTCTCTTGATCCCTTCAGGTCCACTTGTCTCACCCAAACCTTTCTCCTTGACTGGTCTTTTGACAATCTCCTTGATCTCACCTAGGCCTTTTACATCCTAGTCTTGTGATCCTTTTCTCAATCTTGCAACAACTCTTTATACAACACTTCAACAAACACAAATCACAAATCCAAGTTTACTTTACCTTGGGTCTTTCTCTTGAGCATTCACTTGCTCTCTTACTTTTGAGCTTCTCCAAGCTTCTCTTCTCAATTCTTCAAACTCCATCCTTTACCTCACCTAAGTCTATTTCACCTTAGTCTTTTGGCAAACTATCCAAGCTTCTTCTTGGATCTTCTTCTTCTTCTTGAGCAATTCACTATGCTCTTCTTCTAGAGCTTCTCTTGGCTCTTCACTAAGCCTTCCTTGGCTTCTTCTCCTCTTAAGCCTCAATGGCTTGACTGCCTTGAACCTGCAACTTCACAAAATACATTATCTCTGCAAAAAATGATTATAAAAGTACAAAATTTTCCCTTTTTCCAGGAGCTTACTAGCTCTGATACCAAAATGATACACACTAAACAGTCTCAGCTCTGATACCAAAATTGATGCACTGTCATCATTCTGCAAACAGGGCAATATTGATGAAGGTGCTATTCTAAAAATACCATCTTGGTTCTTCTTTATATTGGATAGTTTACTCAAATATTCCTGCCATAGCCACAGGGTATACAAAAATAGAAGAAAAAATATAGATTTTGGGTTTCTGTGTTCTACAGTGCATGCTCAAAGACTTCAACCTTGGTTATTAATGGTAGATGTTCATAATCGAGAACAAAGGCTAGCATCAGGCGATGTTCCAAATTCACAAATATCTTTCTTCCATCTCTATATTCACGAATGTGTCACAATTGGGAACTCAGCCTATCAGTCTACTATTTGGTGACAATGGAATCACATCATAGCATTGAATTGTAAGATCTTTCTCTACATTTTGTCATGAATTTGCCAATAAGGTGTTGACAAGACCGAACAACTGCATGACATGCTCATTTTGCCGCAGATCTTCATGACCTAATAGATTCACAGATTAATTCATTTTGTGTGATATTTTACAACCCAAGTCGAGAGACTATTGTAGATTCCTTTAGCGAAAGGATTCTATAGGAAGCAACTCTACCACGTCATGATTATTCATGCCCAAGTCTCAAAAGCCTTCTAATAGGCATATTTCATCTCCCTGTCCATCTGCAGACTGTCTGAATTCAATACATGGTCATGCCATTATATCTTTGGAATGTGTGAATGAAATATTTGATCACGTCTATCAAATCAAACTCCTGCATATCTATCCATATGCCAATGCTTGGCCTCCAACAGTGAGCTCTTATTATGGCGGCCTGAACTATGTTCTATTACTCAGTTTGTGGGCTTTCCAAACTAAATCCTTGCTTCTTCATTTGGGACTGAGTTCTCATAGAACAATCCCATCGAACTATATCATATAGTCCAACACATTCCATGGCTCGGCCCAATGGTGAGCTTGTTCCAATGGGTTCTATTTTCTTGTCCCTAGCTTCTTGATTTTGTGCATTCAAATCCTCTTCGAGTTCAACCTTCTTTTCTTCACCACCAACTCTTGAAGCCTTCAAATCCTTAGTCTCAATAACCACCCAGTTTCCTCCTTGCTCTTCTCTATGCCCCTCTTCATGCATATCTTACTATCTTCAGCCAAATGAGAGACAGATCTACTGTTTGTTGCAACAGTTTCTTATTTAGAATCTCTCTTTTAAAATCCTCTCTAACCTCTATGCCCAACTTGGGCTCAAGACCAAAAAGAAATATTTACAATCCAACCAATATACTAGTTTGGAGAAGATTTATCTCAACTAATATCCTACAGTTGAAAGATTTCAACCACTCCCCTCATTTGCTCTTTAAGCCAATATTGGCTTCCAACATGGGGATTCTCTCTTACCTAATTTTATCTTTTATCTTTTCACTTTTCACTTTTGACAATTACATTTACTCTCAAGGTAAAGGTTTGAAATCTAAACACAATTTGGAGGGAAAACAAGAATTTGAAGTTGAATTCAACTTCACGCTGGAACATCATTTGAAATTTGCATGTTTGATGACCTCAACTAGTCCTCCATGAAGCTATTGTAGATGCTCCTGCATCAGTTTTGACTAGAAATTACTTGAAAGTGATGTCGAATTATAGCTAGGATTTCACCTTCTTTTCCTTCATCATTCTAGACTATAAAATTAGCTCAGATTGATTATTGTAACAAAATTTACTCCTTTTAATAAATACAATCTCTATTTTAAGTAAGATGGTTTATTTTACATTTAAATTTTATTTCATCTTTATATTTGAATGATTATCGATGTTAGGTTAATTGGATCAATACTCTACTACTTAATGTGTGCCATGGTTATGATGTGCTTAATTATTATAATCATTATGTGAGTTATTTTGTTTCCCATTTTTTAGTACTAATAATTTATTTCTTGAAAAACAAATTATCATATAGTGTTTATGTGTAAACTACTAAAAAATCCTAGTACTCATCATTAGTGAGAACTCATATTGAAGGCATACTCCTAATTCCCTTAGACTCTTCCCACTATATGTTCTTAGAGGTAGAACTTTAGTGAAACTCAGTCTATAGTGGTATAACTATGACATAGTCACTTGGTTTAATGATCCATGAATTGAATTCATTTTAGATGTGGAGGCTTCCATTTTATACCTTACCTTTCCCTCTTTTTTATGTTTGTTTTTTGTAATTGCACTACCTTTTCCCCTTGTGTTTAGAAATAACAAGCTTATTAATCATATTCTCATAACAATATTTGACCTACATGTAAGACTTAAGATTGAAAATTTGGTAGTAATAGTGCATCTCTTTGAGACTATTCATGTAGAATCCATTTATGAAGTTAAATACTTGTAGCCATGCCTTGGGCTGATCCCAGATTAGTCTTGAAATGGAGGATGAAAGTCCATAGTTATCCCCACCATCCACTTTTTAAGGAATGCCAAATATCATGGACATTTCACGAACATGAGTAGATTGGAGTGAAAAATAGATGGTGCTAGAAGGAGGGATTTATTGGAATACTTCATGATTTTTATTGATTTTGTTTTATGGGTTTGTTGAGATTGGCTTATTGGTAATAACATGTCGATTACTGTTTCATTGTGAAGCATCCTAAACACTAGTTCACCTATTACCAGGGTTAGGTCTTACTGAGGTCGATTAGTAATTTTCCCCCTACATTTATATATAAAACCCATGTCTAATCAACCTAGACCTAATATGATTCCCATTAGTTAATCCTCACAACCTATCTCAAATTTATAACCTAATATGTCATGGTTAGTTGGCTCTATAATTAACATCCTAGGAGTCATCCATGATTTTCCTAGGAACCTTGAGAGGTATCTCCCTCATTTTAGTTGTAGCATGGGATAAACTATGAAATAACACATAACATATTACAAAACAAAATTGAGACTTCTAAATGTATAACATGAGGATGTAGCATGTAGGATTTTCCCCTTTACCTTAATGGACTCTACATATGATTGGTTACTCAACCTTCTTGAAGACTCTATCCTAAGTTGGGACCATTTTAGTTCTATTTTCCTTGCCCAATTTGTGTAAGTGATAGACCCTAGTGTCTTGTACCATTAGTTTACTTGCATTAAGAGGGAGCTTAATGAGCCTATTAGGAACTTTAATTCTAAGTTTCAGAAGATGTATATCTAAATAACTATGATTTATCAACCTAACCCTCAACTAGCACTTGAAATCTATAAAATCATGCTAGACCTTTAGACAACCATGTTCCTAAAGAGGGATACAACCATAGTAGACCTATCCTTAGCTTATGTAGGGGCCATCAAAGTAGATAGGAAATTGAACCCTCAAGGTCATATAATGACGCCCACTCCCAGTACACTACCATATATGCCTACATTTAACTTCTTGCCCAACATTAATTAAATGCCCCAATGCTTTAGCCACTTATTGTAATGCATCAACTCCCATTTGGTCATCTCAATTCAAACCAAAAATTGGGTTTCCTAAACCTAGGGAACTATGAACCGATTTCATGGAATTAACACCAAGTAACATTGGCCATGACTAATAATAACCAAATCACACCTCAAGAGTCCACTAAGACTGTGTTATATGCCACTCAATGGATGGTATAAAAAATTAGTAATGAATTCCTACGGATAAAAAGATAGGTGAGTAACTCTAATGCATAAAGTTCCAACATAAACTTCATATATCAAAAACCCAACATGAACTATAATAGTCCTCACAATCCCTCAAAACCTTCACCTAATAGGCATCCTGAGATCAATATATTCAAGATAGCCTTACTTAATTATTATTAAGTATATAACATGATAAAATATGGTGAAATGGACTGCACAGAGTTTGATTCTACTTTTGAAATCTTTTAGAAGGAGATGGAGGAATATGAGGTGGGCCCCAATCATCCTGAATCCTCTAACTTGGGTAAAGCCCCTAGTATTGCTATGGTGTTAAAAACTATGGATTTACCTATACATGAATAAAATGAGTTAGAAGAGGGTATTAATGAGGTACAATCATTTTTGGATTTTTAAAGGAGCAACTACACCCTTAGGAATAGGCAACAACAATATCCCCTTACTACCTCAACACCCCCTAATAACGGTATAATCCCACTAGACTAAAATTCTAGGAATGATCCCCCACAATCAAGACCTCAAGAACATAAGACACATATGGAGACCCCATCTACATAGTCAAGGATATGAAAAATATCAAGGCTAACATTACCCTTCATGATCTTGCTCAAATCATAGAGTAATGAGATCTCTTAATGAAATCTTTGACTCAAAAGCCATCCTTACAACTCTAGCCAAAACTAAGATAAAAACACACCACACACCAATGTTCTCATTAAAAAAAATAATATGGAGTTGTGCCCTTTATTTTTAACCATACAATTATTTGGAAATAATATTCATAACTACTTAGTAGATTCAGAAGCCTTAGTCAATGTGATGCCAACAAGCATATGTGAGAAACTCGATCTAGCCCCCATAAAATTGGATAAGGTAGTTTTCCAATTAGATAATTAAAAAGTTAAAGTGATAGGTGAGTTGATAAACATACACATACAATTGGAATTTGAGCCTAATATTCAACACATCATAGAAATCTAAGTGGTGGATATTCGAGAAGCCTACAACATGCTCTTCAACAAAGATTGGTCCAAAGCCCTAAATGGGTATATGGCCACAAATTTATCCCATATGTGGTTACTATGGAGAGGGGTAGCCAAAAAATAAGGGTAGATAGATAACCCCACATGAAGCATATTATAACCAAGTATAATGCCATTAATGAGAAGCTAAACCTAGTTTCCTCAGACCTAGGCATCTACACGCTGAGCACAAATTCTCCCAAAAACTAAACTATTCACAACCCAGGTTTAATTGTATTTTGATATATTTATATAAATAAGGCTAACTCTAAATAAGGCAATAAGGTTTATATTCTACTTATAGACCCCCTGGGGAGAAAACATCTAGCATCATATAGGTTGTAGTTGCCCTATGTAAATAACCTAGTAGAGTATGAAGCTCTAATCTTTGGATTATAATTTGCATTAAGACACAAGGTAAATGAACTAAGAATATCAAATGAATTTAAACTGGTGGTCAACTAGATCAAGACTAAGTTTCAATGTAAATTATCATAACTCAAAAGGCATAAACATAGAGCATGGGATATAATCAAAACATTTAACATAATTAATATCATCCATAATCCCCAAGAGGAAAATCAAGTACAAGAATTACTAGCATCTATGGTAGAAAAAATAACTTGCTTAGATGAAAATGAGCTTCAATATTTATATATAGAGATTTTCCCATGTACCTCTATCCTAGATGAGGTGAAAAACTTTTGGGTCTTTGAGGATGAGCAATAAATCATCTAATTCCTCTGTAATGAGGGAATATTTGAATCCTAAGTTATAGATGAGAAAGATAGAGACAACCTTAGGAATGAGTTTGATAAGGATACAATCATGAATATTCATAAGATCTAGATCCCAAAGGGGATGATCTCATTGGAAATAGACTTTAATGCGTTATACCCCACTTTCTAATAAAAAAACCCAAATTCAAGGATCAAAAGTACCGACTCATCAACATCAACCCTACAGAGAATCCATAAATGGTTAATGTATGTCTTTATTGGATGGATGATGCTGGGTATAAACAAGCACTCAAAATATTTCCCTTACTTCTAGTTTATGGATTGGATATAATCATACCATTCATGCTTAGGCTACCAACTTATAAGTTCATGTAATAATTCATGGAACTAGATGAGAAGGTGAATTCTAGACTCCTTGACCTAATTTAGCTAGAGGAAGCCCATGATGAAGATTTTTAAATATTTAACAAGCACCAAGATATAATCAAAAGGTTTTTTGATAAGAGGGAAAAGTTCAAGACCTTCATAATCTCTGACCTCAACTTAATGTGGGACAAGGTTCACAAAAGGAAATGCCAACATTTAAAATTTGATCCCTTCTTGATTGGCATATACCAAATAGATAAAATCCTAAGCCATAACACCTTTTATCTCAAATATATTGAGGGTAATTATCTATCACTTCCATTAATTGAATATTTATTGAAGCACTATTTCTCAGTTGTCCCCTCCAGTGTAGTGTCTAAGTAGCCTGAGCAGAGGTGGTAATGTATATATTAGATAAAGTTTATTTCATTATGTTTTTTATTATTATGTGATTTTATTTCATTTTGTATTTTGCCCCTCTGATTCCATATTTGTTTTATGATGTTCATTTAATGCTTGAATCTATTAGTAACTACTTCAGGGGATGGCTGAAGCCTAGAAGGACTGTTGAGAAGCAGGAAGACCCATTCTTCTTGGTTGAAACCTTTAATCTAAGTAATTCCAAGATGGTAATTGAAACTTTTGATGCTCTAAATTTGAGAGGCCAATGATTCTAAGAGAAATAGGTGGATTTTTAAATAGTGTACACCTTGATAGAGCCACCAAGCTACACTTAAAATAAGGTCTCAATAAAATACCAGATTATTTAAGTTAGTCAAAGATGGGCTAGTTATTCAGAATTTACTCATCATCCATTCACCCTTGGCTTGGTCCCAAAACCTTAATGGACAAGACTAATAAATGATAAAAATTTCATAATAAATCTTAAAAAAATAAATAAATAAGGAAAACATGTAGAATTTAAATTTTGAGTCTACCTCAAAAGGACTATACATGCAATCTCCATCGCAGGCTTTCTAGTTGGGATGGTAGTGGAGCGAGGTCATGAACGGGACCAGAGGCTTCTCTGTCAAGGCTATGGGCACTCATTTATTAGTAGAAAAATGATCCATCCATCTCCCCTCCAATACATCAAGCTAATAACACCATACATGAAGCATAATAACCAATCCATCCTTGATTATTCAAATAAATTTGGGAGTAAATGGAAAATGAAAATCACTTCTTACACATACTAGTGGCCATCTATAAGGTGAAAGCTCAATATGCCAATTGATATTATGATACTTTAATGTCTTGTCTTTTTTATGGTGAATAAATAACCCTATTAAAATCTCTATGTTGAATAAGGAAAGAAGAATTATCTAGTGGGGTTCTAAGTGCTTAATATCACTTTCCCCATGGAAGTCACCATTTGTTGTGGCCAACACACCCCATTTTATTTAAAATGGGGGACCCTCTAAAAATATTGTGAAATGGAGCTTCAAGTCCTTTCTTCTATTCTTATTTACAACATCTACTTAAATCCTTCGAATATATGTCGCTCTCATTTCCCCAAGAAGTAATGGGCATTTTTTATTTTTTATGACTAAGGTATATTTGCTCTTGTGTGAATCATGGTGCTAACCTTGTGGGATTGCATTCAATAGAATTACCAACATCTCTTTCCCTTCCCATAATAATAGAATTATCTCCCTTCATATCAAATCAAAATCTTAGTGACATATAAGTAAGTGTTTAATGTATTATGTTCCTTTACATTTCTTACTTAATTTTTTGTGTGAGTTTTGTAGAGCATGAGAGAGATTAGCTGAATGAGAAGGTACCACATCATCGAGTGTCAAAAAGGCCAGTCTCCCAAACCTATCAAATATGTCAGAACCTAAGAAATCCTTGTTGAATGGGAAGGTTCCCCATCACCAAGTGTCATAATGTCTAATCCTCTAGACCTATCAAAGATGCTAGAGCTCGAGAGATCCCAACCGAATGTGAAGGTGTCACATATCCATGTGTTAGAATGGAAAGTCTCCTAAACCTATTAGAGATGTTAGACCTTGAGAGAGCCTAGATAAATTAGAAGGAACCATGTCACCATGTGTTATAATGGATAGTCCCCTAGACCTATTAGATGTGTCAGAGCATGGACAAATTAGAAGGTGCCACATTGTCGAGTGTCAGAATGGCCAATCCCTCAAACTTGTTAGAGTTGTTGGAGCCTGGGAGACCCTGACCAAATTAAAATGTGCCATGTCACCTAATATGTAGATGAACTAACAACCACATAAAGCCCTAGAAAGGTCACAATAAAGTATGAATTGATGTGTCATGTGTTCTTTGGTGACACATAACCCTTTCTAAAGGAATGACATGGATTATGAAGTCATTCCTAGGTACCAACCATTAGTAGGAGGACCAATGAACATATGACACATGTTGGAAAGTGGGAGTTAACTATGAAAACTCTAAGAGATATGACCATATGCCTACCATGCACTAGGCCTTAACAAAATAGGAAGTTAGGCCTAATTGGACTATTTTAAAACATCTCATCACCATTTCTATATCCACCTCGCAACAGATGATCACGGGCTCTAAATTTAATTATGGATTTATAAGTAAAGGGATACAATCCAACCACCAAATCAAATTTGAATTTGCATCAAGTGAGCTTCCAAATAACATTAATATAGGGGGATGCATGCATGCATTTATAAAAACATAAAAGAAGCTAGCTAATAGTTATCATTACTACCTTCAAAAACTATCTAACTCCTAGCTTTCCAATTCTCACAGAGTACCCCTATATTTTGTGTTATATATACTCAAAACTTCCCTATTGCCCATTCATCTTGATACAATGTCTGCATTATCACCAAACCTAAAGGGCAATGCTGAGTACCAGGATACCACATTCTTGGTTAGATTGACCACATTCAATCACTACAAAAATTTATTCAAAGTGGTTGAGCAAGTCCCTAAGGATTTAGGCTCAGATAATGACCAATATGCAAAGTTTGAGGATGCCCTTATATCCTAAAATAAGTGTGGACTTCACAGATCTACAAAAAACCTAGAGGGGTTCCCTTGTGCGAACATATTGAGTAACATCCTTCATAATTCCATTTGCTTATAGGATGAAGCCCATAACTTAGTATGCTCACCCAACTCTCAACACTATATTTTTGATATATTTGAGAATACCTTCAAGGTATATTACTCCCTCCTAGACTACACCTTCTCTTACGATGTAGTGGCGGTAACTATTTGGATGGGGCCTACCATATATATGACATCCTCCCTAACTGAGCCGAGAAGCCATATTCTAAATGGGTTAACAAAGAGGATATCAATGCATGACAATTCTACACTATGACTCATTATTTCCATGATATTTCATCTTTCATAGCCATAAACATGCCATTTGAGTTGAGTATTACATGTAGACTTAGGGTTTATAACTAGCCTAAGGTAGAGAATGGATGCTTTTATCTCTATAAGCTCATGTGAGTCTAAGTTAACATTCTTTACATGATGTTCTAACCATTTTCATGTTTAGTCTTCCAAATTTTAATATATACAGTTATGATAGGATCTAAATAAGATTTTTAATAGGATCTCATGAAGATAAAGTAGTTACATGACCAAGAACTGATCATTTGAGCATAGCTCTAGATTCTATCAAATAGCTACAGATTATGATAATCAACTAAAGATTATGATAATTAACTATTAATTATGACAGTCATACTTTATATTTTCACAACTCACTACACTCTTGTCCACAACGTAGTCTAAGGCATTCTAAAATCTCTTCTAGCTATTCCATGATGATCTATGACCTCTCTTGATACTTTCTCTTTTTATACATGTATATAAATATATTTCTATTACTATTTAACTTTTCATTTATGAAAGTTTGTTGATATAATCTACAACTCTAGAATCAGATGATATGGATATATTATATGTAAATATTTAGTGATCAGATATGGTTAGATGTAGTATTTGTAATCCCATGAGGATATTTCTAATCCCATATGGATATTGTTGTAATGCTCTTCTCTATTTTGGCTATACCAACCAATCTCTCTAAATATCTCTTTATTCTAAGATAGTTGAGTTGTTACCTGGTTTCTAGGATAGTTTTTTTACATCTAATAAAAGGTGGATCTATGCTCAATCTCCAGGGCAAAAAAATATTGTAAGTTTTGTTATTTTGAATGCAAGAAGACTTCATAGTAGATTTTTCTTTTATTTTATGCATTAAAATAGTGTTCTAAAGACTGAGTTGATTTAACCCTAAATCCAAGGGTGAACAAGGGCCCACTCTCCAAGGAGTCAGGAGACATCAATTTTGGTAATCATAAGTTTATTTCCTATTTACTTTCAATTAGAATTACTATAAATACTCTATGTGATTAGATTAATAACTTGAAGGTCTGAATAGACTTTTAATGTGTTTGATTTTAGATTTGAATAAGCAATTATCATGCCTTTAATTTCATCAATCTTTATTCTGTAACTTAACTTAGAAGTGTGAATTTGAGATTTGATTTTAGTGTGTTTACAAGATTATGTGATTGCTTTTAGAGTATTCAATTTAGTAATTTGGTGTGTTTATATTTCAAGTAAGTGTATTTATTTCAATCATTAGTTTAGACTTTAGGAGTAAAAACTTAGGTTAGAACAACACCAAAAACCCCCAAACACCACTGCTAGATGAACCCAATAAATATATTACTGCAGACAACCTTGGACACTAGCCTTGGTAAGAAATGACACCAACACAAATTGGTTAAATGAAGGGGTAATAATGACACCCATCATTTTTGATGCCATTTTCAGATAATTTTAAAAATATGTTAGTAAGGTAAACACTCAAACTAACAATAAAAATATTAAAACATAAAAAATAGAATAAATTACTCTCTTGTTAAATACATGTATATGACCAGGCAAATGCATTCACAAGGAAGGTTTGTTCCAAAAGATCCTTATCCTTTAGGAGAAAGAATCAAATTACTTTTAGAAAAAAATAGAAAGCTTGAATAAAGAGATAAATGAGTATTTTTGAAGTACATCCCAAGATCTAGAAGAATCTTCCTCTACAAAAGTTAAACTTTCAACACTGAACAACCATAGGACCTTAAAAGATCTCCTTCTCTTAATATAACTCCATTTACAATGGGGAAAATATAGGCCATGTAGAAAATCCTCATAGGAATCCTCCTGAGAGGGCTTTCTCTTATCTTATTGTCTTTGAGAATGATGAATGCAGACCAATGAAAAATAGTTTCCCATCTAATCTACCTACCTTTAGAGGTTTGTCCATTGAAGACACAGATCAATTCCTTTTTGAGTTCAAAGTTCTCTATCAAACCTATGATTACACTTCAGACAATCAAAAGTTGAAGCTTTCTCCTTCTACTTTTAAGGAAGGAACAATGAGGTGGTTTATGGGACTAGTAGGAAACTCTATCAACACTTAGAGAGAAATGGAAACAATATTCATAAATAAATACCAAGATTACTATAGGGTCAAGGATATAAAATAATTCTTTTTGAAAATAAATCAAAATGAAGATGAAAACCTTGAAGATTACCTAGACCAGTTTAGTTTTGTCCACAATAGGTGTAGATACGAACTATTTGAGGAAGTGATCAAAAATATTTTCCTTAAAGGATTAGATGATTCCTCTAGGGATTATTTGAATCTCATGGGGAAGGAAGATATTATGAAACTAGACTTTCAAGAGATTACATGTTTATGTACCAACTACTCTAGGACAAAACCTAGCAATAGGAAAGGGAAACTAGGGGAATTTAGTGATGTAATCCAACTCATGGAGGAACTATCAAATTTCAAAATAGATATACTATTTAAAATTACAATAACATTAGATGGATTACAAGATAAGTCTAAATCTAACACTAAACCACTAGAAATCTATTATCCAAAGTGCATATTAAAACACACACTTAGAGAGTGTCCTCTAGACAAAATAAAAATATGTGAAATATGTGATGCATAGGTTAGTGACATAAGAAATTTTAGTTACCTTCCTACTCTTAAGAACCAATTAAAATAGAATATATATACCATAAAATAAATAAACTATGTTCAAAGACAAGGAAATAACTTCCAACAAAATCAACCACAATAGTTTGGATCAAGGATTCCTTTCCATAATGGGCATACACCTTAACAAGTTTGGGTAACACCACTATAGTAGGGAAACCAGGAATGGATGCCACACCAATGGATGTATTCCCTAACCTTTTCAACAAAATTAGATACCCCAAGGACATCAGTAGCCATGGGCAAATAAACATTGGGAATCCTATCCCAAACTATAACAAACAACAAAGAAGGTTTCCACAATAATAAACATTGATGGCTCCTTAAGGAAATCAAGCACCCCCTATAGAGAAAGTAAATAAACCTCAACTACTTACATAGCCAATAAAAAATCCCAATAATAGAAAATTTTATGTAAATGGACAAGGTGAAACCATAGGGGTAGGTTTTATTGAATGTACAAATATATATCTCAGGTCAGGAAAAATATTACAAGAACCTTAGATCATCATCATAGAAATGCCTCATGAAAAAGTAAGTCACCAAACTTAACCAGAGAAAGAAGAAGAGTTATAAGAGAAAACTAGAAAAATAGAGGACTTCGCCATAACTCCTCCATCTATTCCTTTTCTTGAATGATTGAAGGAAGTGGAAGACAAAAAAGAATCTAAGTTGATTTAATAACTCAAAAACTCAATATAGAAATTCCATTATTGCAAGCCATTAGGGACATTCTAGAACTCAATCAGGTGATCAAAAATCTAGGTATTAAAATACATGGTAGGAAAAGATAATATCCCAATACTATACAGGTTGATGGCAGGCGTATTGACTTATTAGTAGGTAAGTTACTTTTACCCAAATATGGAGACCTAGGGAGTTCTATCATTTTTGTAAAGATTGGAAAGAAGGAGATACCAAATGTATTGGTGGACTTGGGGAATTTCTATTAATGTAATGGCTATAGACACCATGAAAAATATATATCTAATAAATATGCAACCCACTACCACAATCTTACAGATGGTAGATCATTCCACTACTAAATTGAAAGGTGTCATTGAGGATATAACATTGACTATAGAGTCATGGGAATACCCCATTGATTTTATTGTTCTCTAGCCTAAAAAAATAATTTGGATACCCATTGATTCTAGAAAGACATTAGTTAAAAATAGTGGTAGCATTGATTGATTGTAGATTAGGGGATATGACCATCTCAAATGGTCTTAAAGCAAAATGCATTTCTTTATATCCACCTACATGACCATCAATCAATCTTGTCAAATAGTTATGGGTAGATCAACCTAAAGAAAAGCATGATAGTATCTCCTCTCTAGATATGGTCACAATCAATGATCATGTGGAAGAAGTAGAGGATGAGTTATCAATAAGTATCAGAATTGTTATAAATCTTGATAGTCCAACTATGAATCTTAACAGTCCAGCTATGAATTTTGATAGTTTCATTACGGATCTTGTCAATCCAGCTATGGATTTTGACAGAGCATCTTATAATGAAAGCATTTCCTATCCTTATGAAGTCCCATCCTTTCCCACCTCTTCTATCATGTTATATGACCATAAAAATATTCAACATAGTGTTATGCAATGGGCACATGAAGGTCAAAATTCATTCTTAACAACTTTCCATTATCCTTTAGTTGGAGTGATTTCTATAGGAGATAAATTTGTCAAAGATACTATCACATTTCATATGCTATTTCCACACCTCTATCCTCTCAACTCTTTGATGAGTGAATTCAAACAAATAGATTCTTCCCATCCAAGCACTAAGCAAATCATAGTTACACCAAGGAAGTTACTCAACATAAATAATTGGTTGATAAATGATCAGGAAGTAAAAGTCTTTGATGTACTTAGAGAACACACTTAAGATTTTTCTTGGGAATATCAAGACATGAAAGGAATCCATCAAAGTTTATGTACCCACCATATCTATATAGAGAACATTAAACTAGTAAGGCAACCTCAGAGAATAATTAATCATGCCTTAAAAGATATTGTGAAAACTGAAATAGAAAAGTTGCCAAAAGTGGAATTTATTTATCCTATTTCTAACAGCTAATTGGTCTCTCTTTTAGTTATTATTCCTAAGAAAAATGTAAAATGGAGAGTATGTGTAGACTAAAGGTAATTGAACAAAGAAACCATGAGATATTAAATTCATTTACCCTTTATTGACCAAGTACTTGACAATTTTGTAGGGAAAAGATACTTTTCTTTCTTGGATGGCTTTAGTGGGTACAACCAAATATAAGTGGCACCCAAAGACCAAGATAAAACAACTTTCATTTGTCCATGGGGACATTTTCATATATAGTATTTACCTTTATTTTATGTAATGCACGTGCTACCTTCCAATGAGCAGTCTTAACCATATTTTTAGATTTAACCAATGATTGTGTGGAAGTTTACATAGATGATTTTATTGTTCATGGAGAGTCTTTTGATGATAGTTTAAACACTATAAGAAAAGTACTAAAAATATGTGAAGAACACTGTCTATCCTTGAATGGTAGAGGGAGGAATAGTTTTAGGACATCATATTTCTATAAAAGTAATCCAATTGGATCCAAAGAAAATTGAAGTCATTTCAAATTTACATGTCCCTTAAAACTAGACTAATATCAAAATATTCTTAGGTCATGTAGGATATTATAGAAAGTTTATAGAAGATTTTAAAAAAATTATTGCTCTAATGTTTTCATTGCTTACAAAAGAGAGTGAGTTTGTTTGGAGTCCAGATTGCCAACAAGCCTTTGAGACCATTAAGGAAAAATTAAGTTCTATTCCAATCTTAAGAGGACCTAATTGCTCACAACTCTTCTATATCTACACTGATGCATCTAATCATGCTATGAGAGCTATTCTGGGACAAAAATATGAAGATGAACAAATGCATGACATATACTACATTATCAAGAACTTGATTCCAATTGAGATAAATTACACAAGCACTGAGAAATAATTCCTTGCACGATTTATGCCATAAATAATTTTAGACATTATATTATTGGTTACAAAAATTTTGTATATACTAATTATGCAGCTATTAGATATTTGATGAACAAACTAGTGATATGAGGAAGAATTATCAAATGGATATTACTTTTATAAGAATTTGATATAACAATTATTGATAAACCTAATAAGTTCAATGTGGTTGCTGATTTTCTTTCTAGATTGAACAATGCAGTGAAGAGGAACCTGGAGAAGATAGTTTCCTAGATGAACAACTATTTGTTGTAGAAAAATCACCTTAGTTTGCTGATATAGTAAAATTTTTAGCTATAGGGAAGTTTCCTTTTTATTTTACCAAAAAATAAAAGAAACGCTTGATTAAAGATAGTTCTTGTTATAAATGGATTAATGGTATATTATTTAAACTTGGACATGATCATGTTTTTTGCATGTGTGTAAATGAAAATGAATTGTATGACATAATTCATGTTTTTTATGATGAAATTGGTGGAGGAAACTAATCAGTTAAAAGGATAATATAAAATATCCTTAGAGCTAGATACTACTAGATAACTCTTCATAAGTAGGTTAAGAGATACATTTGGCAATGTGATCCATGTCAGAGAATGGGTAAACTCACACTATCTTTTGAAATTCTTCTCCATCCTCAAGTAGTTATATAACATTTTGAAAGGTAGGGTATGGACTTTGTTGGGTCCATAGATCCACCTTCTCAAGGAAATAAGTACTTACTAGTATGTACTGATTATGTGACCAAATGGGTTGAAGTACAAGCTATTTCATTTGCAAAAGAAGATGTAGTAGAAGATTTCTTATATTCTAGGATCATGTAGTGTTTTAGAGTACCTAAGGAGATAGTGTCTGATTAGGGACCTCAATTCATATCCAAAATGATTCAAGCATTCATAGAGATCTACCAAGTCAACCATATAAATTCTTATTCATATCACTCTGAAGCAAATGGATAGCTAGAGCTTACCAATAGAGAATTAGAGAATATTCTTACCAAGATAGCTAGAATTGGGAAACCAAACTTTCTGAAGTTGTATGCGCATACAACACTATGTAGAAGACCACTAATGGTTTTTTACCATATGAATTGGTGTTTGGTAAGAAACCTCTCCTTTCAATTGAATTTGAGATGCAAACTTTAAGGACTAAACTAGAAGTAGGAATTCACTTGGATGAAGCACATAGAGAGAGAATTTTACAATTGAATGATATAGATGAAATGAGAATATAAGCTTTGTATCAAATAGAGATGATGTAGTACCAAAGGAAATAATGGCATGATTTACATATCAAGGAAAGACAATTCAAAGAAGGAGACGAGGCACTTTTGTATGATTCTAAGTATCAACATTTTAAAGAAAAGTTAAGAACTAGATGGTAGGACCATTTTAGATAAAAAATATTTTTGATAATGGTTCAATACAATTACTACCGATAAATGATAATCAGAGGACACTCCTAGTTAATGAATATCAGTTAAAGCTGTACCAAAAGCCTTCTAGTAATGAAGAATTCATCTAGCTAGTACAAAATTAGTTTGGCCCCATGGAAGAACTTAGAGCTTCCATGGATATTGATCTACGAAGACAAGATGGCATTAATAAAGGAAGAGGATCCACCTCTTCTCTAAAAATACAAAAATAAAAAAAAAGTAAAAAAGAAAAATAAAAAAAATTCAACAATGAAAATCCTACAGGACATTGTTGACAGTCATGACCAGAAAACTAACTTGCCAGTTGATCATGTATTGCAAGATGAGCCTTGATCAGAAAACCATTAAATAGCTGGTCAATGGCAAAAACTAAAAAAATCAAAAAAAGTGAGTTCATAAATTCAGGAGTAATAATTAATTCTCCTTGTTCCAAAGTAATAAACATTGATATAGTCTTATTCTATAACATTCCTTAAACTAATTCATGCAATTTATTTTGTTATAATAGGTGAAGAAGGTCAAACAAGGACAACATCATGGGTTTGTAAGGTATAGTGTCTATTCTTTTACTAAGGGTTAGTTTTTGAATTTCTGAGTCTACATGTGTATGCTCAAATCTTTGGAAAATTTTCCATAAAACTCTATGTGAAGGATATTCCCATGTCAGAAGGGAATCTTTTCAAAAAGTCACCTTTTGAAAATTTGATTATATGATACAAAATTTGTCATATCAATTTATAACACACTTCCATTATAATTCATGTGGATAAGTGATTGATAGATAATTGGTGATGTAATGATTGCAAATAAATGAAAAGGCAAAATTTAGTAATCATTATCACTCAACACATTTGGAAGCTTCAAGTTTCATTAGTAACATTAAAATAAGAAGGATATCATTGCTATCATAATCCATTTCTTTCCAGTAAAATGTCATTTCCTTCTTGAGTAGAGCTATAGATTGATTGTGTCTTGTGCATAATTAAAAATAATTTAGAATGGGGAAGAATAAAATTCTGAGCTTGAATATGTGGATGGTATCTTAAGAGATGAACAAATAAATCAAGTGTTTGTAGCAGCATAATCACTTGAGTTTCTCATGAAATTCTAGGGTTTTAACAAAACCCTTGTTATATATTTCATCCTCCACCTAAAGATGGATTTTTATACTATTAGAGGCATACAAATTCCATTCTCCAGTCAGGTCATTGGCGAGTTATCTAGAATTCTAGATGAAGGGGATAATATTTTAGGAAGATCCTCCTTCAATGGCCTCATCCATATTTTTAATGGCGAGGGAGAACTAATACTAATATATGTTCAAGATGTCAAAGGTAGAATCAAAGGTATCAGTAAATATTCCTGTTTTAAACCTTAGAGGTTTGTATCTTTTTGGATTATCAAATACTTAACTTGTGAGCGTTAGTGTAGTGTTTTAAGTTCTATTATAATGATAATGTTGATTCATTTGAGGTATGGCATGCAACAAACCCAAATAAACTTACCCTCATTTTTTTTAGGGTTCATTCAAGTCATGGCTATGAGGTACCCTAATAACCCATCTGCTATTCACCATCATGGATTCATTCAATTGATAATCCAACATCATTTTCTACATCAAGAGTATGGCACAAAAGCTTAGATTGCTTTTCGTGAAGGGAAAAAGAGGAAATACCTAAAACTTGCTAAGAAAATACTACAAGATCCTCTTTCATTAAGCTCTATGGCTCCACCAAGGATTTATTCATCCAAATTAAGTACTCTTAAGTCCATTCTAAGTACATGATCAATAATTAGGGATACTGTACTTAGACCTCCAAGTCCCCTAAATGTAATTGCACCTTTAGATCTAAGTAGAAAATTAAGACTTAGCTCTTCCATAATAAATCCTAAGCAATATTCCCAAATTATTTTTACATAGGAGCCCATTCAAGTCATAGAATATGAACCATCAACAAATCCTATTTCACATCGAACCTCACATGAATAAATTCTTCCTCTACTAAGAAGAGAAGGGGAAAATTGATATTAGCCGCTAATGATGTCGAAGCAATAGATACAAAAACTCTCAATAGTCTACGATCGAAACCTACTACTACTATTAGTGGAACACAAGACAAAGAGGAAGTGGAAACTCCTTTTCCACAAGATGGTTTTACAGAGACTATTTCTAAGATTGTTCCTGCTACCTCCTCATAAACATCTCTTGATAAAGGTAAAGCTCCAATGATTGACGAAGATGCTCAACCCTCCAAAGAGAGATGATGTAGAATTTTAGCATGCCTTGGCATTATCCCAATTGGAAGCTATAATCAAGTAGAATGCAAAACACATTGCTGAGCTAATATCTTTAGCCCAAAGTAAGGATTTTGTCATCTCTCTTTTGTTAATATAAATAGAAAGCATTCCAAATCAGTCCTTTGAGAAAATAAATGAATCTAAGAATGAAATTGTTGATTTTTGGAGTTACACCAAGACACTTGAAGAATATAATACATCTTTGAAAAGGAATCTTCTAAAATTTGAATAAGAGAATTCTAAATCAAAAGCTCAAATAAATTCTAGTTCTTATAATATACCTCCCAAACCCATGATAGAATAGGGTTGCTAAACCAATTTGTCCTAACCTAACGTTAAAATCCATTGGGAGTAAGTTTGTTTTGAGCTTGGAGAATTTAAGAGGAAAAACAAACTTATTGGGAAGGAGAAATAATAATTGTAAGAAGACTTGGCATAGGCACAATAGAATGAAGAACAAGCTAGACAAACTATACACTTCACTTGTCAACTTGATGAAAAGTTGTTAACTTATAGGTTTCCTTCACCTTCATATAGTCTATTATTGCATGAATAATTTTTTAGATGGTAGTTACTCTAGATTTCTTGTGGTTTGCCCCATGAGATTAATACAAGTGAGGAATTATTGATAGTCTATTAGAATAGTATCCCTGATAGACATGATTTGTTATGTGAATTTTTTCTATGTGATATCATTGTAGGCAACATAAATAATTTCTTGGTCCATTTATTTGTTGGAGAATTATAGTTGAGGGTTCTTCTCTCCACATTAAAGAATCAAATAACATGGCAAGAAAGAAATGATGATCATATAAACACTGTAAGGGAAGTTGGTAATGCATTAGACCCCAGTTCAGTAATGCATAATAGATATTGGAAAAATTCCAAAGTTTCTATTATCAATAGCCAAAAATCGATGATCATTATCTTTACTCTATGCAAGATGACATTATCAATTTTGGATTGTTTGTCTATCATTTCTTTGACCAAGTAGTGACTATCTATCGACAACACTAGACTTTGTTACCAATCCCTATAAATCAAAGAGAAATTATATCTCTTACCACTAACATATGGATCCTTAGAAGGGATAAGGCCATCACATAGATAATTATTGATATACTTCAAGGAGGAAAAAAAATTTGGATTGGGATCAGATTCAGGCCTCCTCTATTACTCTCTCCTATGTCTCCATGGCATAATACAGGGCCACATCTGATGAATAGTTTGCTATTTGGATTCATTTTGTTAATAATAATATGGGATTTACTCCTTTCCATGATGTAACATTTCAATATTTGTACTTCATATATGATCTTAGTCTCAAGTTGGAGCAGAGGATTCACACTTATGAGGATAGGAGGAGTTAGTTTGTAATGAGACTTGCAAAAGGTAAGGTGTGAGGGAAATGATGAGTCCACACTATGACTCATTATTTCCATGATATATCATCCTGCATATCCATACACATTCCATTTGAGTTAATAATTACATATATTCTTAGGATTTATAACTAGCCTAAGGTAAAAAATGGATGCTTTTATTTCTATAAGCTCATGTGAGTCTAAGTTATCATTCTTTGCATGATGTTATAACCATTTGTATGTTTAGTATTCCATATTTTAATATGTATAGGTATGATAGAATTTAAATAAGAGTTTTTCTAGGATATCATGAAGATAAGGAAGTGCCATGACCAAGAACTAATAATTTGAGCATAGCTCTAGATTCTATTAGACATTTATAGATTATGCCAATCAACTATGGATTATGATAGTTAGCAATAAATTACAACAATCAGCTATAAATTATGACAATTGTGATTCAGATTCTCATAACTTAGTATGGTATTATCCATAACATGTTCTAAGGCATTCTAGAAGCTCTTCCAACTATTCCATGATGATTTAGTCACTCTCTCGATACTTTTTATTTTTATACATGTCTATATATAGATTTCTATTACTATTTAGCTTTATATTTATGAAAGTCTATTGATATAAGCTCCAACTCTAGAATCAAATGATATGGATATATTGTATGTGAATATTTGGTAATAAAATATGGCTAGACATAGCAATTGCAATCCCACAAGGATCTTTCTAATCTCATGTGGATATTGTTTCAATGATCTTCTCTATTTTGCCTATACCAACCAATCTATCTGAATATCTTCTTGTTCTAAGATAATTGAGTTGTTACTTGGTTTTTAGGATAGTTTCTTTTACATCTAATAAAAGGTAGATCCATGCTCAATCTTTAGGGTACAAATATATTAAAAGTTTTGTTATTTTGAATACAAGAAGACTTCATAGTATATTTATCTTTCATTCTATGCGTTAAGATAATGTTCTAAAGACTAAGTTGATTTAACCCTAAATCCAAGGGTGAGCAAGGGCCCACTACCTAATGAGACATGATACATTACTTTTGGTATTTATAAGTTTATTTATTATTTAATATTAATTAGAATTAATATAAATGTTCCATGTGATTAGATTAATAACCTATAGATCAAAACAAATTTTTAATGTGTTTGCTTTTAGATTTGAATAAACAATTATCATTCCTTTAATTCCAAAAATATTTATTCTAAAACTTAGCTTAGAAGTGTGGATTTGGGATTTGATTTCAGTGTGTTTACTTTACAACATTGTGTGATTGATTTAAGAGTATTCAATTCAATAGTTTGGTGTGTTTACATTTCAAGAAAGTGTGTTTATTTCAAGAATTAGTTTAGACTTTAGGAGTAGAAACTTAGGTTAGAACAATACCAAAAACCCCCAAACACCACTATTAGTTAAACCCAATAATTACCTTACTGTGGATAGCCTTGGATACTAGCCCTGGTAAGAAATGATAAAAACACAAATTGGTTAAATGAAGGGGTAATAATGACACATATCAATGCATACATGGTCCACACATTCTAAGAGGAAGTCTAGGTATGCATGATATTTATGAACTAACTCTTCATGGCCCATGACTACCTACACATCAATGAGCTATGGGTGCCTCTCCTTCGCATGATCCTCACATGCTCAGAAGTCCTATACATAAGAGGATTGATCAACTTCTAGTTGGTCAATGCCATCACAAATGCTTGAGCTAGAGGTAATTTATACATTATGAGCTACCTATTAGATGAAATCTATGGGATACTCTCTTTCAAGCCTTTAGATTTTCCTACATGGGTTCTTAGGGGCTCGGTAGTCCATGTGGTCTTGTACAAGCTATACGGACACTAGTTATACAATCACAGACATATGCAATCATTTATACCTGATGGTATATCATGACATTAATGAGGCCTCAATACCCCAAATATCGAATGAAATTAGATATTCCATCATAGCCATTAAGGACTAATAGATTTACAAAGATGACACTGTGATTTAAATTATTGGTTTCCTTAAGGACCCCCTCTACCTATTATATTTCATCTTAGACCATCTAGAATATCTATATATTTCCTATCATCTGGTAGAAGGAACCTTCTAATTCTACATCCAACATTAATAAAAGGCATGCCAACCATTTTTAATCACAATTGATTACCATGTCTACAAAGCCTTCCCTCCAATTCAAAATATTGTAGCTGGGAGATACTCCTTCACCCTTAAAAAATGCAAGGTCTGATAATGGGACCTCAAAGGGATAATCAAAGATTATTTGGCACAATACTCAATCCATCTCAATATCAACTATGGTCATTAGGCCAAAAATGATGATGAGCTATATCTGAATACTAACGATGACCAAGAGGTGCTATCCCAAATCATGGTGAAAAATAATAAGAAAGGAAAGAAGGTTCAGGTAGACCCCTCTATGCCTCTTCCAACTCCTACTTGGTCTGGAGAGAACCC
This sequence comes from Torreya grandis, assembly GCA_037957365.1. Classification (NCBI taxonomy): domain Eukaryota; kingdom Viridiplantae; phylum Streptophyta; class Pinopsida; order Cupressales; family Taxaceae; genus Torreya; species Torreya grandis. The sequence goes on from JARHVA010002524.1 coordinate 1,203,760, forward strand.
AACTCCAATAGATCCTACCATCTCATGGAGAATCTTTCAGGGTGTTTTACCACCTTCTCTTCATGGTCTAAGTCCAACTTTGCTTCTTCTAGTAGCTCCTATTCCTTGTGGTTTAGATCCTCCTCTATCTCCTCTAATCACTCCATGTCCTTCACCTCTACCTCTACCTCCTTTAATATCTCTAATATTCTAGTAATGGTAAATCCAAGCCTAAGCTACTTGATGCTAGGTATCCCAGTTAACCTTGGGTCACACAAACCCTAAGGTTTGATGTGGATAGAATCCTAAGAGCAAGCCCAAAATAAATCTCTTAATCGGCACCCATCTGGCTTCCCCCTCTGACACCTATATCTTCTCTCATTTCCCTTGCACCCCTCACTCCTATAACTTTCTAACTCCTAGTTTCAATACCCACTAGTTCTAATCTGCCTTGATAAATTACCTAAGTGGTGCCTCCTCCTTTACCCATTATACCCCCTTCATCATTCACCAAAATACATTTGGCCTCAGTCTTTTTGATCATCCTTACCTCTTTATTCCCATTTGATCCTTCAAGATCACAACATAAAGTATTCTTGGTGTTTTCTTTAGGAATGCCTTTATCAATAGGAGTAACTAAAAATTTTAAGCTCATACCACTTATAGTAGGGTCCATACTAGTGCCCATTCTAATTATCCTGATGCTTCCCTCAGTAGCTCTGAGTCCTCCACAATCATCTTCAGTGGCACCTATCATCCTAGTCAACCCATCTACTACAACATCTAAAGCCAACTTAAGTAAGAGGCCAAAGAAGTAGCAAAAGGCAACTCACACTCTAGCCCCATCCTGAAGGTTTTATGCTCTAATGCAACTTCCTCCATAGGCCTCAATAGTTCCTTTAACCTTATCTATAGTATCTTGATGCCTAGCTCCCTAGCCCTCTCTCTCCATCACCCAAGGTGCCATGGGACTTGCCTTCAACCAGTTCATCTCTTCCATGCTCTTCAATGACCTATTCTTAAGGGTAATTTATCCTTAGGTGAACTTAACCCAAAAATAGTGATAGGGGTAAATGTTACCTTGGGCCTCCCCTTTTGTTCTCCCTCCTTTCACTCCCATGCCCCCTTCACCTCCACTATTTTACTCATTCACTCCTTCCACTTAATCCATCTCTCCTCCACCTCATCCTCTACCCTTCACTACCATTTCATCCACCCCTTATACACCTCACATAACCCAAATAATGGTCCCGAGGTCATAGGCATTGGAGATGACTACCTAGGGAAACCTAAACATGCAATGGAGTTTTTATCGAGCCTCCATAAGCATGAAGAGGATGTTGATGCAGAGGTTTTTACAAGTGGGAAATCCATTAGTTTGGCAGACCCATCAAGATTTGTTCTACCTCACCAAGGTAAGGACTTCCACTCTAGAATAAAATATGGCTGAGGACCCCCTATCTATTCTTTGGGATACCTATGATATGTGCAAGAAACTCCTTGAGGACATGCAGATTCAGGTTCAAAATTTAGAAGACCAAGTGAAGAGCACATTTAACATCGATCTAAATGGGTAGGTCAAAGATGCCCTCCTATTACTTTTTTTAGTTCTTGGGAAAGTAGTAGAGACTCTAGCTGAGACCAATGTACTTATCTAGTGAACCCAAACTTACATGGAGAGGATTGTAGAGATCAATGGGAAATGTTAGATGCAAGTGGTGGTCAACAAAGGAATGTTATCAAAGCTAAAACTTATGCTAACCTCAAACTTAGGGTTATACTAAACATACACTGGGAACATAAAGGCTTTAATAGAGGAGTGGTTGGTCATGGCTTGCACTATAATGGGAAATTTGGAAGAGGGAAAGAAGAATATATTGACTTACTTTAAGGAGGTCAATATCACTATGTTATTCCACCTGGCTGACACCTTGATCAATCAAGGGGAATTAAAAGTCCACCTAGGTCAATTTGACCAGGTCATGAGGGAGAAGGTTGCTAGAAAAAACCAAGATGGGGCTTGCGGGGTGCTAGATTTATCAATGCAATCCATGACAAGGATCAACCAGGTTTATAGCATTTAAATGTCAATGGAAGTACCCTTCCAAGTCTCCTAACTACTGGTGACTTAGGCCAAACATATTTAGGGAGCTCCCAATGAACCTTGCCAAGTTGGATAAGGAAATTGACCTCATGGCAGTTGCATTGGAAGCTAAGAATGCCAAATCAAATAAGTTAGGATCTAGACCTTCTCAGTCACCTCCTCATGTCAATTTGTGGTCACCTACATATATATTGTAGGTTTGTAAGGATTATCTTGTTTTAAATTTGAAATACATTTATTATTGTAATGAGTGGCCATCATGGCCCAGGATGGGATCCTCATGCTAGTTGGGGGTGAGCCCTATCCTTATCTATATAAGGAATAATCATATTATATTATAGGGTCAACCAAAAATTGCTCGAAAGTGTTTTTAGATTATAGCTAGGATTTCACCTACTTTTCATTCATCATTCTAGACTATAAAATCAGCCCAAATCGATTATTGTAACATCATTTACTCCTTTTAATGAATACAATCTCTTTTTTCTTTAAGAGGGTTTGTTTTACATTTTAATTATCTTTCATCTTCATGTTTGAATGATTATCAATGGTAGGTTAATTGTATTAGTACCCTATTGCTTTATATGTGCCATGGTTCTGATGTGCTTAGCTATTATAATCACAATGTGAGTTATTTCATTTCCCCTTTTTTAGTATTGATAATTTGTGTATTGAACTATACATTATCATATGGCATTTATGTGTACTCTACTATAAAATCCTAGAAATCATCATTAGTTAGAGCTTATATTGAAGGCATGCTCCCAGTTCCCTCAGACTCTTCCCACTGTATGTTCTTGGAGGTATAAATTTATTAAAACTCAATCTATAGTTATATAACTGTGGCATCGTCACTTGGTTCAATGATCTATGCATTGAGTTCATTTTAGACCTAGAGGCTTCCTTTTTATGCCTTACTCTTCCCTCTCTTTTGTGTTTGTTTTTCGGAATTTAACTACTCTTTCCCCTTGTGTTTAGAAATAGTAATTTTAATACTCAAATTCTCATAAAAATATTTGACCTACGTGTCAGACTTAAGATTAAACTTGCAGTGGTGATAGTGCATCTCTTGGAGACTATTCACGTAGACTCCTTTTATGAAGTCAAATACCTATATCCGTGCCCTGGGTTGATCCCAAATCAGTCCTAAAATGAAGGACAAAAGTTTGTAGTTATCCTCACCTTCCCCATTTATGAAATTCCCAATCTCATGGGCATTTCAAGAATAGGAGTAGATTGGAGTGAACAACAAATGTTACAAAGGCTAATGACACCCATTGATTTTAACTATGTACAACTTTCTTCTAAATCAAAATAAAATGAAAAAAATGTCATGACGTGTTCCAATAGTAAATTAAAATAAAAAAATATGGGTGGAACCTATTGAAATAGTTAAAATGAAATAACCATTTACTTTTAGTTATTATATAACTATCATTGAATGTTGATTGGTCCAAACTATTATTAGATTATTTATACATTAAACATGTCATATTTGCAAAGTATTGTATTATCAAACATCATTTGGTGATTATAAAATTAACAATTGAAATTTAAGTTGAAATATATTTTAATATGGATATATTAAATTTATATATTTATATAGAATTATTATTTTATTACTTATTTATTTAATAAAATTAAGTGATATTTTGTTTTCTTACATTATAAATATTATGCATAATTTACTAATAGCTTTTTCTTTCTACTTTAATTGATTTATATCAATTATAAATGTAATGAGAGTTTATAGAGACCATACCCTATATTTCTAGGATGATAAATTATACCTCCTTATTTACAAGTAATCTTATTTGGAATTCATCATATTTAATATTAGATCTTTTGTAGTGATTGAATATGATCGTTTCTCTATTTTAGGTGGTGACCTATATGAGTGAAAATAATGTTATGAAGGCCTTGTATTAATATGTTGATAGGTTAGACTGATAAGCATATTGAAATGAAAACCATGGGTGGTGGTGTATTGTCATGTATGTGGATAAATAATTAATAACAAAATTAAATTTGACATTTATTTCATCATCACAAGATAATTTCAATCTTAAATTTGACATCCATTTAATCATTACTTAGAAGTTTTTATTTTTCACTTTGAGAAGTCAAATTAAAAATTGTAATATCTTGGCTATACGATATATTTTAAAGTCCATTTTTTATTTAAAATATTATTTCAAACCTGACATATTGATATAGCTAGATTGATGATATTTATCACCAATCAGTGGAATATTTTTGAAAAAGGTAATGAAGTTATTAATTAATGAGGTATATGTAAAATATAAGATAAGAGCCTTGAGAATGATATTTATTAGTGTTTTTTAAATAGATACATTTAAGATATTTGCACTAATTTATTTTTAAGAACATCTAATATGAATTATCCTCTGCATCTTTAGTTTTGATTAAAAAAATGAAATGAGTTTTTATTTTCTTACATTATGAGAATTTTGAAGAATTTACCATCGTGTTAAATTATTTCTACTTAAAAGTGATTTATAATGAACTTGGATATAAGGGTGTTTCTAAGGTTAGTACATTACATCCCATGGGATCATCGATTATGACCATTATCCATATGATAGTCTCATATGGAGTTCATCATATATGGTGTTGGACCTTTTATGGTGATTGATGATAATGGCTACTCTATTTCTTGTGATGACTTAGATAAGTGAAAATGGCCTATTTTGAAGGCTTTGCACCAATATACTTATAGAAAAATTCACTTTGGATTACTCTCTTCATCTTTAATTTTGGTTCAAATTTTACTTTTACCCAAGAATAGTTTTTCTTTAACACTTATATATTTTTTTATTTTTTTACAAATTATTTTTACAATTTTTTTTACAAATTAATATTATTTATAATTTCATTAAAAGTAATATATGAAGATGGCAAGGCATTCAAATATTTATATAATAGTTAAAATAAAATATAAATAGTAGAGGCTCAAGTTTATCATGTTTTAAGTTTGATGTTGATCAACAACAGTCTTTTTTTGTTATTGTATTGGCTGGTGTTTGACTTTTGATGTTTGATTGGGATTATTTATGATTATCTTCTGATTGCTCCTTGTATAAACAAAGGGATCATTTCAAATCCCTCATTTTACCTTTATCAAAAAATAAAAGAATGTCCAAGATTAAAATACGCTAACTTCAATATTGTTTTAAATTCTTTTTTTAACAGATTATATATTTCAATTGAGTTCAAATTTATGTAATGTTCATGTAAGTTGATACCTATAGTTAAATATTTATAATATTTAAATTTATATAACTATATTTATTTGTATTATGTATCATATAAAATTTAAAAACTCTCTATTATTATATATAACATCCTTAAATCTCTTTAAGGTCTATTGGATGGATGCCAAAATAAATGTAAAAATAATAATAATTTTTTTAAATAACTCTATAATTTTATTTGTGCATAAAAATGAGGTTATCATTAGATATATATTTATGATATATTATGAAATTTTACATATTCTTAAATGTGAATCATTAATTGAAGAAGTCTAGGTCTTGTAGTATCTTAAAATGGCTACATGGCCTTTAATTTATATCAATTTATGTCACATTTTTAAATTTGTCTATGTATGCCTAATTTGGTCTAAAATAATAAATATTAAATTAAAAATCCCCATACCTCTTCTTTAGCTCATTGAGACAACATCCATTTGATCTTTTTGAGCTTTTGGTTTATTCATTTAGACAATACTATAAAATCTTAACAGTCTTCGTGGACATTACTATATGATCTTGACAGCATTTTTATTTGACATTTAATGGATGATCCCATCTAATCTTTTTATTGTAATTATTATGGCCATTGGAAGTTAACATACATACCCATATTTTAAAATTTGAACTCAAAGTCACTTATAAATAGACATGTGTTGTGAATCATTTATAGACATAAGCATTATCGATTAGACTTCTAAAAATGGGCTTATTTTTGTTATATGAGAGGGATATTCTATGATTCTAATATTCTTAGTGATTTTATTATTATATTCTATGATGTCTAACTATTAGAGGGATAGTTAGTGGACACTAGCCACCTAAACTTGATGCTTTCTACCAGTATATTTTCCTTGAAAATTTAGACTAGAGATTCAATAAATGGAAGTATACAATGTATAGACATTTGAAACATTTAAATAACACTTTTATTGTTTATTCATGAGAGATATGTTATGAGTTTCCATCCTTACTTCCACCTTCTCAATAGTTTTTTCTTCCTCCATCTCTTAATCCTTCCTTTAAACCCTATTCCTATATTTACTACTAATAATTGATGTGATCAATTTTCTCCCAAAATATTTGATTCGGCTAACATCATTGGTCAAGTCAACCTTTTTATTTAGTTATATTACATTGTCTAGGCTGATGAAATAGGCTAAAACCAAGTTTTGATTCTTAGGGATCTAAATAATATTTATTTATCAATATCATTTGGCCCAAGATGGTGATGCATAAAATAACCCAATAGTCTAGCTGTAAATTATGAAGTTATATAATATACAATATAAAACTTAAAAATATTAAACCATAATACATTTGAATGTAGAATTGTGGTAGGATAATGATACTTCTCTTCAATGAAAAATAATAGGTTACATGGTGCATATGTGTAAAATGTGAAACAAGGCTCAAAATGGAGATTTTTGTGATTAGTAAGGATGAAACACTTTCTAGTTAGTTTTTTTTAGACTAGAATGTGAACAGATTACCATTCAACACTAGATTATCAAAGCATTCTAAAATACTCATGGGTTGAATGGATTATACTATATCATTACAAGAAATTAGTTATAAAAAGGAATGATTATGAAAAAATTAAATTCTAAAATGGTTGATGGTTTACCTTTACATAGGTGAAATGAATGGACTCTAGGGCACATGGTTGATCCAAGAGGATTTCCCAAAATTTGTTCTAGTGATACCTCCAAGTTCAGTCTCATAGCTTGATATTATTATTGTTCCTATTTAACCTTTTTAGTGCACTATGATAACCTATAGAGGTTTATGGTACCTCCAATATCATTAATATATCTCCAAAAGATGCCACTCATGATCATGAAGAGCTACAGTGTAATAGATGCAACTGAGACATGACACCCCTAAAAACCTACTAGCCATACCACAAAGGCCATCTCACACTATGCAGTAACTAGGCATTACACCTTTGATTTTGGTTGATGTATTCCCTATGCCATGCTAAGTGGCACTCCCAAGGCTTTAGTTATGCTATAAAACTTGTCAACATACTCAACACCTATCAATAAAGCCCCACAAACATCAGGTGATGAAGAGTCACACATGTAGTATTTATAATATATGTATAAATATTTATAACTTTAGTTATTAATATGAGTAGATGATATAAAACCATACATATTTATAAAGTGTGTGACATGTAATTAATGCATAAATAATAAACTTTATGTTCTAGCTATATTATCTCTCTCTTGATTATAGACATTTCATATCATACAACTCCCACACATGCATACAACACATCTAAATTTTCATTTAGGGTGTTATCCATTAGTTTTATCTTGGGTCCCAGATCAATTATTTAAGAGTGGTTCATCTTGTTCATGCACGTTCCATTGAACAAGATATGATAATTTGAATCTCAACTTCAAACTTTAAGATTCATCGGACTACTTTTTATGTTATTTCATTCAAGTTTATATGGCAAGATACAAAAACACATAAGATGCAATCTAAGAGATGATCAATGAAGGAATTGTAAAAATATTGAGAGTAAAAGACAATTCTATTCAACTAGTTTGTTGAAGTCCTCAAATGGGTGGTTTCATTAAATCATTATTTAGGTTAAGATATTGGTGGTCGAGTCTCCCTAGTTTTAAAATCAACTTAGATGTTCGCATGTTTGATAAAATATATATGAAAATATATTATATAACCAATTAGATCAATTAGAGTCCTATTTATCTATTAATGAATTATTTAATAAATATAAAATCAATATTTCACTTTTGAAAGATTTTTCACTCAAGAAATGGTGGCAAGTTTATTCTTTATGATTGAAAGACCAGATAGAAGAATAATATAATCCAACATGGGATAAATTACTAGAATATTTTAAGGTTGAATACTCCCTTGAATATGTCTATGTTTATTTACAAATTTATTAGAAAAACTTATTATAAGGATATGACCAATCATTCTAAGCCTACACTGATTCCTTCCAAGGCTTATATAAAGGATTAAGCTCATTCGAGTCAGAGAAGCATAGGATTATCAACTACCATAGTAGGTTATGCCCTTTCAATCATTCCAAAATTATGTTGTCTAGGATAAGGCAATGGGGGAATCCTATTATGAAACAAGCATTGAGGAAGAGTATAAGTTGAATGGAAAGAGGGACACATTTTTGGCACCAAATAAATTATCTTATTCAGACAACAAGCCACATAAAAATAGAACAAGTAAATGGTTTTACAACGACCATAAAAATAATTTAATCTAGCATATAGTTTCATGCTTAGAAGAGTTTTCTTAGGTTGGTAGAAATAGAGGATTATGAAGTCAAGCCCTCTATTGGAATCTTTAACTCAGATTCCTTAATGCATCTAAGGAGATGATATTATGATGCATATTAAAGTTTAGAGATGCTAGAATGTAGCAAACATTTTCTTAGTAGGCATATTATATTGAATCATACAAGTAATTTTTTTTATTAATATAAGCTATGGACATATATGCTTTTTAAGTCATCCCTTGAGCTGTTTGGAATAATCCCACATGCATGGAATGTAGTAGTTGGCTATAGTAGATTTAGTGTAAAAAATTTGCATAGGCTAATGTAAATACATACATGAAATATATTATAATTGTAGTGCATTATCAACAAGGAGGTTGCCCCTGTCTAAGAGGCCTATGATAGTGGAATGATTTCTTCCCCATAAGGAATATTGTATGGTGTTTCTTTACCAAAAGGGTTTGTTATGATCACATGTTTCCACTTGATGTTATTTTATTAGTTGTTCCATACATATAATTATATGATACCCTTCAAAATAAGTCTCAAGTTAGAGTGATTGAGTTTATAATGTTTATCACAATTTTGTTGTACATGAGCATATCTAAGAAAATAAACAAGAAACATAAAAATAATAGAATGCATGGATGAGCCTCCCATTGGTACTCAAGATTTGAAGAAAAAAAATTTTCCATGCAAAGGAAGAATAAGAAAAAAAAAATTAGATGCATGGTTGAGCCTCTATTTAGTCTTCAAGCTTTAAGGAATATATATTTTATTATGTAATGAAATTATAATCACTCAAAATTGGTATTTGAGTGATAAGAGTGCTAATTGAGACTACCTATCTATAGATTATCCCTAAACCTATCCTAGAGCTTATTTTCATATGTATCCAACCTTTATACGGACCATAAGCATCCCTAGTTAGATCTAAAGCAGTCCCAGACCCTTATTTCTTGATCCTAGACCTTTGTGCCTAGTGTTTTTCTAGATGGAAACTAGTGCCACATGGTGCTAGTGTCCCTAAAATGGCACTAATGTTATTGCCCTATATTTTCCTAAATAGATATCTTTTCAAAACTAAAGCCTCAAAATATTAGCCTAGACATCTTTTATCATCCACACAAGTAACAAAACAATAAATATACATGAATTTTATCCCTCTAACCACTAGATGGATATTAGATGGAAAATACACATTTAAAAATAGAAAAAGTTAAGAAAAATTAAGGTTATCAATCACTATTATGCCCTACTTCTACATCCTATGTAATGAAATTACTTCAACAATAAAGTAGAATGCCAGAAATATATCAAAATATGACTGAAATATATCAGAATATATGATAATAGACAAGCCACTTTAAGGGGGAAACCTTCACAAGCTTCAATAAGAGCAGAATTCACAATCTGATGTTAAACAATTACCCTCTACCTCCTATATATAATCTATCTAGGCCATTGTTACTCCATAGGCCGACCTACTAACCAAATGAATGCATAGAGAAATGTGATATAACATCAAAGAGGGATAAGTAAGCCACAATTTGGCTATTCCTATCCTCATACATGTGATAGGTTAGGGCCATAACATGCCCTTCCCATTCAAACCAATGTTGTCCTCAACATTAAGTAACTCTAGATGTTGTTGTAGAAAATATTCACCTTCGCAAGTTGCATCTTCACTACTTAGGTTCTTCCACTTGATCAGATATTCCCTAATATCTCTAGTTCTCAACCTCTTAGTATGAGTTTGGAGGATCTTCTCTAGTTCCAAAATGACTCATCCTTCTTCATCTAGTTCTGGGAGTTATGTCTGGGCTAAAACTATCTGTCCAATGACCTTCTTCAAACATGAAACATGAAATACTGGGTGTATGTGAGATGAATGAGGTAACTCAAGCTTACAAGCCACACTTCCAATTTTTGCAAAACCTGATAAGGGCCATAATACTTAGGAACAAGTTTGTTGTCCTTTTTCTATTACTTCAAGGACATCTACTTATAAAGCTGCAAACGAACAAATCCCAGTCACCCACCTCAAAATTTCTCTCACTATGGTGTTGATCTGCTTGTTGCTTCATCCTATTTTGTGCCAAGGCCAAATTCTCTCTCAAACTAGCCAAAACATCTTGTTGATGCTGAATGTGCTCCTCCACATTTCAAACCTTGGTTTACACCTTTAATGAAGAAGTGATCGAAGGTGGATGGTAACCATATAGTGCTAGAAATGGAGACATTTTAGAAGAGGTATGGAAAGATGTGTTATACCACCATTCTGCAAGTGGTAGCCATTTAACCCAATGTTCTTATTTATTTGATACAAAATAATGGAGATACCCCTCTAAACATTTGTTAACCACTTCTTTTTGTCCATTAGATTGGGGGTGGTAAGATGAGCTATGAGCTAGTTGAGTACCCAAATAGGAAAATAGTTCAGTCCAAAAATTACTAGTGAAAATAAGATCATGATCACTTACAATTATTTTGGGGGTTCCATGTAATTTGAGAACTACTTCCAAAAAAATAGCTGCTACTATACTTGTTGAAAATGGGTGTGAGAGAGCACAAAAATAGGCATAGTTTATAAGCCTATCCACAATGAGCAAGATAACATTCTTACCTTCAGAACAGGGAAATCCTATGATGAAATGCATGGAAACCTCCTCCCACCTTTGACTAGGAATTGCTAATGGTTGTAATAGACCTGATGTCTTAATTGTCTCACCTTTATTCTATTGGCATATCAAGCATTCTGCCACAAACTTTTGTACATCTCCCTTGAGTCCTTCCCAAAATAATTCTTTCTTAATTTTGTGATATGTTTTCAAGAACCCTGAGTGTCCCCCAATTGGAGATGCATGCAAATCCACAAGAATCTTATGCTTTAGCTCAAAATTTTTGCACAAGTATAACCTACCCTTATATCATAGGACATTACCTTTCCATTCAAATTTTTTAGAGGCTAAAGTACCTTACTGGAGATTTTGAATCAGAACATGTGTATCCTTGTCTTGCTCCTATTCTAATCTGGCTTCATCCACCCAATCTGCTTGCAATATGGATATTGCACAAAGTAATGCTTTTTTGGATGTATCTCATCTAGATAGTACATCTGCTACTATATTATCTTTACCCTTCTGATAGATGATTTCAAAATCATAACCCAACATTTTGGCTACCCACTTTTGTTGTTCCTTAGATGATAATCTTTTCTCCAAAAAGTATTTGAGACTATCATGATCAATTTTCACCTTAAAGTGTCTACCCATCAGATAGGGCCTCCATTGTCTAATTGCATGAAGAATAACCATAATTTCTTTCTCATAAATAGGTTTTTGTAGATTCTTACCTTTGAATTGATGACTCTCAAATGCAATGGGTCTTCCTTCCTGCATTAGTACCGCTCCCAACCTGGATCCAAAAGCATCACATTCAACAGTGAATGTCTTTGAGAAGTCTGGAGTAGCCAAAACTAGATTGGTGCACATAGATACTTTTAGTTTCTCAAATGCTTTGGTGGTGGCATCATTCCAATGGAAGGCATCCTTATTTAGCAATGCAGTGAGTGGAGCTGCTATGTTGCCATAACCTTGCACAAATATTTGGTAGTAACCTGTTAGTCCTAAGAACCCTCTGAGGTTTTTGAGAGTTTTTGGCATGGGCCATTCCATCATAGCTTTGATCTTCAGGGGATCAACTTTGACACCTTCATGGGAAACAATGTGACCTAGGTACTCTACCTCTTGTACTCCAAAAGCACATTTGGATGGCTTTACATAAAGTTGATGCTTCTCCAAAACTATCAGCACCTTTTTCACATGTTGCAGATGTGCTTCCCATGTCTGACTATAAATCAATATGTCATCAAAGAAAGCCAACACAAACTTCCTTAAAAAAAGCCTAAAAATAGTGTTCATCAAGCTTTGAAAAGTAGATGGTGCATTTGTAAGACCAAAGGGCATTACCAAAAACTCATAATGGCCTTCATGTGTTCTAAAAGCAGTTTTATGAACATCTTCATCTTTGATTCTAATTTGATGGTACCCTGAGTGAAGGTCTAATTTTGTGAAATAATTAGCACCATGTAACTCATCAAGTAAATCATCAATTACTAGAATAGGAAAATTATCTTTGATGGTGTACTTGTTGAGTTACCTATAATCTAGACACATCCTCCATGTGTCATCCTTCTTTCGCACCATAACCACTGGTGATGAATATGCACTTTGGCTATGCCTGATGATCCCTGCCTCCAGCATCTCATGGACCATTTTTTTTATTTCACTCTTTTGTGCATATGGATATCTATATGGTCTGATATTTGGTGGTTGACTCCTTGGAAGTAGTTGAATGGCATGATCATGTTCTCTTATTGGTGGTAGTCCTTTTGGCATGGCCCCAAAAATAGATGGGTGGTTATCAAGAATCATCTGTAGATGAGGATGTGTAGATGCTTTTATGGGTTGAACTTCTATGGAACATAATCATGCAATAATTCCCTTTGCCCCCTTTTTTAGTATCTTGGTCATCTGATGTGAACTAACCATTTATGGAGATTTTGACTATAATCCACGTAGTTCAATTTTCCTACCTTCAAAATGAAAGCACATGAATAGTTCTTAGAAGTTCATCTCAATGGTACCCAAGGTTGTGAGGCATTGGAATCCCAAAACAATGTCTGTGTTACTCATGGGAATAGAAAACATAGGAGAATCGATATTGTACTCACCCATAACAAGCTTAATACTATGGCATTTTCTTGAACAATTAATTATGCCACCATCTACAATCATGACTTGAAATTCTAGTGCTGGGTAGATGAAACAATTCAATCGAGTGGCCAACTTATGGTTGATGAAGTTATGTGTGCTCCCTGAATATCTCAACACTGTCACCTTCTGTTTCTTGAGGAAACCCACCACCTTAAGAGTTTGTGGAGTGCTAATACTTGCAAGTGCATGACAAGAGATTGTAGGTTGGAAATTTTTAGGTACCTCCTCTATCTTTTCCTCATCATCATTGGAGGCATCATCTTCTTTTTCATCTTCATTGGATCCCTCAATGTAGAATAACTTTATGTCCTTTGCTCCACTTGCTGTCATAACCGAAACATAATCCTTTTGCACGCTTCTCTTTAATTTGCTATGGGGTCAATCTGGTAGGTGGAGGAAATGTTGGTGTTGATATGCTATGATCTTTGAAGTGAGTGAATGGCTGCTTCTTATTGGATATGAATTTTTCCTCAGCTCCGTGTGTCATGATAATAGAATAAGAAATCTTAAGTGGATTAAACATGCATACCTCATGTTGAATGTGGTCCTTGAGTCCACCCAAAAATAGGTCATTCAAGTTCTCCTCAAAAATTGTCTCTACCCATAAGGATAGGTTCTAAAAATGATGAATATAATCCTTGATGGAGCCAGTCTGTCATAGTTTTGATAGTTGGCTGAAGTAATTCTCTGTCACACCATTGCCATAGTGTAATTGCAACTCCTCTATAAAAATTGACCAAGTGACATTGAGAGTCATCTTTTTCTTTTAAGTACACAACCATCGATACCAAATGAATTGATCAGGTTCAAGATACAAGGATGCCATGGTAACCTTATATCCACCTGGGATCTGATGTAGATCAAAAAAATTCTCCATTTGGTTGATCCAATTAAGTGGATCTTTTCCATCAAATTTGTGCATATCCACCTTTAGTACAGGTTCCTTTGTGGCATTGTAGTTAGATTTGAAGTAGACTGGTTGGGAGAACCACCCTGGTGGGGTTGTGCAATAGAATTAGTAGGATTATTTGACTGATTATTTTTCAAAGTCGTTATGATATCTACCAAACAATCTTGTATGGATTTCATATTAGATTGTATGTCTTGCACCTCACTCTGAATGCCTTGCACACTATAGTCAAGTTGGCTCACTTTATGATCTATGTCAAAGAACCCTAGTACAAAGGGTCTATTAGATCCCCCTTATGAATCCATATCTTCCTTGTTATGAGTTTTACCTAGAGTTTCAACACCCTTTCCTTGGCCCCGAGTTTGTGGACCTGCCATAAAAGGGCTTTATGATGTCGACCCTGATTGGCACTTTTTGACCCAACTTTGACCAAGTGATTTTGGAATTATGTCAGCCTCAAATAAAAACATACAAAGAATATACCACAGCCAAATTTTTTTAAGCTTTCCAAAAATGTAAATAATGCTGAAAAATTCTTTGAATTGTGCACTATAGAGCAATTTTATGAAAAACACTAAAATAGAGATAACTTTTGTAAAATAGATCCAAATAATATAAAATTTTAAAGAATGCTTAATTTAATTATTTCAAACCTCTAGTAAAAAAATTGCAGATAATTTCACAACCATTTTTCAGACATAGCCAAATTAAAAAAATTAGGTTTTCATCCACAAGATTGCCCAAATTACAGCTCTGGTACCACTTGTAATGAAATTACTTCAATAATAAAGTAGAATACCAAAAATATATTGAAATATGACTAAAATATATGATAATAGACAAGCCACTTCAAGGGGGCAACCTCCGCAAGCTTCAATAAGAGCATAATTCACAATTTGATGTTAAACAATTACCCTCTACCTCCTATATATAGTCTATCTAGGCCATGGTTACTCCATAGGCTAACCTACTAACCAAATGAATGCATAGAGAAATGTGATATAGCATCAAAGAGGGATAATTAAGCCACAAGTTAGCTATTCCTATCCCCATACATGAGATAGGTTAGGGCCGTAGCATACTACCATTTACAACAATCACAAACTCAGATTTTCCAGTTTTCTTTTCTCAAGCACATTCAAAGCACTTAAGGCCACTATCATACTAGCATAAATTACACTTATACCAACACTTAGGTGGGGATAAATACATTGAGTTTGATCCATATTAAGGGTATTGGTATATAGGAAACTCTCTTCATAGAGGGGTTTTGAGGATGTCCAACCTACCCTAATAATGAACACACTTTTCAACTCATACCCTATTTACATATAAGATTAGGGTTTACATAATAAATAAATAATTATAGGAAAAATACAAGGTTCAAGAATTCATGCATGCAAAAATAGACCCCAAATATCTAGACATAGGTGCACCTAGAATCTTGGTATAGTCCTGCATAGAGGACACTACTGCCAATACCATGACACTTCCACTACTTTTATAATAATGGTGTTATTGTTCAATTATGGTGTTACTATCCAATAGGGGGTTTGACACTAGGATCTAGTTTATAACACTCAAAATAGCTTCCTTCTTATTTTTTATCACTCAAATCATTCATAATAGGGGTTTTACAGCCAAGTCATTACTTTCACCATTTATTACTACTTTTAGAAAAGTCAAAACTAGTTAATTTTGTAACAAATCAGTGGCTATATTTATTTCATATTATTTATTAAAATTTATCAACTTAGATCTTTAAAAAACATATGATTTTCACTCACTAAGTACTAAAAGGTTAAAACATTTGGTGAACCTAACTTACATTGAACATTTCTCAAACCCTAACCCTAGATGATCTTAGGATTTGTATCCTTTCTATGTCTGTGTTCATATTTTAGTTCCAAATTTTTATATTTGTTTTTTAAAATCTTTCTGAGATTAAAAATCTATAAATATTTAAAGTATACAATAATTTATTTTCCTACTTACTAAATTACAATGGTAGAATTCAACAAATTTTTTGATGAGATCGATAAGAAACAACTACAAGATTTTATGTCCAAACATTCAGATATGCAAGATGACCTCATCACTATTATTTAAGAAGTAATTTAAAAATCAAACTATGGTCAATCTTCAACTCCCCCAACTAATAACATTATTACACCTATAGTAGGGATAACTCAACTAACACAAATAAAAAAGGTAATTCAATAACCTTTAATGATAGTTACACCTCTTATGGCTAGTTCCTCCACTCTAGATGTACAATCCCTTATGAACGAGGTTCATACACTGCAATAAAAGGTGTTACATATTGATAAGGGAGCCAATAGGCCATCACATGCCTTGGATTCTAATGTTATCTTATATACACCTTTGGCACATCACATAGTACCAACTCCCTTACCATCTGGATTTGTGGCACCTAAACTTACATTGTATGATGGTAAGGCTGACCTAGAGCATCATATTCAAAATTTTAATGCAACATGTTTAGACTATGTGTCTAATGATTGGATTCTTACAAAGTTGTTTCCACACAGTTTAAAATATTATGCATTACAATGGTTTTATGACTTACCAAATCAATCTATCATAGCATTCTATCCTTTGGTAAACATGTTTTTAACACACTTCTCCATAAATATCAGTGATAAGATATCATAGGCTCAAGTGGCACAGTTGAAACAAAATTCAAATGAACCTATTGTAGAGTAAATCTTATGATACATTATTATATTAGCTAAATTAACTAGATTTATGGTAGATGAAGAGATTTAGGACATATTTAAACAAAGTCTTCTACCAACATTACATGAAGCCATCTTGTTTAAGAATTTTCCAACATTCATAGGTTTGTGGCACATGATAAAATAAAGAGAAGTCAAGATTCTATCAATGGGTAAATTAAAATTTACCAATGGATTAAAATCAACTAATACGAGTTCAAGTAGGCCTCTATAAAAGGTATAATTCACTAAAAACAAGAGTGATCAAAAGGCCACAGATAATAAAACTTTAAATCCAAATCCTCATTTAGTTTTATTAGCTCCTCCACATAGAGTCTTCACCAACCTTATAAAATCACCAATACAGGGTTTACAATAGCTCTTGGAATGCAATGTCATCTCTCTCCCTCCTAACAAAGAGGTTGATATGACATGGCCTCTTCCAAAGAACTATGATTCTAATGCATTGTGTGAGTAACAAAGGGCACTAAACCATATAACAAATAGATGCATCAGTCTAAAACATAAGATACAAGATCTAATTAAGGTTTACATTATTGATGTGGGTACACCCATAGAGGCACCAAAAGTACAACAATGAAAGCTAAGGCATCAAAGATATTCTCAAATCCATTTCCAAAGTACACAAAAAATGAGGCAACGATCACTTCAGGTGTTCACTACACATATCAAACACATCCACCACCAACTTTATATCACACTATTATAGAGGAGAGACACCCATTTCACAATATCATTGGCATGTACCACACTATAGTTCCATCAAGACCACTTATCACCTTCTGATAATAGGAGATTATGGATGATGATACAAATTTATGTGGACTCTTTATATGAGCATACATAGACCATCATGCTATCCAGAGTGTTATGGTTGACAATAGTTTAAGCATTAGTATGTGTACTTTGACACTTTTACAACATTTGGGGTATTTAGAGTAGGATATATTCCCTAAAAATACAATTTTTAGTGGTTTCAATGGTCATGTTTAGATCTTCATTAGGGAGATTATGATTCCATTACAAGTTGGACTAGAACATATGGCTACTTGGTTCTTAGTAGTGCCTAGTGCAGGTGTGTTTGATATATTATTGGGTAGGCCATGGATACAGTAGGTATGAGCCATCCCATCTATAGTGCATAGATGCCTAAAATATATACATGCTAATCAGGTGGTCAAATTTGAGGGTCTTCTATATGAGTATCATCTACCTATTCCATAGGAAATTATATCATAGTTACTAGTTACAACATAGTTACTAGATATAACATAGTTATCAATTATAGATCAAAGTATAGTTCTTATCGATACAACATAAATTTTAGTAGAGCCACTAGTGTAGGTAAGGTTTACTCCTAAATTATTGAAATGTATGCATACTTTCCCATGGAGACCATTATTAGAGAGACCCTTACATAAGAGATATGTTGTAGATTCTAAAGGGCCTCCCTATACTCACTTTTTTTTTAGATCAGTATTATTAAGTTCTCAGGGTTCTCAACATAGGGCATATATGCCACCTATAACTTCTTCTACCAGATGGGTCCCTAAGACCCCTAAAATTCACATGACACCATAGTCAATGCCACATATTCCTAGCACCACTACACAACTAGATACAAATACATATCACTTAGTACAATATATTATGAGACCACAATTTCCCTTTCATATAGCATGCATGATCACAGTTCCCTTATTTGACACAAGCCATAACAATAGTGAGTCTCCCATGAGAATCATTGGTTAATATGGTTTCTCTATTCTTGTACATACTTTACTTCTCTCTTGCTCCTTGTACATAGTTCATTTCCATGTTTCTTATACATAGCTTAGTTACAAAAAATAAAAAATAATACAATATCTCAAAAACACAAAAAAATTCAAATATTATTAAAATAATATAAAATTACACATTGTATGCCTTATTATGTTTACAATTATTATATTTTGTAGACACTACATATCCTAGTTATCTTAATATAGTCAATTTTATCATACATACATGCTTCACTTGTTCTTGTCAAGTGATTGTAGATTACTTATAGGACTCAGGTGTACTACAATGATCTAGACTTATCATTATATATCTATTGGTGTATTGGTCTTAACTTGACACATTTACCCACTTAGGGCCATCATACACACAATTTTAATTTCCATGTTCTATCTTTATATACTATTCATCCTAGTTTTAGCATTGTTATATCTTAATTTTGATCATGCTACTCTCACTTAGATTTTTTTTGGATAATACTACCTTAGACTCAACATATGTACATCTTAAATCTTACATAGATTTGTATTACATATTCATGCATAATTTCATTTCTAGCTTACCTAGTTTAGACCTAATTGCATTTCTACACTTCTTCTATTTGTGGGCATTTGAATATGTCATTTCTCTTTGGCTCTATGACACTTATATTCAAAATATGTATGATTTCGACATGTGGCCATGTCCTTGCATGTACCTTTCCTTATTATGTGTGCAGATATTTATATATGTCTTTCTATGTATCTCTAAGACAACTTGCTTATTTCTTATGTATGTGGACATTTGAACATTTCCTTGTATGTCTTATTTTCTTAGATTTAGTGATATGTGCCCACATATTGTGGACCCTTGGCCTAATTTGTGTGTCTCATGTGTTTTGTATGTATGATTTATTGTATCTATCATGGCCATGACACTTGTGTTTTCTTATTACACACACCAATTTTTGATTCCATGAGGGACCTCATGCATCTACCCTTACTACTTGGGTGTTGTGATGGACATCATGCCCCATCCCCCTGATAGCTACCTAGTTTAACTTAAATTTATGGTTATATACATTGTTACATATATCTTGACACCCTTGTGAGTGACAGACATGACATACATCTTACATTACATACTTATGCTCAGATCATCTTCCATTCTGATGTTATGTATGCACATTATATTGTATTATCATTCAATTATCATATATGCTCCAACTAACACATATTTTGTAGAGATTTTATTTTGAGGATAGTTCTTGCACAGGTTCAACAACTTCCCTCAAAAGAGGGGGCATTCATAGGGGTTTTTCATAGAGATTAGGCTCCTATATTATACTCATAATAAAATTTTCAACATAGGCTCAGTTACATAAAATTAGACACATGTAAACACAGTGGAAAAATAATGACCCATAAAGTAGTATAGTTACACAAAATTCATATTATAAGGAAATTAGAAACCAAATGGGGATAATAACATGACATGGTGTTACTATATAATATATGGCTCTAATGTCCAATAGCCTTATTTTCAAAAAAACCCAGATTAGATAGAACAATACAACATGCAAAGTATAAGTTTGCATAGATTCAATTACAATTTTATCAATTATACTCATGTTTATTCAAATTCACACCAATTTACCTCAGATTCATATCAATTTTCTTAGATTGTGGGCATAATGCATGGTATGATCATTCCCATATTCAATTCAAATAAATAGTTATAGTTTATTATAACTCAATCTAGAATCTATATGCTCAAATATTAGATTTGGGTGCATGTGCACGACACATTATTTTCATATGCTCATTTACACATCAGTTGATTAGATGGAATGAAAAATTCTATGTCATTCTCTATGTTATATACACCTGGCATCATAATCCAAGTTGTACATGAGTTTCATACCTTATTCCATCTGTAGTGGTTGGCATTACTGAGTGGCTCAGAGCTGCCTAATATACCCAAGTGGTCCCAGAGTTGACACACAAAATTAGATATAACCAGATAGACATTTACATTTACTTTATGTAGTTCAATTTTAGATGCATGTATTACACATGGGTGGGAAATGATGGATTCATATCTTACTTGAGTTCTTGATCCACCTACATGAGAGGGTTTGACACACTAAAAGTCCAATCCATGCTATTCATAGGTTATGATCCACCAAGAAAGGGTGGGTAATGATTGAGTAAAAACTGTATTGAGTTCTTGAGCCACCTACACATGAGGATTGAGAAACCCATCAGCTCAATTCAAGATATTCACTAATTGATCACTTTACACATGCACACACATAGGTTGTCACCAGGTTTGTGCATTGGTTTGCATACCTAGTGAGGTGGATTTGTTCCTTTCTTCTTTCCCATATCTTTACTCAGTATAGTCTTTTGCTTTTAATATATCTTAGGTAAGGAATAATTTTTGCACATTTAATTTTTAGGACATGCATTAGATTATATTTCACATACTCAGACCCAAATTCACATACTTAGATCCAACTTCACAGGCTTCACCTCTTAGGTAGGTCTATGCACACTTCTTTTTCCTTTATCCTAGTCATTTCACTTTGTTGCATTTCTAGAATTAAGGGCGGGGGGGTTAATGTAATCACCTAAAAGTGGTATTTAAGTGCTAAGAGTGATAATTGAGACTACCTATCCCTAGTTTAGCCCTAGACCTATCCTAAATCCTATTGTTATACTTATCCAACCTTCATGCAGGATATAAGCATCTCTAGTTAGCTCCAAAGTAGGCCCATACCCTCATTTCCTGATCCTATACTATCATGCTTAGTGTTCTACTAGTTGGACACTAGTTCCATAATAAGGACACTAGTGTCATGTGGTGTTAGTGTCCCCAAAATGGTGATAATGTCCTTACCTTATCATTTCCCAAATGGATATCTTTTCAAAACTAAATCCTCCTAAGGTTGACCTCGACATCTTCTATCATCTGTACAAACAACAAAACATTATATATACATGAATTTTAGACCTCTAAACACTAGATGGAAATCATATGAAAAATACACATTCAATCACATAATAAGTTGAGCACAATTAAGGTTATTAATCCTTGTTATACCCTACTTTTGCATACTACCATCTATAACAACCCTAATATCAGATTTTATATATTTCTAATCTTAAACACATTCAAGGGACTCAAGGCCAATATCATACTAGTATTAATTACACTTGTACTATCACTTAGGTGGGGATAACTATATTGGGATTGATACCACCTAGGAGTATTGGTATGTAGGCAACTCTCTTCACAATGGGATGTTGAGGATGCCTAGCCTACCCTACTGATGAACACACTTTTTAGCTCGTGCCCTAATTACATAGAGGATCAAGATTTATAGAATAAATCAGTCATTACAATAAAAATATATGTTTCCAAAACTCATGCATATAAGAACAAACCCTAAAGATCTAGACATAGTTTCACCCAAAAGCTTGGGATAGTCCTATACATAGGACACTACCACTAATATCAAGATAATATCACTAATTTTACAATAATGATGTTACTATACAATTATGACACTACTATTTAGGAGGGGTTATGACACTAAGATCTAATTTACAACACTCAGACCATCTTCCATCTCAGTTTCCATCACTCAGATCATTTGTTTCAAGTGTTTTCTAGCTGAGCCATTACTTGTACCATTTATTATTATTTTAAAAAAAGTCAAACGTAGTCAATTCTATAAAAAATCAATGGTTATATGTATTTCATATTAGTTACCTGATTTAGTCAACTCATCTCTTTAAAAAACATAGGATTTACACTCTCTAAGTCCTAAAAGGTTAAAACGATAATTGATATTTAAAAAAAAAACATATTTTTTTATTTTCATGTTTCAAGGGTGGAAGATTTTAAGGGGGATGAAATGTAATGTACTTAGGGATATGATATTATGATTCATAATGGTGGTGGAGATGCTAGAATGTGCCACACATTCCCTTAGTGCATATAGTATATTGACTCATATGGTTAACTTGTGTTATTAATAAAATCTATGGATGCATATGATTTTTAAGTCATCCCTTGAGCTACTTGGAAAAATCCCACATGCATGCAAAGTAGTAGTGGCTAGATTAGAATTAGTATAAGTAAGGTGCATAAGATAGTTTAAAGACATCCATTAAATTTATTGTAATTGGAGTGTGTGCTCTAATAAGGAGTTTTCCCCCTCAAAGAGGCTTGTGATAATGGAATTATTCCTTCCCCATAAGGAATATTGTATGGTGTTTCCCTACCTCAAGGGTTTATTTTATCCAATGCATTAATTTATTATATTTATAAATTATGAGGTTATTAAAACTTGATTATCAACAACTTATCACTAAATTCATAGTCCAAGCATGTTGTGTGAAATAATATGAGGTGTTACTATAAATCACCTTCACCATCATATAATGCAAGCTTAGGTGGAAAAAATATTATAGGTAAGTAATTAGCTAAAATATTTGGGGCTAGAGGATTATATATTAATGTATGAGAATCAATTGAGTTTCTCATTCTAATGAAATTAAATTCCATTTGAGACATTTAATCTTAAAGACCGAGAATAATTTATAAGAGGAATTGAGAAATAAGCGTAGAATATTTTTTAGTATTATTCAATGTAATGTGATTATCCATCCTAGGAGTCATATAAGTATGATACGTAGGGAAAGCCACATAAATATGAAGAATATCTTGTGTTGTCCCCACACTAAGTGGGCATCATATTTGTAACAATATGTGTAGACATAGTGATAGTAGTAGTAGGAGAAGTGGTCAGAATACTTAAGAGTCAATACCTCTATAAGGTAAATTAGTATTAGTAAAGGGATTATGTTGTTCTTCAATTGTGGCATAATTAGCATTATTTGCATTCTTATCCTCTATGATTATATTCAATACCTTATCCAAAATGTTAGGTTGCATACAAATTCATTTTCAAAAATTGGAAAGAGTTACAACTTATGTGGGATCTACATCATCAAGGTTATCAAGATATATTATATCATAGAATTCATTATTAATAACATGTTCCTCTATTTGTATGTCTTGATTGTTAACATTTGCATCCATAAAAGAAGAAGAAATTTACTTTTCATCTATTTGATCAATTTTGGATTAAACAACACATGGGGTTGGACCAAAGGGATTTGATTATGCTCACCTTCAACACCACTTAAATTAACACTTCTCCTTATAGGGAAAAGAGAGGTAGCTTTCTTAGATGGAATATAATATGATCATGAGATATCAATAGGCATAGAACCAAGATGGATAGATTACCGATTTATAATAAGAACTCATAAATAAATCTAAAACCCTAAACAAGAGATACAAATCCCCAAAAAATAAGGATGAAACCCTAAGAGATAAGGACCTAGTGTTTTCCATGCTCGAAGGAGGGATCGAATTCACCAAAATATATTAGGTGATACTTATAAGCTAAAATATGAAAGATTCAGATTATATAATATATAATGTAAATTGCATAAATCTGAATGTGAAAGTAGATGAATATTAAGTTTACGACTTATGAAAATGAAAAGAAGATATGGTACTTAGTTTGTTCACTATTTTTTCATGTTTTTTGTCTATGCATAATTGCCAATAATGGTCTATAATGGATTTGTGGTCTCTTGGCTCATAATATTGACTATCAAAAATTTATAAGACACTAATAGTAATGCTTAGACACATGTGGTGACCAAATGTGTCCTTTGTTTAATAAAATTATCTTTTATGTTTTTTCTAACCTATTTTACCATATATAATTGTGCCTACCTATAAATACTGGTATTTGTGGTTTCAAATGCTTGGTCTTGTATGTAGATTTTAATTTGTCTTCCTTCATATTGAAACCCTATCTCTACTTTAAGAACTTACTTGGACTATAACAAAAGGTTATATAGGATGGATTGGATGGCTTTAGCCACACCCTAATATGTGGTTGAGCATTTCCTACATTCCAATACTTCAAGGGAGGATCAAACTACATGTAGTTATCTGACCTAACTATATGTGTGATCAAAAGTGATATGATAGAATGAAATATAACATGTTGACTTTAGACATGTGAAAATATACAACCTTTGGCATTTATTTAGGTGTTTAGATTTGGATTAGTGATAAATACTTTAAGGGGTTTTCATATTTGGAAGCCTTAGGATAGTGTTGGTGTAGGTATATACTACACTTGTTTACTTCATTTTGTTAATGTGGTTAATAGGTATTTATTAGGTGAATGATGAAATAATCATGATGTCATCATATAATTGTGAGTGCATGGGGTCACATAGTGAGTGGATGGGGTCATCCATCCACTTAGTCCCCTGAGTGCCTAGTCCACTCAAATCACTTTTCCTTTGTGTTCCCTAAGTTCTCTCTCTACCCATAGTGGAGGAGCCCACCTACTCACATTATCTAGTTGAGTTATCATGCACTCAATGAGCCTATTTATCGACTTGTCCACCATGGTGGATTATGTGGAGTATTACTCATTCGAAGCCATTTTTAGCTTGACCATTTAGTGAGGCTTGTGGAGTTACTTGGCCCTTGTACCATTTCTATAGTGTGATTATAAGCCTTGTGCTACTTAGCTAGGAGTTGTGTAAGTTATGAATGATAGATCTGTGAGCTTAGTGAGGTGTAAGCTTCGGTCCATTGTAATCCATTCCATCTCCACCTCATTCTAAATACATCTATTCTAGTTCTGCTCTCTTCTAGTTTCTAGCTTCAATAATTGTGTGTGTTCACTTTCTAGTCACCGATCTTAGACATTTGATTTTGTATGACTCTCACATGGTATCATATCCTCGAGTGCTGGTATCGATCATTGTTTATTTTTTGTTGTCTCTAATAAGAAATCTTGAGTAGTTAGACTATTTTATATTCTCATGAATTGCTAAGGGATGAATTTAGTAGATCCATGTATTTATCTATTGTCTTGTTCTTTCATTAACATTGTATTGGCATTCACCTTATTTTTGGTGTATTTATTAAGTTAAAAAGAACATTGAAAGTGAATTTGAAAGTTTATGGCTCTAATTTTGAGGTTTTACCTAAGCCTTCAATTTAATCCATCTTCTTCCAAGTTGCTCAACTTCCTAATAGAGGATGACAACCTACCAGTGAGCCAATTTGATTAAAGCCTCAACATTTGAAAATAAGTTATACTCCATGGGATTCGATCAATGGATCCAGTGAATTTATTAGATGAAAAATCTAGATAATAAATGAGAGGCCATTGAGTAAATGCAACAAGAAAACCACCTGATAGATAGTTCTTCTCAAGTCACACTCACTACAGGTTGGGATACTTTTTCAAATTTTCTAGAATGGGCCCAATTAAAAAGCTTGAAAATAGAATGATCTCAACAAAAAATCCTGCATGAAGTCATGCATTCTTGTTATGGTGGTGTACTATAATTTATTGACATCTGTATGCAATCACATTTGGTTGTTTTATATTGTAACTGACCTTTGATATTGTATAATTAACAACACTAGAGATGGGATTGAATGATATAGAAAGGGCAATGTTTTTTTGATATCAAATAATGAGTGGGAAGTTTGTTGTCCTCTAACATCCTCCTCCTAAGCCTCTCATTGACCTATAAATATTCACCTTTAATGTGTCCCATTCAAACTTGGGTGTCTTCATTTATTTTAGATCTACATTTTCCCATACCTGTGGTAGAGTTGTAACTCCTCCAATGGTGTTTTTATGTTATGATTTTTTGATTTATAGGTCTGAAAATTAATGCAAACACTAGTTTTTTCACTCTAGACTATTCTTTCCCATGGCGACGTTTATTCTCCCTTGCTAAAAGTTAAAAAACCTAAAATTTACCCTATTTTTTTTAGAAAACATGATATTTTTAATCCATTTTAAATTGCTAAATTTTCATTTTTGAAAAAATTAAAAATTAAATCATGTTTTAATTTTATCTAAAAATAACTTTAATTTTGTAATTAAACACCTTCAAATAAGCCTTTTCTTGTAAAAAGCACATAGATGTGTATGGGTGAGGTATTTTTTACTTTTTTGTTTCAAAGAGGTCCAACATTCAATTATGGTTTCAATGAGTGGCTGAAAGGCTACCTAACCATTTTTTTGGATGTAAGTTTTAAAAATTTAAGTGAAATTTCATTAAATAAGCCATTAATGATGAGAAATGTTATTATCCATAACTTTTACTTGATAACTCAAATTTGAGCATCATTTTTTGCAAAAGTGTTTTATTTTTCATTCTCATTTCATCGGTTGTATTATTTTTTGTAAAGGTACTAAAGTTATAAAGTGCCATATTTAGGGGGGTTACCTATGGTATAGGCCCTACTACTTTTTGAATTGTACTTCATGTACCTAATACTCACATGTGGATGCATTTTTGGCTATGTTTGACATCCCCATCATAAGCATACATTATATTTTAGTCCAACACTGATTACTCACTTGGATGCATTTTTAGCTATGCCTGACATCAAATTCATAAACATACTTTAGGGGTTCATTGTAGTTTTTATGGTGATTTCTTGCACTTCTTTGGTGTCTTCTCTTAGTCATGTCAACTCCACTTGATAGATACCTCTTGGTGAGAAAAGTTGATTCTACACCAGTGGTTCTTCTCAGTAATACTAATTATGCTTCTTGGCATGCATATATGGAACACTTGCTCACAAAATAGAATTGTATTCCATTTATACAAGGATATATTCCTACCCTAAATGATCATAATCAATATATTAAATGGGATAACTTTTGTGATAAGGTTTATGGTACCTTGTTGCTGCATGTTTCATGGGATCTAAATCATCATGTATCCCAACACTATTTGGAGCATCCTATAGTCTCTTTTCAGAGATCCTACTAAGATTTAAACCACTCCTCCTCCAATTCATATAATCTATTCTGAGACTATTTTACTCTCTCCTCTTACTTTTATTTTCTTTGAAAACACATTCCAAGTGGATAATGCTATTCCTTCTGTCGATCCACCACTTCAGGATGAGATTTTGCCCGGCCTTAGTTATCCTATTGTAGATTCTACTTCCATCCCTATTCAAGATGTTGCTCTTCTATAGCCTTCACATATTTTAAATTTAGAGTAATTTATTTATTTTAGTGAGAGTACACATATTGAGAGCATCAATATTCATCTTGCAGATATGAGTACTTTATTTGCACACTAGTCTTTAGTTTTGATGGTTGTTAAGCCTTTATCTCCTCTTCCCATGGACATTCTTTCAACAAATGTTGCATGTCACACTTCTTATATGGATGTATTTATGGTAATTATAAACCCTCCTATTCTCTCACCTTCATTATATGCTTCCTTATTGCCATCTTTTATAGTTAGGCTTGTGATACCTGATCAAACTTTGGCACATTCAATCATTATTAGAGAGACATTTGACCATTTTTTAGAGATATACATCTTGATTCCTACCCACATTCCACTTGAGTGGGAATTCATCAGTTTGATAGCTCATGGTTTATGTATGCAATAAGAAATGCATCAAGTCTATAAATAAATCCTAACTTGGAGAAGATAGATCCTAGTTACACTTTTAATTGGGAATACATTAGATAATCAAGACCATGACCAATATGTGGATCCACTAGACCCAATTAGGGAATTTTTTATCAAAAAAATAACACTAGGGAGGTTTCCAAAGCCACCAGTCAAGAAAAATCAATCAATAACCCTAACTAAGCCCTATGTTTTCATATTCACTAAACTAATAATAAGTAAAGCAAAGAAATCTAATCTAGTGCTCACCAAAGCTTGCGGCATAAAGTTGGGGTAATAAACAACAAAATTAAACATGCATAAGAGAATTTAAATTAATCTATGTATGAGTAAGACCCTAATACATGGAGAAGAAGAGTAATATTATTCAAAATCCATTATTTATGCTACTTCTATCTACTAAAGAGAGGAGTAAAGTTAGAAAATATTTACTTGAAATATAAACCCATCAAAACTCAATCTCTCCATTAGACAAAGGGGTTTCAAAAAATGTTATTTTGGTTTGTAAGGATCACTAAGAAAGGCCAAAGCATCCAAGACTTCTCCACAATACTAGATTCTCCAAGTAGAATGGTGGAAGAGCAGATTGTAAATAGGCATAAGCAAATAATAACTCTTGATGTATCTATAATGATGATGAAATGATCTTGTATATCTAGGAAGATTTAACCCTAAGCTCTTCTAAAAGTTTTGACCAATAGGGTCGACCCAGTCGACCTAAAACTGTTATGACAAAAATTCACTAGGTCATAGGCTAAGTCAGGCAAGGGTCATCTTAGACCCTAAATGAATTTCACCAATAAAAGGATAAGGTCAACCTAGTTGACCTTGTACTATAAACTATTGAAAGGGGTTTTAGGTTAGGAAAAGAGGGATGGAAGGTGGTAAAATACTGAATGAGTGTGCAAAAGAGGATTAATAGTTTAGGGGAATGGTTTTAGGAGCTAGTTGGATTGGTAATAAGTGGAAATAAGAGACAAAAATCCTATAAATCACCAATGGTATACCCACCCCTTTCCTAGTACACCCCTTAGAGCATGCACTCAGAGAGATTGAGACTCAACAAGTTCCTAAAAGATAATTTTTTTCAGTATTTGATAAAAAATTGAAAATATTATATGTATACATATTCCCCACTCAAATCTCATCATGTGCCACTAAGGTGCAATAGGATATGGTGCTTCAAGAAAGAATATAGTAGCACACAACACTAAGGTTAACAAAATTTATTGTATTTTAAATCAAAACTAATTGAAAGTAAATGACTAAAAGAGAAATAATTAAAAAAGTAAATGTGATGTGTACCTTGACTTACCTTTATTATTGGATAATTATCTGTTATGTTTGTATTTTTTATTGTGTAGGGTACAAAGACTGCTTTTAACAAACCCAAGAATACAAAATTAAAGGGCAAAAACAAACAAAAGTAGGAAAGCTAAGATAACTAGTGCTATGTGGATGGGATGTACTTGGAAAATTTTCAAGTTGGTGTGATAAGTGCTATGTTATACCAAATGACTAAGTCAAAATTTTGAGAGTAAATTAGGTAACCAAAAAATCCAAGGCTACTAAAGACCAAAAAAATCAAACAAATAAACCTAAATTAAGAAAGGCAAACTCACCAAGTCAAAATAAGGTCATGTCAAAAAGGATGGTAATCAAACATCAATGTAAAATCAGTAACAATCCTTAAACAAATATGGGCAAGCAAAAAAAATGGTAAAATAACATTGATGAGTGAGAAGCAACAATCCTTACTTAATCATCAATGAAATAAGGTTCATAAAAGGGAAAACAACATTGGTGAGTGAGAACTAACAATCTAACCTCACTCAACAATGGAGAAAGTATAGGAAAGTAGAAATGGACTTAGGTGTCTGTAAAAAGGGTAGTACAACAAGGACAAATGGTAAAAAAAATAAAAATAAGCTCTAAAAATGTAGATCCATGGTGTAAATAAAGTAGTTCGTAGTAAATAAAACATGTTGTTTTGTTCTAAGGATATATAAAACTAAAAAAAAGTAGTGCTAACATGTTTTAAAGATATGAAGAAGAAGGAAGTAGAGAAGAGGTAAACAGATTTAGAATCACAATTTGCCTATCAAGGGGGGAAATGAAATGGGTGGAAGGGAGAATGAAATAAAAATTGAGGTAGAGGAACTCTTTATCAAATTCAAGACACTCAAATTAGGTTTGTCAAAACAAGAGGACTATCGACCTTAAGGACTTTGAAGAACTTCTCTTAGCCACACAAGTCTTAGTTCAACAAATAAAGTATGTAGATCATCCTGTGAAGTCTATATGCATGAAAATTAAAATGGACTTACCTTCCCACATAGTGTTCCCCATTCCTCAGGACCCTTTATAGATTTGTTGATCTATTGTTAAGATTAGTTACTTGTGTGAGAAAGTAGGTAGTACCATGGAGTTTGTTGAATTCTTCTATTCAAATATATTGACCTACCACACCCCAATTGACCTTGGCTCTAGTGTGAGGCCAATTATGGAGTTTGAACTTTGATTGGAGATAGGATATGTGCTTGTAATCACATATTTTGTTGTGATTTTGATTTTTGAGATTTGTATGTTATTTTTTGTATATCATTGCCGTTTGTTTCAAATGATTTGGCTTTTAAATTTCTTGATGGATTTTTCTATTCCTCCTCCATATAGATTTGGAGAACCAAAAATTGGTGCTAAATGAATTTCATTTGAATACTTGGGATTTGGTTTCTAAGAGAGAGAACTCAAAGAGCATGGTGTCTAAGAGTCTTGTAAATCTAGGTGAAATAAAAATGTTATCTTGACTTCAACCTTGTTTTAACCAATGTGGAGTGAAAGGAAAGGAAATCAAGGGGAATGGAATATGAAATAATTTAAATTACTTCAAATAATAAAAAATGTGATAAAGGGAGAGAAAGGGATAAAATGATATAAAAATGTGATTCCTTATCATAAGAATGAAGGAAATGGAGGAAAACATGCTAACATAGATTGTTGTGAAAATTCCATCTACAAAAGAAATAAAATCTAAAGTTGAGAAAAAAAGATCAAGAACTCAAAACCACATTCTAAGCAAAGGAATAACAAGATGGTGATTTTATGAAGAGGGGTAGGTCCTAGACATGGTATTACACTATAACACATAAAAGAGAGACCCACGGGGTTGCCAAAAAACATTGGAAAAATAAATAAATGGGATAAGAAAAATATGGTATGTGTGAGGAAGGCCAAGTCCTATCCATGGTCTTACACTATAACTCACAAAATAAAAACCCAAGGGGTGCCAAAAAAATAGGTAAAAATGACAAAAAAGTGACTATAGTACATCATGAGGAAGACATGGTCCTATCCATGGTTTTACAATGCAACTCATGAGAAAAGGGAAACCAAAAGACCAAAAAAAGGACTAAGGTTTGTAAAAAGAGAGAACTGCTACAAAGGGTGTGACTCGTGTAAGTATCTTATAAAAAGTCTTTGATATATAGCATATATATAAAGTATGAAAATAAGTGAAGTATTAGGAAAAATACTTCCTGAGGAATTATGCATTGGTGGGCTCTTTAAAAACATGGCCTTCATTGGTTTGAAGGTGATACGTACTTGGATCAATAATATCTTTGATTAAATAAGGGTCCCACCATTTTTGGGCATGTTTACCTTATTTATCATGAGTATACTCTAATTTAATGATAATATCACCAATATTAAACATGCAGACTTTGAATCATTTGTTATTTTGTTTGGCAATACGGACCTTATATTGGTGATTGTGTTGTAAAGCAGAAAGATGATGTTCATCAAGGAGGTTAAGAGCATAAAGGCGAGCTTCATGTAATTATTCATCGAGTTTGATACCATGAAGAGATATATGGAGAGAGGGAAACTAAACTTATAAGGGAAATACTTATTCATAACCATAGACTAGAGAGAATGATGTTACCCCAGTGGCAGTATGTATGCTAGTCTGATAGGCCCAAAGAGAAGGATAGAGGTGAAGGTGCCAATCCATGCAGGTTTCATGAATTTTATTTTGGAGAATTTTATTTGTGTCATCATCTTGGCCATTACATTATGGATGATTTTGGAGATGGTAATACTGGTGACATTGGAAAGGGGCATAACCTAAATCCATTTGGTAAAATATTTTGTGGCTATGATTATAAAGACATGCCCATCTTGAGAGTGAGTTAATTTACTGATGAGATCTAATCCCCACATGGAAAATGGCTAGGGAAATTTGATGGTTTGAAGCTTGGATAGAGGTGAATGAATTAAATCATCATGAAGTTGTCAAGGAGTACACTTTTTATCAAATTTGATAGCATATTTTTCAAGAGTGGGCCAAAAGTATCCCATATGTAGGCATTTGTAGGCTGTAGCATGTCTTCTATAGTGGCCATCATAAATACCCCCATGTGCTTGTTCAAAAAGAGGAGGGACCTCATCTTGCATAACATAATAGAGTAAGGTACATCAAATGTTATGAAAATAAAGGATGTTATATTGAAATACATAAAATATTATTTACAAATGTGAGTCTTTTTGTGGGAGTCTAAGTTGGGAGGATAAGTTTGGTGTTCTAGAAATTGAATGATGTCTTTATACCACAAGCTTTGTCGAATGGTGATAGACTCAATATGAAATATAAGGAAATCTTGTGGTTGAATAGAGGATGGATATTTTCTTATTTGGATAATAAAATTGGGATCATAAAGAATTTGGTGCAGATGAAAAATAGATGCTAAAGAAGCAAGGGAATCAATAATGAAATTTTGATCTCGAGGGATAGGTTCGATGGTGAAATAAATGAAATATTTGGTGAGGGTAGTTGTAATTTTATGATAATAAATGAGGTTCTCACTTTTGTATTGGTAATCACCATTAACTTGGCAAAAAATGAGCTAAGAATCACCTAAGGTGTGCTAGTATTGGATATCTAAATCAAGATCAACTCTCATGCCTAAGATTAAAGATTCGTACTCTTCCATATTATTAGTGATGTCAATGTTAACCAAAAAGATAAAGGGATGATTTTTCCAAGAGGGTTCATGATAATACAACCTACCCTAGCTCCTTGAAGGCATTTAGCACCATCAAAGTGAAGGGTCCAAGTATCCTTGTGTAAGTTGATAGTAATTTCAAGAAGTTCTTTGATAACTACTTTTGGTTTAGGAGTATCGAAGAGGATAGTGGTTTTATCAAGATTAATTTCACTTCAAGATCAACAATGAAGTTATAAAATTAATATTTAAGAGATATAGCTTGGTTGAGACCTTTAATATAGAGAATATTGTCATCAAGAAGACTATATTGAAGGTGATTGGTAGCTGGAACAAAAGCTACGACAAGTTGATCAACTATGATTCATCCTTTAACAAATTTTTGATTAAAAATTTGGAGATGAAATTCCATAAGGAGGACCATCCACTTTCCAATTCTATTTATAGGAAGAAAAGATTTGGATAAGAAGTGATGAAGGGGGTTGGAATGAATGATGACATAAGTGATCTGATAAATCATTTAATGTCAAAGATTTTTAGCTATAAAATAGATGGTGAGGCAATCATGTTTGAATTTTATGTAATGTTTCTCATAATCAATGAGGCCTCGACTGATGTAGTATATGGCATACTCTCTTTCAGTATCGTCTTGTTGGGCAAGCATTGCCAAAATTGATATGGGTGTGAAATAAGTATATAATATTAGAGGTTGATCATTTGAAGAAAGATAAAGCATAGGTGGGTGAAGAAATGATTCTTTCATGTTATCAAAGGATTTTTTACAAGGATCTAACCATTATAAAGCATTACCTTTCTTAAGAATGGAATTGTAGATTGGATATGATAATCCATTTTAGGGACAAATCATCTAACTACCCCAAGTTTACCAAAACAAGTGTAAATGTCTAGAATGGATTGAGGATTGGGAATATTGATGATATCGTTAATATTTTTAGGGTCAAAATCAATCCCACAGATGGAGACTAATAATATTAATAGTTTTCTAAATGTAACACCAAAAATGCATTTGTAAGGATTGAGTCTAACTCAGTATTTGAGAAGATGATCGAAGATGATGATAAGATCATAAAGATGAGTCTTACGATTTTTAGATTTAACAATGAGGTCATCCAGATAAGGTTTCTACAATTTTATGGATTATATCATGAAAGATAGAGTCACTAGTCATTAATAAGTGGCTTCATCATTTTTGAGGCTGAAGGGAATTTGAACATAACAATAGGTGCCCTATTCCATGGTGAAAGCAGTATTATGTTAGTCCTCAGGGGCAATGTGAATTTGATTGTAAACTAATAAGCCATCCATAAGAGATAACATTTCATAATTAGCTTTTGAATCAATAATGACATCTATTGAAGGTAAAGGAAAATTATCCTTTGGACAAGAAAGATTAAGATTATGAAAATTAATACAAATGCAAATGACCATAGTGACATTTTTATAAATGGTAATTATGTTATAAACCCATTGAGAATAATTCATTGGCTTGATAAAATTATCATCGAGAAGTTTTATAATTTCTTTATGACATAAAGTAGAAAACTTGGATGGAAATTTCCACTACTTTTGATGCATTAGTTTTAGCATCGAGATAAGTGATGATGTTGTGTACCATAATTATAGGATCAATAGCAGGCATGTCCTTGTATGATAAGGTGAAGATATTATGATATTTATCAAAATATAAACTAAATTTATCATACTCAATAGGTGAGAGTTCATGATAAATTGTAATTGATCGAGGGCATGATGGAGTACCATATTCGATGTGAGTAGTTCATTTAATAAGCATAACATTTACATATTAGAAATGTTATGTTGCATTAGTTAAATAATAAATCAGATTAGCTTTAGGATAGATACTATTAATGAAGATGTTGAAATAAGGATCTTTGGTTTCAAAATTCCCAAGTTATGATGTTGCCAAGGAAGTTGAGGTTCTCGAGCATGAAGTATTTAAAAATAACTTCATCATTGGGTATAGTGGGAAGAGGACCATAAAAATCAAAATCTACCTCGAGATAGGGAATTTGATTACCATGGCGATCATATTCAAAATGTATATGATGGACATCTGTGGCTTTCAAATCTAGTGTAATCTCATGAGTAGAAGTAGATGGATCAGATGGGATTGGTGTGTCATTAGATTCTTTGATGGGGGAAGATTGAGAATATCAATGGGATGTATAGATGGTAGATAAGATGTAGGATTATCCATAGGTTAAAAAGGTATGATTTGTTTTATCACCAAAGGATTATCAATTAGTGGAGAATTGACAAGAGGCACATGACCTTCAAGATCTAATTCATAATCCATGGAAATGGTATGGACATCCTAGTTAAAAGCATGTATTTGAGCTAAGGTTTTTTGATAATGTTGAACATCCAAGTCTCAAGATTGAGCTTGGGACATTATGTAGTTGTCATCGTAGGTTAGATAAATTATACATGCTTGACATTTAGGGGGAGTTTCAGAAGGTGAAATTCTAATATTACTAAATTCTTGAGGAGACATGATGAGAGGATATTAAAATAGCTTGTTCACTCCAAAATCATTGTAGGTTAAGGACTCTTCAGGTAAAGAAGGATCTTAAACATTGCATGAAGGGGTAAAATTAGTGATCTCATCAATGAGAGGAATAATACAATCATTAGGTAATAAAGGAGGAAGCCACTTCGATATATAGGGAGGTAGTTTGGTAATATTGCAAGTATGTTACAAATCATTAGGTTTGTTATCATTTAAATCAACAAGAGTGACTTATAAATTAGGATTGATGTTGATGAACTTAGGTAAAGGAGCACCATTGATGTTAGGAATGGTTGGGATGTGATATTGAGATTTTGGATTACGAAGTTGAATACTCCAAGGTTTGGGATCATCTTCATGCTTATAACATTTGCCATTATGTAGACATTTGATGCATTGGCTACCATAAAAAGTTATGGCCCTCATTATATGAGTCTAAGGATGACCAAAGAGTATGTTATAAGATAAGGGAAAATCAAGGACCATAAGTTTAGTTTGAATGGTCTTAGGTCTGATGGTTAGGGGAAGCCAAATACAACCAAGTGGATTTTGATTAGTTTTATCAAATCCATAATAGGTAAGGTAGGTTTGCTTGAGATGTTCCTTATTTTATCCAATTTATTGGATAAGCCACAAAGATGTCACATTAATACCATATCCTTCATCAACTAAGACTTTATGAATAAGGGTAGTATTAATGGCTATTTTAATGAATAGTGGTGGATCATAAACACAAAAAAGGATTTCATCATTAATCATGTCTTATTCAAGAAATTCAATAGATGGTTTGGAAGAACGACAAATAGTTTCAATGGTATTTACATTGGTAGGTTGAGATTCAATAGAGGGTGGTTCTTCATCTATAGGAGATGGGTATTCAATTTTTTATAACTGTTGCATAAGGAAATTGAGATAATAAGGGGAAGTATGAATTAAATCCATAAGTGGAATCTTGCAAGGCATAGATTTAAGTTCTTTGAGAAAGTTTCAATGAGATTTAAAAGAATAACCGATGTGAGTTTTGGAAAGTAAGGTATATTTTTAAGGCATATAAGTTGTTAAGGGTTTAGAAGGAGGAGGTGGTTCCTCATGGGATTTTGAAGCTAAATTAGTGGTTGTAGTATCTTTGAGAAGTTGTTCTTCTAAAGAAGGTTTCTTAGGTTTGGTAACAAGATCTTTATGAGTTAGTTTATGATGATAATTGACCTTGGATATGTTAACATATTGAGAATTATTGTAATATTCATCATAATCAACATCAATAACACAAACATCCTTGGTATTTTATTGATTATTAGTTATGTAAAAATATTTTTTGTTATTGGAATAAGAATATTTAGAAACTTATCATTTTTGAGAAGAAATATTGTACTCTTAGAGACAAAGGTTGATCATAAATTAAAGATTAAAGGAATCAACAAGCATGTAGGAGACAAAAAATTTAGTAATACCTCTACAAGATTCATGGGAATGACCAATGTCAGCATGGAACCAATAAAATTGATTAGGGTCATACCACTTAGGTGGATTATTATGATAAGTAAAGGGTTTAGAGGGTGGTAAGAATTATTTCATTTATTGCACATGTAGTGGTGTGTGAGAAGATGAAGGAATGTTCGCTTTGAAAACACTTGGTTTGGTTTGTAGAGTATTGTTAGTGATAACATTAGTATAATTTTGAAAATATCCTTTAAGGAGTTT
Organism: Torreya grandis; assembly: GCA_037957365.1. Lineage (NCBI taxonomy): Eukaryota > Viridiplantae > Streptophyta > Pinopsida > Cupressales > Taxaceae > Torreya > Torreya grandis. The sequence continues at coordinate 1,241,421 of JARHVA010002524.1, forward strand.
GGTATAAGGGTATCAAATTTCTTCATGAGATAGTCTTGATGTTTAGCTTGGTCAAGAGCTTCATTAAGTGTTTGGGGAACAAAATTTTGAACCTTATATTTAAGAGGAGTTAAAGCAGTGATGAAGAGTTTAAATAAGTTGTAATAAATCATGTTATGGTTAGCTTGATGGGCTAGAGATTTCCATCATTTGATAAAATCATGAGTTGATTTGGTGGGAGATTGCTTATCATTGATGAAGTGGCTAAGATAATTTTTGGGAAGATCATTATGTTGAAAATCTTTGACTAAAAGATTGACTAAATATTCCAAATGCCAAATGGAGTGTTGGGGAAGTTGCTTATACTATTCCAATACATCACTAGTGGAATTTTTAACTACAAGTTTAGTTGTGGATAAAGTATTAGTTTAGATCCACTCTTTGTAAAGATTTCTAAAGGCTTTGAGAAAGGATGCAAGGTCTTTAGTTCCATCATACTTGATAGTTGGAGATATGTTACCAATATCAATAGACATGATAAAAGGACCTAAATGCTCATTTTGGATGTTTTGAAGCATTTTATTATTCATAACAGGTTGAGGAATAACATTTCCTGAGGCATCTCTAAGAGGTGGAGGAATGAAATTTGGATTGGCTTGAGGATGGAGAGTCAAAAGTTGATTATCCATATGGATCAAATGATGTTATAATTGCATCATTTGGGAAGTGTTAGAAGTTTTCATTATGTTCATTTTTTATATGACTTGTGTAAGAAGTTGAGTCATATCAATTGGTGGATTGGTGTTTATAGGAGCACTCCCCGAATTAGTATTAGGAGGGTTATTGGGAGGTGGATTACTAATGGGATTATTAGATAGACTTATGTCAATTGCTTCCATATTAGTTTAAAGAGTTTGAATATGAGAATTATATTGATAGGTATAAAAAGGATTAGACTCACCTACTTCATCTTGAAGTGTGATTTGCACCATGTTACAAGCCACATATGAAGGAGGGGAAGAGGTACTCTAAGAGTGAGGGTTATCTTGGGAGGAAAAGATAGAGAGAAATGAACATCCCATATAGTATCTAAATGGATTAAAGTTGTCCAATAAGATTTTTATAGGGGACTTCATGATGACTTAAGATAAATGAAAAAAATGATAAGGAAAATAGAGAACTGAGTTAGATAGAAAGGGTAGACAGTAAAAGTATAGATTCGATTGGGTTGACCTAGTACAGTAATCTGGGGGAAATAGAGCCTGATAAGAGTACACAGTTGATTGGGTCAACCTATTACTATTATATAAATGAAAAAAGAGATACAAGGTTGACTAGGTTGACCTAGTACTATAGGTAGGGAGAAAAATAATTTGTAAAAGACCATGTCGAACAAAATGATAGTGTACTGAAAACTAGGATAGATATTGTAATGTACTTTGAAGAAGGAAATGAAAGCAAACACAAAATAAATTGGGTCAATGAGGATGATCTAATTAAGGCACATAACATAAAACCTTGGACCAATGCTGGCTAATACAAGTTTTTGTAATACAATATACAATGAGCAAAGAGTAAACAATCAACTTAAAAGCAAATACTAACTAGGTGGTCATCATGAATGTTGTTAGTTTATTAGTGTTATTTTAAGTGTGATAGGGAAGTTGGCTAAAAGTAAGGAACTAGAAAGTAATCTATGGATGGTTTAAGGATGCTTAAGCTGAAAGGGATCTATGTTGGCAATGTTAATGGCTTGATATTAGGACCTACCCCCTCACTTCATAATCCTACAGTGATATGGGTGTTGGGTGTTTTGCCAATATATATCATTAACCATGTATTTATCTTGGCTTGAAAACCAAGTCAGCTTCCCCCTTGGTGATGAAATCTAAGTAGGTAGGCCTTGGGTAGATAATTGTTTAAAATCATTTTTAAGTTATGTGATTTGGTATTTTTTGCAAGAAAGATAAAAAATAGTGAAACCAAACAATATAGTGAAAAAACACCTAATTAGACTATGTGATCTAATCTAAGCATGTAAACAACTAAAAGTGAAAGTGTGAATTAATTACTAGCATATAGATGTTAGTTCCAACATGAAACATAATATAGTGTTAGTTTAGATGATAGTGTATGAAGAAATTATAGTATAGAGTTGATAGTGTCATTACTATACTATCGAATCAAGGGTCTTTAATAATAATGTCAATAGTGTTGACCTAGTCTTTCAGATAGAAGAAAGAATACAGAACTAGGATGACCAAGTCACTCTAGTTTACTATATGAGGGCAATTTTAAATATCAAAAACTGTGAAAAATAGAACTATAAGGAATACATAGAATTAAAGATAATTAGATAAAGGAACCTTGGTGGGTTGGAAGATGTAAAGGAATGTGAGATTATTGTTGAAGTGGCTTGAATGTTATTTGTAATTTCTACCAAATTTGTCAACTAGATCAACCTAGTTCAATAATTTTCTATTTACTGAAACTTGTGATAATGACTATACCAGCTTGGTCGACCTAATATGTTTTCTAATAGCTTTTTTGGAATACTATACCGACCTAGTCGACCTAGTATGTTTTTCTAGAAGTCTAGAAGATGACTATACCATCCTAGTCAATGTAGTATGTTTTATGGAAGCCTATAAGAGTACCATGTCAACTTGTTCAAACCACTAACTTTTATCTGATTAAGACTTGTACAAATAAAATAGATTCATTTTTGACATGACTATGTGTTAAACCTGAGCACATAAATGAGAAACTATAGTGGCCCTGTCAATCTAGTATTGTAAATATAGAAAAATAATAAATAAAATGATAGAAAATGAAAAAAACATGAAAGAAAGCCTCCAAGGGTTAGATTCACATAGTGTTTACCAGAATGCATTCAATTATAAATGAATCAAGTCTATAAATAAATCCTAACATAGAGAAGATATATCCTACTTACACTTTCGATTGGGAATATATTAGATAATTGGGAACATGATCAATGTGTGAATCCACTAGACCCAATTAGGGGATCTCTTATCACAACAATAACACTAAGGAGAGTTCCAAAGTCTCTAATCAAGAAAAATCAAGCAATAATTTTAACTAAGCCCTATGTTTTATTATTCACTAAACTAATAACAAGTAAAGCAAAGAAATCTAATCTAGTGCTCACCAAAGCTTGTGGCATAAAGTGGGGGTAATAAACAACAAAAGTAAACATGCATAACAGAATATCAATTAAGTTATGTATGAGTAGGAACCTAATACATGGAGATGAAGAGTAATATTATTCAAAATCCATTACTTATGCTACTTCTATCTACTAAAGAGAGGAGCAAAGTTAGAGAATACTTACCTGAAATATGAACCCATCAATACTCAATCTCTCCCTTGGCCAAAGGGGTTTCACAAAAAGTTGTTGTGGTTTGTAAGGATCACTAATAAAGGCCAAATAATCCAAGACTTATCCATAATACTAGATTCTCCAAGTAGAAACCTTAAGCTAAGACTCCTACAACATTATTAGAGAAACATCAACATTTTCTTATGCTTCTTCTACAACATTTGTCATGCAACATTTTGATTTTGCCTTCTCTCTCTTCTTTGTGGATGCATATATCCTTCATGCTTTGTAGGATATTGGGGATCATCATTATGTACTAGGAGTACTAACTGCTTCAACATCATCTTCTAAGGGAGTGTTTTAGTCTCCTCTTCTTCTTTTCTCTCTTTTGGTGGGGAGTTTTTTCCCACTAGGTTTTCTCCTTTTACTCCACTTTTTGAGAGTTGTATGTACTTGGGTACCTGATCAGGCCTAGTTGACATGATTCAATTCTAATACCCATCTAAAATATGATTAAGGGGGTGTTTTTGTATTTTTTTACTACACTTGTTTACTTCATCTTGATTATGTGGTTAATAGGTCTTTATTAGGTGAGTGATGACATCATCATCATGATGTCATAGTACACTTATGAGTGCATGGGGTCACATAATGAGTGGATGGGGTCATTAATCCCACCTAATCCCTTAAGTGCCTATTACACTCATGTCACTTTTACACTGTGTTACATAAGTGATCTCTCCACCCATAGTGGAGGAGCCCACCCACTCACCTTGTCTAACTAAGTCATCATGCACTCAACTAGCCTATTTATGGACCCATCCACCAAGGTGGATTATGTGGAGTATTGACCATTCTAATACATTTATGTCTTGAGAATTTAGTGAGGTTTATGGTGCTACTTTTCCCTTGTGCCATTTATATAGTGTGATTTTAAGCCTTGTGCTATTATGCTACTTATCTAGGAGTTGTGTAAGGTATGAGTGATAGATCTATGAGCTTACTGAGAATTAAGATTAGAGCCATTGTAATGCATTCCATATCCATCTCATTCTTAATAGATCTATTGTAGTTATTATCTCTTCTAGTTTTTAGCTTGAACAATTGTGTGTGTTTGATCTACAGTCATGGTCTTGGATATTTGATTTTGGACAACTCTCACAGATAGTGCCTCAAGAATATGCAAATGTATCTCTCAATGTGAAAATAGTATTTTGATAGTGATTAAGTGAGAGCCAATAAGAATATACCTAAGATTAATTTTTATATATAAAAGACTATTTTGGTGATTTCCCTCCATAACTAAGATACAAAATGTGTGGGTTGACATGAGGTAAAGGTTTGAATTTGAAAAATAGTTTTTTAAGAATATGGGACACTACTCATGAAATTAAATATTGTTGAATCAATATTGCCTAAATTTACATGTGATTGTCTAAGAAGGTGAAAAAAGTGATCTATAAAATGGTGATAATTTGTTTTAGATAATAAATTAGTTAATAAAAAAATAGGGAGATATTATACATGAATGATGGAAAATTAGGAAGGCCATGCTCATAAATTGATGGAATGTTAGGAGAGAATGTGAACCATTGTAAATTATTTATGTAATTCATGTATGTCAAAGATAAGTCCAAAATTAATATTGTCAAGTATATATTACCAAGTTTGAGTGTCTATATCATCGACCCTCATTGGATATGGATAAGTGTTAATTGAATGACATATAACTTGAACTACACCCCTAAAAATATCATCATAATTATTCTTGGTGGAACCCAAAAACAAATTTATATGCAAAGGTGGAACCTATTATAACATATTTAAGTACCTTATTTTTAAAAAAATCATTGAAACTATCATATTATGGCATATGATTGATTAAATCATGACATTTGAAACTACTTCTAGGGGATAACTTGTTTGCATTATTTTGATAATTATTTTCTCTACGTATGGTTAAATATGAAATTGTGGTGTGTTAATTGGTTTGAATACTCATAACATTATTGAATAATTATACATATAATAAGTTAATAAATTATCCCAAAGGAATTTTACCACATTCAGAGTTCTAATGTGTTTGATATTTATCTTGGAGGTTTTAATCAGAATATATCTACAAATCATGATGTTCAGTTTCATAATATTGATATATCTTGATTCCAAGCATTTTTTAAGTTTTGGAAATAGTTTAAAATATTGATGATAGATTGCACCTCCTTGTTCCCTATCATTTAGTGTTACAAATTTAAAACTTAGATATATATGCTCAAATTATTGAAGGTGTCACAAATATGGTGGCCTTTGCATATGCATGTTCAATGTGCAAATTTTGTGATTGATAGTGACTTTAAGAAGTTATGAATAGATTCAATGCCTTTGATAATGGTCTATTATCACAAACTTTAGTAAGCTGGTAACATTTGCTTATATAAATTGGTGGACAACTTGGTCTTGATTGTTATCTATTTTTGACTTGAATGCACTATCATTATTTTTTGTGACACTATATGGTATAGATATATAGGATCATAATTCAATTTGACAATCTTATGATTTGTTATAAGGAAATTATCCCACCATTTAGATTTGATTTATTATCATATTTTTTATTCTTGGTCACTAGCAAAGTGGTGAGGGTCATTGTGCATTAAGTGGTCACCTAGCAAGTGATGGTGGTCATTGTTTAATTAATCAAGGTCATTTGGATAGCTCAGATCACATAATACTTAGGTGTTTCAAGACTGTGTCTTAGTTTTTTTGAAATAAATTCAAAGGTGATGGAGGATTTTCTCATTGTATATAATAATATGATTTTAATAATCCACCCTTGCCTTATTTTGATTTCTCAATTGTGGCAGAGTTATTTTTTGAGTTAGTAGAGTTATACATATTGAGTAGTGGATTTAGTGTTTGATTTGGTAGGCAAATTTTTGGTAGAGACTATCATCTACTAGTTTGGTGTACACATCACATTAACTGCATTAATTAGTTGTCTTGGTAGCCACCTTACCATTAAACACTTCAGTTTTGGTATTTGAACCTCATTCTACCAAGCCCAAGTAGAAGTGGAGTTCTAAAAGTTATTTATTTGAATAGAACAAAGGGATTTTGTTTCAGATATAAAACTATCTAATTATGTGTACAAGGTGGTATCAGGTATGTGAATCAGTTTCTCATTGGTTTTTATTGTTTTTAAATCATGGTTAATCAATTTATTATTGGTTATTATTATTTTAAATCCATGGTTTCATATGAATTTTGTGCGTAAAAACATACTTTATCCTTCATTAGATCTATATGATTGAAGTAATGAAACTCTTCAGGTGCCTATAGTAATAATTATTTGCATACAATGAATTCATTTTGTAGATAAGTTTATTAGTGATCACTTTGTTTTAGTTTTTTTGCATTCCATAAATTTATGAATATTGGATATTATGTGATGCATGCATATTTATTCTTTTAAGAACTTGCAGAGTTGGTTTTATACAGTCATGATTTTAAAGTAGTTTCATTTTTGGTCTTGCATGTCACATAAGTCATGAAATATCTACATGCATTTAATTTAAAAATCGCAGTCTTCTTTGTATGAAATATGTTGGGTTAGATGCTTATAGAATGGAAAAATGGTATTTTTACCAAACTTGAGTTTGATTAAAACCCTATTGCATGATATTTTTAAAACATAGAAAGATTTTATACTTTCATAGTGGTTTTGAGTTATGAATAAAAACAAGTTTGGTTTTAAATGTTTGATATAGCATATGTGTTGAAAAAGGGTTTAACACAATTTTCATGAAAAATGAACATACTGTTGATTGTTGGGTTAATTTTATATCTAGACCTTTCCCTAGTCATGTGTTGAAGTGACTAATACCCAAGAAGATGGCACACTGGAATTTCATGCAAGACTTAGAGTTCTTGTGTTTTCACCCAAAGCACGCAATAAGAAATTGGTTCCTATGGGTTTTGTCATGAAAAAGTGTACTTGTCATATATTAGTGCTCCAACATATACCTTATTTAATGACTAACCATAAAAATAAATACACAAATTTGGGCCTAATTTAAGTGAAAAAAAATGATTAAAATGACAATCACCATTATATCTAGATTTCACATTTTATCATACTCAAATAACATATATTCTATTCATCATATCCATAATAGATCCACAAGTTACATAACAAATGTATAGTGCAACTCAGTGATAAAAATTAACTATAAAATGGAGTACAATAACTAAATTACAATGATATCCATGTTTAAACCAATGAAATTATATTCAACGATAATCAATCATTATACAATAATGATCTATATCATTACAAATATCTAAACAAGGGTATTTATACTTGTTTATCCCCAACCAAGTAGTTACAATAGTTATGGAACTCTTAATGACTATCTAATGATCTTTAGTGGACTAAGAGTCATGGCAACTGTCTATATTATTTTCCTAAGGACCTGAGCCTTTGTACCCCTATATTTCCTTTCGGTGTTGGATCTTCATTTCCAAGTGTCTATCTTCATGTGGGCTAGTGTTAAAATCATATGTGATTTAAGTTTGTTCCATCCCTAAGAATCACTCCTTAACCATTTTATACTTCCTTCACGCTCAGGTTCTTTATTTATTATGCCTCCCTTTGACTAGATTTTCTTACATCATGATCTCTTTCAATGTGGTCTTCTGTACCTATATAAATTTCATGTTGTGATCCTTATACACCATGTTTTTTCCATTCCATCCTTATTTCATGTTGCTATTAAAAGACTTATCCAAAATTTGGGGTCTAACATCACCCCACACTATGCTATTAGTCCATCTTGGACTAAGCACTGGTTTCAGCTCTGACCAAAAATTTAGGTTCAACCTGTTTGATCTACTTCTTGACACTTTCCCAATGTGACAAGGTATTGAACAACTTTGTTTTTATTTCTTAAATGGCCACTTTAAGCTTTGTGGTCTCTTTTGGTTGGTCAGGAAACTCACTTACTTTACTGACCAAATGTTCAAGGGATGTGGAAACATCTTTCTAAACTTCCTCAAACATGATAAGCTCAGCTACAAACTATCCTCAGTGTGTCAAAAAATTAGAATTTATTTCTTATTAATGTGTGATTATTATCTCTTTCATAGATTTTACATCCTTGAATGCCTTCATGTGCTCATTACAGTCTTTTATTAAAAGGGTTGTGTCAACCAATTATTAGTGATGAAGCTCTTCTGCTTGAAGTTAAGCTTCTAAAATTTTGTTGGGCTATACAAAATTCTCAAATACCCAATCTAGAATGGGAATCACATCCCCAATTCTATGTAAGGTGTGATTTCACATGTCCATTACTTCAACAAACTATTTTTTTGCCCATACTTTTTCATATCTTGGCCTAGGATGCTCCTTGCATCATTTCAATAATAGGTCCATGAGGGTATCCAATTTTTCAATTTCTTGACCTTCTAAATGGATTTCATCTGAAAAATTTGGGTCTTGGATTATAATAGCCTTACAAATATTCATTGCTTTTACCTTAGTGGTTGTCTCAACCTCTAATTGGCACTTTAACTTGGCTACTTCTTCCAATTTGGTACATGTAGTGACCTCCTTATTAAATAATTTCACTACCTTGATATGTTTCTATTCAACCCATTGCACATCAGATTTTATAGGAACAATATGTTGTGCTACCTTAGATGTTAGTTTTAAGAGTATCATGCTAGCTTGTAAAGAGGTAAATACATAGGGATCTATCTAAAGATTTTTGGAAAATGCCACCACTTGTAGATCTTATATAATACTGTTAGAAGGCAAAATGGTGTTCTTCATTGTACATGTCAAGGGAAAATGACTTATCATATTGTGTTTAGATAGATACATCCTCATAAGGAAGATAGGGATATAGATATAATAAATTATCAGGGATGCCTATTTGGTATTGGGCATGGAGGTTGGTGGCTACATTAGACCTTTGTGTTCTGATTATGGAGTCAACTAGATGTTTCCCTTTTATGGGATCCTACTCAAGTATCTTGACATTTGTGTCATACTCCTTTGAAGTGGTGATGATGTCAAGGCCATTCATTCCTTCTATTTCAGAGCCATCCCTCTCTTCACCAAGTGGATCTTAAAGATCCAACTTTATCTCCTTAAGGGTGGTCTCTTCCTCTTGTGTTAGGGAGAGTGTCTTCTTATGCTTTATTTGTCTCCAAGGTCCCTCTTGATAACTCTTCCATCTTCTCCCTATCAGTGTCCTTAGGCTCTTTTATCTCATGTTCCAAATGAGTATCTTGTATTTTTGGCAATGAGCCTTTTGATTGACTTACTAGTGGATCTCTTTTTAGTGGTAAATCCCTCTTTAGTGGTGGAAACATTTTTGGTGATACATAGGAAATCCTTTTCCTTTTCAAAGGTTTTGACTAAGAACTTGTTCTAGCATTATGCCCATAACACTTTTTCTTCCTTTATAGTGGTGTCACTAGGGGGAGTTTATCTCTCTCACGCTTTGCACTTCCTAAAGATTTCTTCTTTGGTTTCAACATATAGAAGAGAGTATGAATGGAATCCCTAACCAAGGTTTGATAAACCTCGATATTGGTTCTATCAGACTCAATGTTATCTCTATACATTTTTTTTGTAGGTTATCCATACATCTGGCAAGGAGTGTAAACCTTTGAGTCAATTTGTTCAACTTCAAGTGTCACTAGTTATGCATCATAGATTTAGTTGACAAAGTTCTTAAAATACCACACTATGAAAGCATAAGGAAACTTTATCCAAGTGAAATATTCTCCAAATAAGGCCATCCTAATGCATGTGAGGGAGTAATGTTGCTTTATTATAAACTTAGCTTGATTGTTAACCTATTTAGGTAAGTTATTTAGAATGCACCACTCATTTACAAAGGCTTCATTCATCTCATCATACCATGAATTCATTTTAAGATTATAGGATGGAGTAATCTAACTAGGGCAAGTGAATGCCTTATATCACTCTATAAGGGACTTATACTTGGGTAGGTACACCCATTTGAATTCTCTAGAGGTGTAGTTAGGTACACCAATTTTATTGAACACCATTAGTAATAAGAACACACCCAATGGAAACCTATGGTTGGGTATTCGGTAATCCTTATTTTCATCTCATATAATTTTAATAGAAAAATACATCACCCAATTATACTTTAGCCCCTCGGTGACTTGGTGTAAAAAATATAGGTGGGCCATGTCCACCTCTTTCCATATATCACCACCTCTAACCTTCATCATGATAACATGCACAACCACTCGAAGGGTAGGATCTAGAAGATTGTTTATATGAATAACATGGACTTGTTTTTGGTACTCAAGTACCATAGTTATCTTCTCTATATCCACCAAGTCTTCTAGATCATATTTAAGGTCCATGTACTTTACTAATTATTTTAGCTATGTTTTTCATCCAGTGCCCAATAAAGTAAATATTCCTCATGTACATGAGAGATTAAAAACTTGACTACTTTGAATGGATTTACAAAATAGGGGAGGTTGAATAGTTAAAAAAAGATAGTAGAATTGAAGGAATTAAATATCTTCAAGTCATAGACCAACTCACTCCTAGTTTTTTGACACTTGACTCTATAATAATTTTGTAGTTATACCTCATCCCCAAGCTATTAATGGTTGTAATAAAATATAGTGAAATTGGACATGTTGGACACCCAATTTTTAGTGTGCAACACTGTCTTAGTGTAATGTATTTCCTTAATCAACAAAGGTGGGGTTGGAGGTACTTGATATTTCTTTTTCACTAGATGCGCCATCCATATTCCCTTATTTCCCATGTGCAAGTTTTGTTATTTAAGTGATTCTTCCTTGATTAGTACCATTTACCCATTAATACTTATCTCTAGTTCTTCTAGAGTGATAGGTAGTGGTTTAATTCATTGGTCCTTTTTCTTAGTATGCATCACCCTTCTTGGAGCTCAAAGGTTGAGGTAGGGCCATCCAATGTTCCCAAATGAATACATTTTTGTTGTTGTAAGTGGTTTAGATCTCTACTTTGATGCCCATTAATGGAGGACACCAATCTTTGAAACCTATACTCAAGAAATATGGCCTCTACAACCTAGCTATGGCTACTCATTTTATCTCAAACACACTTTAATGATTAAGAAAAAACAAAAATTTGACACTCTGCACTTAGTTGAATGCTTTGAAATCATCTTGTAACAACTCGAGTTTGCTCCTTTGGCCCTATAAATTCTCAATCATAGAAATAGTAAAATGTGAAATGAACCACTTTGTATTTTATAGGTTTGAAGGGGTAACTTGTATTTACTACCCCCCTCTTTGAACATCACTTCATGTAATAAATGTGAACAATGGTATTGCCACATTGTGATGTTAGCACACATGCCATTATCACTACATATTTTTATTAATGACATGTCTCATCCTACACATTTTTCAATGTACATGATATCTATAGGAAAATTTGAATATTCATACCAAGGGAATATTCACCCCAAAGGTGAGTGTCACTATTTACCTAGAGAGCTTATGGTTAGGTGTCACATCCTATATATCCCTTGTCATCATCCATTTTCTCTTATGTGCCTTTGCATATGTGCATATCCCTATAGACCATATCCAGGGACTTTATATATGTACCACCCCTTAACCCACACTAATAGTGCTTCGTGGTCCTCTATGATAACATAAGTATCAATATTATAAATGATTAAAAAAATATAAAAAGGGTGCATGACTAAGGTAGTGCTTTATTGAAAATAATAAATCCTAAACTAATGGCATACACCTTATTGGTATAAATAAAAAAGACTCATTCGGAGAAGTATGGTCATAAATGACTTCCATTGTAATGACCAAGAATAAATTGGCCATCTAATCATTTCAAGTGACATGCACTGATGGGACAAATATTGTGAATAATAAAAGGACCATCCTAGTGAACACAAATCTTCTTAGAGTGGCACGTGAACTTGGAGTCATAGATTAATACTTGCATTCTAGGAATAAAAGTATCATGCTTGAGGTGGAGATCATGCCATGCCTTCTATTTTCATTTTACCATGTCTTGAATTTGACATACAAGAAAATTAACTTCATCTAATTGTATTAGAGCATCTAGGTGCAATTTTAAATATGCCTCATCATTTAGCCATCCTATACACGTAATGTGAAAAGAGGAAACTGAGAATTTATTGGAAGAACTACCTAGGTACTAAACACAAGATTGAATGGTGTACTTTTATTGAGTCACTTGTAAATTGTCTGATAAGCCCAAAGAACTATAGACACCCAATCATCCCAGTCAGTGTGCCTAATATTACATATCTTTGTTAAAGTTGTACCCAAGATCTTGTTGAATACCTTAGTAGTGAAATTTTCCTAAGGATGATATGGTGTGGTCTTGTGGTGAATAATCATGAATTCAACCAATAGTACTCAGATAGTCTCATTGAGGAAGTGAGTTCCATGTTAACTAGTGAAACTCAGTAGACAACCAAACCTTGTAAAAATATGTTCCTAGATAAAACACGCTAAAATAATTACAATATAATCTCATGTTAGCATAAATTCAACATAGTAGGTAAGATAATTAGTTATGGTGATAACATAGTGTGATCTAGTATGTCATCCTACTAGGTTGATGGGGATTACAAAGTCACTGGCCCATTTCTTGAAAGGTTCATGTGATAAAATAGGATGAAGTGGCATTGCATCCTATCGATTGGCCTTCCCCATGTGTAGAAATGTCACATTGACACATGTAAAGCTTAGCATATTTAAAAATTATAGGTCACCATAATCTAACTAATAGAACTTTTTATGTGCTAGCTTCTCTAGAATAATGTCCTCTAGCAATACCTTCATGTACATCATGGAGAACATCAATGCAGTCATGTTTCATGATGTATCATTGAAGTACCTCATCTAAACCAAACATATGGAAATATCCTATTATGAGATAAAATGGAGTAGTGTGAATGGATAATTGATTCTTAGATGGAGTGCTTAAATGAGTTGAATCTAATACTATAGTGAAAAAGGCTGCTATGTCTTCTAACTCCTCAAGAATGCATGATATGTGAAACAACTACATGTTAGGTAGGTTGTCCTCGATGGTGCATGCTTGTTTACCAGAGTTGATTCTTGACAGATGGTCAAGACCAAAATTGTCCTTACCAGCTTTTACCATGATGGAGAATTTTAATTCTTAGAATAACAAAATATAGCAGCAATTATGACCATGCAAAATGAGTTAGTTAACCAGATACTTCAATACTTCATGGCCTTGAATAAAATAAAAGGGGTTTCCAATAGATATTATCAAATTTTTTGAAGCACATAGACCATAGAGAGTGCCTCACGCTTTGTGGTGGTGTAGTTCCTTTTGACCGGAGTAAGTTTTCTACTTTCAAATTAAATAGGGTGATCTAGATTGCCCTCAATAGGCTAAGCAAGTATCAAACTGATTGCCATGCTAGAGGCATCAACATATACATAAAATGGTTTAGTCCAATTAGAAAACTAGATAATTATTGCGGTTATAAGCTTGTCTTTTAAGGCTACAAAATCTTCTTGGCATGAGCAGGTCCAAAAGAAATGTTCATTATGTTTTGGGAGTTCCTCTAGAGGTGCTATAATCCTTGCATAACTATGGATAAATTTCCTATAGTAACTAGTATGACCTAAAAAGGTGTGAAACTTTCACTGGGTAGTTGGTGTTAGTATATGGAGGATGATGGAAATATTGGTAGTGTCCAATAGAAGTCCATCTCAGTAAATAATGTGATCAAATAAAACACTAAATGGAGTAGTAAATATATGCTTCTTTAAGTTAAGGTAATTTTGAAGTGTTCTACAATGCTCAAGCATAAGATGAAGATTGGAATAATGGTATTTCACCAAGCCATATAATTTAAAATCATATGGATAAACCTTAAGGAAATTATGGATAAATTCCTTGAAGGTATAAATTTATCACCCAATGATACCTTTGAGTATTTATTTGGTGAAAAGTGTCAGGAATAGATCAATAATGCAAGATGTATTAAGTAACATATAATATATGTAAATCCTAATGGGATGTGCCCATCCCTTTAATGATTATCACCATATAGTTAACCCATTTATAATCATCAATAGGAGTAATGACTCCTGCATGCAACATACTATCAATTTAATCTTTAATCCATGCATGCAAATTAAGATTCATTTGATAAGGTTGTTTCTTGACTAGGTGAGCACCTTCAACCAGTTTGATATGAATTTTACCTAATGATGAGTGAAAACCATTCATCTCACTATATTTTCTAGGGAAAACATCTTGATATTCATTTAGCAACTCAAACACTTTTGAGATTTTATTAACAAACTAGTAATTTCCCACAAAAACCATCTTTGGTGCATCCTATGTGCCAATGTTTCACTGTAGGGTTTGAATTGGTTCCAAGTATGGGTGTTATGTAACTAGAATTATGTCATGAATAGTTCTATCACCAAACTCCATGTGTATATCCAAATGATTAGTCGATGGGTCAAGCAGAGTAGATCCTTCACTTTCATCAACTTAAAATACAACCCTTTTCTTACCTTTTAAAATTTCTTCTTGGAGTGCATGATTGATTATAGTTTTTAGTGTGAAAAAATATGATTGATTAATAAGATCATTGAAAATGGTCAATCCTTCTATAATTTAATATATGCTTCATAGCTGATCTTCAATGGGACTAGGGTCATCGATGACTACTTGATGCATTGTTTGTAGTGTAAGGCATAAATCCATCCTTGGGGATGAATAAGATAAAAATTAAACCATATTATCCTTAAGTAGGTGTCAGAAATGGGTACCTAGATGGCACTCCACATGAACATACTAATATCTATCCCAAGTGCACAAAGTGCCATAAAATGCATGAACCCATATAAATTTTGGTAAGAAAGTTTCATCAACCAAACACATTGCCTCACATGCCTCAAGGTGAGATTATGGTGCTTGAATACCACTATAGCTGACAATACCATGTATATGGTTTTCATGATGAAATATATGATGTAAGGAAGAATGTACAATGTCCTAATAAATAAGATGCTCATGATGAGTTCATTGCCACCTTGATTCTATGCCATCAAGAATGTGAATAAGTGATCGTAAGCGATTAACATCAAAATCATATAAGGCTTCTAGTTATTGGATGAATTCATGGAATTCCATTTACCCATAGAAATATGGAGCTTCATCTAGTATTTCAAGTGGTGTAGCCATAATTGGTCTATGCATGACTTGCCTAATTACAAGATTAACAAACCTATTATGTTTGTGATACTTTCAGTGAGAATCTTCACAACTGTCAATGGCTCCACACACTCTCCCAGTAAGATCATAGTCACCTTTTGCCCAACAATCACATGTGTTACCTATAATATCAGAGAAGGACTATGCATCTATCCATTGTAGGATGCCATTGGGGGTGGGATCATGATGTTCACTGCCTCAAGTTATGATGTTGTATATGTGATTAATATCCTCATCAATGTTAATAGGTTTAACATACGAGGGACCATGTGCTTGGTCTAATGGGATGATGATGTGTTGGTTAATATTTTCAAAACTAATATATCTCTTCTTGAATCTTAAATCAACATTATTAGCATAACACCATGGATGACCCAATAAGGATGGGAAGTCATCAACCTCAACTAATTCTATAAATTAAAAATATTATTTGAAAGGAACCTTAAGGATATCCACAGTGGCATTTTTAAGAATACCAATTGAAAAATCATGGGTCTTGTTGGCCATGAAAAATACATGGGGAAAAGGTTTTAAGGTTGGGCTAGCCATATTTTGCCAAACATCCTTTATGAGGACAATAAATTTAGTGCCAGTGTTGAATACAATTCCTAGATTACCCATCCATCGATGTTGGCATTCACCAATAGTTATTTGTCCTCTTATGGGATAGGGAGAATGAGAGTATCTTATCTTGAGCATGGTTTAATCAATGATATTTAGTAGGCCTTGGTGTCTGGTGATTAAGCTAGTTTCATAATAGAGGTACAATATCCTCATCCTATAGGTTCTTACAAAGCCCTTAGAAGTCATCCCACATTATGTCTTGATGATTTGTGGCCTTATACATATCAACACATTGAGCGACATCATGATCCTTAAGAAATTGAATCTCACCTTGTAATTCCCTTACTAAATTCATAGTATCTTTAATTAATTATTTCTATTGCTGAGCATTAGGATACCTAGTTGTATGAGGAACTTCATGTTGTACCTTTTAAATAGGTGGAGTGGATGTAGATTGGGAATATACACTACATGTTTTAATATTAACTTTTTGAGCTATTAGAGTGATAGGGTGTGGTTTTTAGTATGGCTTCTCAATGCATATCATATTGACACCTTTCTCATTTATTTATTTTATAATGTCCATGTACAAATCAGGACATTCCTCCAAATGGTGCACATTTTTACAAAATGCACATGTAGGATAGACCGAGCAGTCTCACTATTAGTGATCCAAAGAAACACATTTATAACACATCCATGACACAAAGCATCCACCTCCTCATCATTAACCTTGGGCTCACCTGCAATAACCACCATTCTCTTATTTATTTGAAATAGAATCTTGGTGTGTATCATGTGTAGACATCTAATTCCTATTGCTATTGTGCTAAAATTATCAATCTAAATGATATTTTGTGACAATGTATGATATAGACCAAAATCACTAAAACATTCTAAATCATTTGAACTTATCATGTACAGGTATTGATTTATACTTGTGTATCCCTGAATGGGGCAATGCATTTTATGTAATTATTATCTATTCTTAAATCACTTTGATTTAAATTGTGACCATGAAAAATGACGTCTTGGACCATTGAAATATTCTAATTTGGTAGCACATGTCACGTGCATGTGTTATTTTACATTTATAATACCCTAACTAGGGTATTACCCTATATGCATTTAACACCTTCTAATTATACTCTAGTCAAATTATGACTCAGTAAAATGACATTTTTGACCAAGTTGATTAAACGTGCAACAAATTTACAAATAACTGTAGAAAAATAATTAAAGTCACTCAAATAAATCAAAACCAAATTAGGAGCTTAGGTGGAAATTCCATGAAATTTGTTGAATATCTATTTATTAGGAATTCATTATTCAATTTTGCATCATCCCATGACATCATCATAGGGTTGTCATTTATAAGATATTAATGGGATAAATATCAAGATTAAGCTCTCTTATGCCTCATCAATGCCCCATTCTTCCAAATATCGATGAAATTATTTATTATTTATCTCTCCAAGATTGAATCAATCCATGGCCACACATATTCATCTCAAGATAGATAATCATGGTTGATCCTAAACATTTTAAAAAATCTATAAATAAGTGAGCCAAGACCATCATTTTCAAGCTTGAATTATGTAAACTTTTATGTAGAAATATTTTCAAACAAGATTCACTCATGCATCCAACTAGACCAAATTGAAGAACCTAAGCCATTAGTGAACTAAGAGATGTTGAAGGCTCAGGCTACACCTCATTGGTGGAGACTTTGAGCACCAAATTTGGTGAAAAAAATGATTATTGACCATATTTGAAGGAGGGATGCTACTTAAAAGGTATTGCATCATCTTACTTTCATAATTAGCTTCTTGAATTCATTAGCACCACCCCTTGAGGGAGTAGGCTTAAAATGTTAGTTCTTTATGCTTATTTTGAGATTTATTGACTAATGTATGCGCTAAATTATTTTGTAATCATATTTTACATTCTAGCACAATTGATTGGACCATGAATCTCACACAAAATTTAATTATCCCTTCTAATTTAGCACTTAGACCCTCTTTGGAGGCTGATTTGCTCCTCTTTTTCTCTAATTTTTCATGTTTAATGACTTTTGGACCAAATAGCAGAATCAACCTAAAATCAATGAATTAATCCTAAACATCAGAGATAACACCTTGTGAAAAAGAAGAATCACCTTGAGTAAAAATGAGATCAGACATTCCAATGGAGAAATTGAATTGTATGTTTTGTTATCTTTGTTTGTGTGTTTTACAGAATGGTGAAATTGATTTGAAGATTGGCAGGTTTGACCTATAGAATGGCAGGGTTGCCTAAGATCAACAAAATCATCTAGGACCAAACCTATAGGTAAATACTATTTTTTTTCATTTATATAATTTTATCAAGTTCACCTTATTTATCGATAAGATTTCCATGCTAATTAGTGATATCATCTTGATAATCGGTGGGATTACCATATAATGTGTTTGATTCTCTATGTAATAGTGAAACCATCTTGTTGAATGATGGTATTACTCTATATAATGATGAGTTCACTTTGAAAACTATGAGAATGCCTTGTATCAAATTCCCAAGAGATAAAATATCAAATTTCAAGTTTATTTTGATATCATACACCCCTTTGTTAGAAATTTAACTCTTTGTTTTGTAGAATTAAGAAACTTAATTTATATTTTACAACATCAAAGGCAATTTCCACTTTATAATTCATTTGGTGTTTTAAAATGAACTCAAAATTTAGATAAGTGATCTTAAGAGATTTTGCTTTTTGATTGTTTTTGTTGTGTGTTTGTTTTACAAACTAGTATAGCATGTATGTTATCCCCACGTACCCTTTAGGGAACTTGGGTGATCTAAAAATACTTCAATTATTACTTTTTTCACTTAGTCTAAGTGTGGAAGGAATGTCACTAAGGTACTCAAAAACATTTGAGTGATTTGGGTGACCGTAGGATGACCCTAAAGTCCTTTTATAATTTTTATTTCTTACATATTGGCGTGTGGGTGGGAATTCATAGCCTCCAAGGGTTCTCTAGGGAAGTCTTGACCTGAGAATTCATCTCCCAACATCATTTCAACCCCACTCCATGATGGGGCATACAAATTGAGGTTGAATTGCTAGGATGCTTGTTTGAGTGGTTAAACAAGCTTCGTTAGTAAAAACTACCTCAGAATGAATTGTAAACTCAAACATCACACTACACTAAGCAATTTATAGATGTAGTGGTTTTAAAAAGGGAAAGACATTTTTAAGACAAGATGGTTTACTCAGATCCAAATGATGTGTTGTGTCCTAGTGTTAATCACATATATGGAACCATTTAGATCATGTGATACTTATAGTTTTTAGATAAACCCCATTTGCCATAGAGTTCTATTGATGCTAGATGAGTAGCTCAAATTTCCATGTCACCATATGATATCTTGAAATAAAAGGGGTCCTAAAAAACCTACTTTTCACATGCATATAAACTTATTTCCTCTCAAGGAGTATATAAAAAAAATCCAAGAGTATGAAGCCACCTTGTTAGTTTTCTAGGATAAAATGTACACTTTGTTATTTTTCTTGTTATTGTTTACTTACATTGTCTTTTGAGTCTAAAAAATATTTGTGTGAACCAAAATGCATCTAAAACTAAACACTTGTTATACACCATTTGTTTTAAACAAATAGGCATTACACTATTCAAATTCAAAACAATTTTAGCCTTGTTCAAAATTCAATCAAATCATTTGTGTTTGTGTTTCCAAAAATAATTTTGTTACATTGTTCATTTGAGTCTAGACTATTTACCACTTGTAAAGTTTAAATTCCTTTTAATCTAATTTCAAAATTTTACCTTCCAATTTCTAATCCAGGGCATTATAGGTCTACACTGGAGTCTTGCCTATAATGTGGGCTTGGTTGGTTCACCTTTCATGTTTGGTTTGAGTAACTTAGATAAAATTTTCCATTTGATTTGAAGGTCATTTATCTAGATGCTTGCCTATTCTATTCTTATTTTGAACTTAGGTCATCTTGCATTCACTCACGCTCTAAGTTCCTAGACCATTCTACCTTATTTTCCATGTGGTGCCATTGTGTTGCCCATTTATATTTGAATTTATGATTAGTTCTCATGTTAGTTTACATCTTGAGATTCTTAGTTCATGTCTTAATATTTTTGATCTAAATGGTCTTCTTCTAGATTCTCTAGCCATAACTCACTATATTTATGCTTAGATTTTTACAGTATTGACATACTTTGAACCTAATTTTTATTATGTTATCTTGCACTCTAGGTTTCAAGATTGTTTTACCCTCTTCTAATTTGACAATTTAAACCAACCAAGGTTTAGGAATTTAATAACCTCTTTCTTGTAATTGTGTGGCATCATGCCATTTATTTTATAATTATTAATCTAATTCTACTTTGTGTTTGTTTTATTGAAGAGTCTAAGACACCTTTTTAAAATTTGTGAACCACATTCCACATCTTAAAAATATAGAAAACCATCTTCAAGCATGACATAAAGGTATGCTCATAGTAGGGTCTCTTACAACCCTATTAGGATTTGAATAGGTTTATTATGAACACCAACCTTTAGAAGACAAAGATGAATTCCTTTTATAGGTTGATAGAGTCAAGCACAATATTGCCACCTGATTCACAGTAGAATAATTGCACATGCTTATTCGAGAAGAGGATAAAAAATAAGACAAACCTCTCACTCATGTTATAAAAACCAACATTACTTCCACTAGTAATGGAAAATAACAAGTTATAGAGTCCTCCCCAATTGATCAAGATCTTACTACCAAGATTCATAAAATTAGTCAATAGTACGTAGATCAGCTTGTCATAGACCTAACAATGTATTTAGTTGTGACTTCAATAAAAAATATTGCCTCTAGGGAGCAAGAGTAGATAATAGATCAAGAAAAAAATACCTTAGTTGATCCTAAATCTATGATAGACCTTAGAGTTTTTCCTGAACAAAACAAACCTATATATGTTTTGCAACACATTTCACCTAATATGAAGCATACTTTTTTCAATCATCAAGAGACTTTCACCCCTTCATTTTCATAAGGAACAAAAGACTTATCACAAATTGGGGGAATTTTATAAAACACTTTAACAAGTTCATATAAACCATCATGCCTTTTGGTGAACCAATAATAGACACCCCAAAACTAACAATATTCATATAGCTAACAATGATAGATTTTAAGGACTCAATATCAAGAACCTAGGAATCAATGATAAACCTACTCAAATCAAAGAGTAAACCAAAACCAACACTCTAGGACCATAAAATAAGGGTACATTCCACCATAAAAAAATTATATTCCACCAATAAATGCACCAAACATGTAGGAGTGGAATTTGATGTAAGAAATAATCTCAAGGATTGAGATAGGCAACCAAATTAATAAATATAAGTTTGACAAAATATGCACTTATCCATTTAACTTAAGAATTATCCAAGTCCCATTTCTACCTCATTTTTAGGCACCCAAGTTTGATAAATACAAAGGGAAGGGTGACCCTCAAGACCACATTCAAGCCTTTTTTGTACTATGCCAAGAGGTAGCCTATAACAGTCTATATTTACTCCACTTGTTTCCACATAGTTTGGTTGGACAAGCTCTTGAGTGGCTCCACAAATTGTCTAAGGGCTCAGTGACATATTAGAATGATTTATCAAAAAAAAAATTCAACCATTTCTCTTATAACATTGAGCATGAGTTAATAGTGGTTGATCTTGTGATCTAGGAATTTGACTCAAGAGAGGATGGTTAGTATGGTGTTGGTTAAAAAATGAAAACAAAGTGAAATAAACATATTAATAGCATAAAATCTCTAGGCCTAGACACTGGGGAGAGCTTAGTTAACAAAAGTAAATGACAAGCACAAATAAAAAGAAAGGGATCAAATACAAGAGTTCCTTCACCTTCCTTGGATGCTCTAAATACCTTTGTAGTAGTGGCTTGCTAGGCTTGTGCTCATGAAGTCCTTGGCAATGGAAGCTTATCTACCTCCATCTCTCCTTGGTACATTTGGATTTAGATTGACTTGGCTTGGAATCAATTTGGCATGGTAAATCTAGTTGCAATGGCTTCTTGAAAATATTTGTGCATTATAACTTTACACCAAAATAGCTTATAAATGATGTTGTGAGGCCTCTTATTTATAGATTTTTGGATTTGATCAGAATCAACCTCAACCATCCATCTCAAGATTGAGATGTGTGGTTGAGGATTAATTAAATTTTTTGAATTAAGTTTGTAATTATCATCATCATGACATTGGAAGAAGGGGCAATTAAGAGGCATGGAGGGCATCATGGAAAGTATTGATGAGGCATGGGAGGCATGAATCCTAATATTTATGGCATTTATGGCCTAGGGATGTCTTCCCAAGAAATGAGGTCACCTGATGATGTAGATATTTCATATTAATTTCCAAAAATAAGTATTCAACAATTTTCCATGGAATTTTTGATTAGGCTTTGATTTGGGTTAATTAGCTCTTAAGCATGATTAAGCACTTTGTGCACAAATTACTCAAATTGATCAGAATACCTTATTATTGGTCCAAAATTTGATTGGATTGGAATTGGAAGGTAATGTCAGATGCATTGAATCCATATTCTTATTGAGGATGTGACTGACAATGAATAATCAAAGCATGTACCTTGTGTAGAAGACTTGATAGGAAAGATCAATCCAGAGCACGTGGGTGCAAAATTGGCATTTTGACTCAAAATGAACTAATCAAAGTTAGCTAGCCCATAAATTGTATTTCCCAATTTAGGGATACCCTGACCAAAATCAGTACTTGAATATGTTAGTTTCATATCATTTAGTGTGTTTTAGTGTTTTTAGGCCAATTTGTGCATTTTGGGTGAAAATTGGCTAAAAGCCTAATTGAAGGTTATTAGTGGCCAGTTTTAGGTGTCACCCTTATTTGGGAAGATGTTTCAAACCGTAGGCAAAGCAAAGTCTTCTCAAATAATGAGAGATGGCCTATTTTCCAACAATAATATGATGATTAAAGAACAAAGCTCCAAATGATTTTGGGAAGCCTACGATGATGCCCCATCGAGGGAGTGGTTGTCACATTTGTTGATGGATGGTCCTTCATAAAGAAACAAGAATAAAGGTGGAATTAGCCCTTGGTTGAGATTAATCCAAATGAGAAAATTCTTGCATGTATTGATGTAAAAAGGATGTTGATTTTCCCAAAGGCAGTTATAATCAAGAATAAAAGTTAAAATAATGATTTGCCCATAGGTGGTTATAATCATTAAGCATACACGGATTGGCTAAAACTAATGGTGCCCCAATTAGGGCTGATTAAAAAGCATAAATCAAGGATATAACCTAGAATATATATTAAAAATGATCGGATGCAAAGTGATAAAAGAGATGAAAAAAAGAATAAGATTGGTCAGTGTGAATTATTCAGTTGTACCTACTAAGGAGGAGATACTCATCTTTATTAACAATGATATAGCTAGAATGGTCAAATGAGTTATATTGATCAAGAGTGGGATGGAAGGATTTTCCAAGGTACCAAAGATAAAATTCTATGGCTCCATTGATTATAGACCTTTGTGAAGCTGATTTTGCCTATAACATGTGATGGTAGGCTTCATGATAGAACACCATAAAGACTGGGCCAAAATATGCATTAGGACTGACTCCTGATCTAATAAACACTTGAAAATAATGAACCAATGATAAAAACCATGATGATAATGTTGAAATATGAATATGGATGGACTCAAGAATAATGTGCTCTAGGAATCACCTAATGAATGCATATAGACTGAGTCGAGGCAACAGTGCTGAAAGCAAACAAATAGGCAAGCAAACAAACAAACAAAAAGAAAAATAAAGAAACAAACAACTTGACATAAATAAACAGATAGAAAGTCTAAAAACAAAATCAAAAGAAATCATCCTAACAATCACAATGCCCTAGTAAGGCAAATCAAGGATAAATGACTAGGCTTTGATAGGATAAATATTTTTGGTATTTTTGAAATATTATGAATGTTTTTGGCATTTTGAGGTATCTTAAATCGTTAGAGAATGAAAATATACCTACTCACAAAATGGTGAGAGTGTATGTAAAGGGAGACTAAGGTGACCTCAACATGAATTGAGCATGACCCACATAGTCCCAAAATGACCTCAAGTCATAGTAATTTCATCCACACAAAAGGTGGGAAAAAACCAACTAGGTCCCAACAAGTTCTCAGAACTGGTAAATGGCTAGTCAAATGAAAATAGTAATGGCAAGGTAATTCAGTAATGCATGATAAACAAGTGTTATCTCTAGTTTTCCCGTAGGTAGTTATAACTAAGATACAATGACATAGGTTAATGATACTAATTTACCCATAGGTAGTTATAATTAGTAGCAATACTAGTGAGACATTGATTTTCCCATAAGCGGTTATAATCAAGATCATAAAAAAAACATTGATATAGGATGAAAGATATCTTTCCAAATCAACTGTCACACTACTTTCACATACTATCATTATAAATATGGATTTGATTGATTATTGAAACTTGATCAAAATCCTCATAAAATGTTTAGGAAGAATCAGATGAACCAAGATCAAAATAGGATTGGGTAGGAGTCTAAAAATAGGCTTTGGTCTAGATAGAAATGGAATGATAGGATGATATGGTATCTCTATAGATAATGATGGATTTGATAAAATGGGAAGAGGGTTGCCCCCAAATGGTGGGGTGAATGGCAGGATCTATGATAATGGTAAATAGGCATATGTAACAATGGTAATGGCAGTGTGAAATGGTATGGTATATGTTTTTGGCTTGGGTGTGGTTTTTGATTCTATTTTTCTTGATTATGGGGAGATGTGCATCCTAATAAATAAATAATATAAACAAAATAATTGATTATGTTAATTACTAGCCCACACCTCATTAGAATAACTGATCCGTCAAGAATGGACTATAGATTTTGATGCTGAGAATGATTTTGTGACCTTCCTTGGTTGTTGATTCTGATTCCTTCAAGTGTTGAGACAAGGCATCTTTATAGCCTCTACAAAGGAAAATGTGGTTGTGGATGGTAAACAAGGACAAATAATGGATTTTAGTTTTGATTGTGAAATGGAATGGTAGATGATAATGGAATGTGGAATGGTGGGGAAACAAATGAAGATCAGGACTTTTAGTCACATGTATTGTTATTGATGTTAGATTCAACATAATTTTAGTTGTGGTAGGGTTGAAGACTTGTTCTCTCAAGAAGATCACCATATATTTTTTATTTGATCCTGAGAGTAGATACCATCTGATTAGGCTGTGAATTGGAAGCTATTTTGATTTGATCCTTGATTTTGTCTTCATCAAGTAGTGAAGAAATTTTGTGCTCAGCTATTGGTGCCTCAAAGAGGTTTTCACCAATGAAGTTGTCTTGATTGTCTCATAGAACCTTTGAGAAAGTTTCACTAAGGAATGTTGACTTTTGACTTTGATTGTCTTCTAGTGCTTCCAAAAAAGTTTCACAAAATTATGTTGAGTTTTGACTTGGATTCCCCTTAGCACCTTTGAAAAGGTTTAACTAGGAGAGTGTTATTCTACTACATGGATGTTGTCTTGGCCTCCTTGCTCTTCTTTGACTGCTATGTCACCATGGATTTAGTTCAACAAAGTGTGATTCTATCAGTCCCAATCAACACTTGTGGGATACAAAATGTCAATAATATGGTTATTTTGGTTGATGGTAATGGCTTGTGGATGGTAATGAAATGGGGAGAGGCTACACAATCCTTGTAGAAGACACTAGAATAACTTGTGTCAAAGTTGAAGTATCATAGAAGGATCACAAATGTATTCAAATTGATCTGAGAAGCATGCATAACCAATGTTGTAACAACCATAAACATATTCTTCATCTATATCTTATTCTAACTCAAGGGAATCTGAATCTGATGTTGAGACTGATGTTGATTCATATTCTAATTTTGATGTTAAATCTGATGTCAGTCTAGGAGTAAAACCTGACTCTAAATTTGATTCTTCATTTGATGGGTACTCTATTATAATGATTTCTTGTTGAATATTTGGTTTTAGATAAGTAACAAATTGTGATGGTATAATGGGCTCTATAAAGACTGTATTATCAAAGTGAGACTCCTCTAGGATGGGAAAAAGGTCAAGAGACAACTCCTCAGAGACTGGCTTATCAATAGGAGGCTCTTGACATGGTCAAGGTAATGATTTGCCTAAAAGCAATTATAATCATTAAGAAGTGACTCAAAAAATATTGGCTCATCAGAGTGAGACTCCTTGACAATTGGTATAGGATTAATAGGTAATTTATCATAGGTTGACTTATCACAAATGGTCAGTTCAACAAAAACATCTTGGATTGGTTAGTTGTTTTGGCCTTGGTTTCTAATGAGTTGGAAGATACCAATTTTGAACATAGCTTGGTCTTCTTATGATTGGATGGGTTGAGGTTTGGATGGGGTGACTTATGGTTGGATAATGGTAGGGCCTTGGGGATCATGATTACTTGCATGATCCAAAGGACAAAGTCCTAAGATGGTAATGATAGGGTGTTGTGGAACATGATTGCTTACACAAACCAAAGGACTAGGTCTTGGAATGATGAAGGGGAATTATGGAGCTTGATTACTCATATGAGCTAAAGAACAAAGTATTGAGATGGTAACGATAGGGTAGTGTGGAGCATTATTGCTCACACAAGCCAAAGGACTAGGTCCTAGAATTGTAATGGTATTCCTTGGATATTACAGAGCTGGATAACTCATATAATACAAAGGAGGGTTAGGGGTAGCTGATGATTAGATAACAAAAGGACATCATGAAACTTGATTTTTTGCATAAGCCAAAGCATCTAAGTCTTCCTCATAAACCATACCATCCTAGTCATGAGTTGGCTCATAAGCTGGTTCTTGACTTTGTTCCACGTACTGATTATTGAAAAGAGGTTATAGATTCATATCCCAAATAACATTATTTGTAGTTGGGTCTTCAAAGTCCTCTTCACAAGCTTCTTCATACCAATCAAGGTCTCAAGTTGGATTGTAAGTTTCTTTGTGGCTTTTTTCTCATGAATGATTAATATGAGGTAGATATAAATCTATCTCACAAACCATATTAGCATCATTGGGGTCTTGATAAAAGCCATAAAAGTCATTTTGTGTGGCCATTCTATCATAAGTTAGATTGTAAGTGACTCCACCATAAGTGTAGCAAGAAATATCTGCGTAAATGATGAAAGCTCTAAAAATAAAAAGACTTAGAGTTATACAAAATCTAAAAAACTATGTCTAAAGGACAAATGGTTCAAATTTGGTCTAACTTGGTCAAAGGGGTGGAGCTGTATCTCCAATATAGTCTGAAAGTGGAGCTGTATGTCCAAAATGATTTGTGCTAAGACTTGACATAAAATAGTTTAACATCAAATGTATAATGTCAAACGTCATACTTACAAAAGGTCAAGCATCTGAATAAGAATTGGCATGTCAAAGGTCTAGGTCAAAGTATTCCAAATAAGGTTTAAACTAGGAAAGGGAAAAGTTGAGTTGCTAAGTCTTTTGTCCAAATGCAGAGTCAAAAGCTAGGCTTAAACAAACATTCATATGCTAGGACTTTTGACCAAATGATGTCAAAAGATGGACTTGAAATAAAGGTTGATGTGATTTGATTTAATCAAACAAGTTTGGAAACAACTTTGACATAAACTCAACACACGAATCAAATATAAACATGATTAGTTGGAATAAGGGATAAGATAAAAGGCTCTTTGAGAAAGGCTATGTTTTCCCAAATAAAGGCTTAAACAATGATGAGGATAGGCATTAAACAAATAAACTATCAATGGTTTTCAAATTTGGGTAATTGATTAACTGAAGTTATGCAACTCAAAATAGAAAGATCTATGTATCAACCCCATGAATTAAGGCCTAAAAATAAATAAATCAATGTTCGGATCCAAACTTGACAAGGCTAATTTAAAAATCAACAATGAAAACTAGGATTTGACCAAAAAAATTAGACAAGATCAGACAATATGATGGCACATGATAAAGGTCCAAATGGTATATACAAAATGGTTTGAAACAAATGGTTTTTAGTGTAAGGTAAACTAGTCTTGAAACAAATTGAGTAGCCTAAAATGCATAATCATGCTCAAATGATGTGATCTATGTTATGCTTCAAAAGAATCAAAGGTGTAAATGGTTTTGACATGATTTGGGCAGCATAACACTACCCTTCACAACTCAAATGCATTATTTTGACATGGCTTATGAATAAACAAACAAGTTTTAGCCTCAAAGCATACCAAGTAAAAATGACCAAAATACACTAAGTATAATCATCCAAATCCTAGCAAGGGTATGGAAAAATGGGGTTTACTAAACTATCAAGGTTTTGATCATTCTAGGGGAATCAATTACACAATGACTTTCACATCAAATGATACAAAAGACAAGCACAAAAATTGGGTGACCATGGCATTGGCTAGTTGTAAAAAGGTATAGTCCTTTTTACAACCAATACATTTTTCTATTCACTCAGTGTAGTGTGATGTCTAAATGTAGATACATCCCATGTGTAGCTCTAAAGGAGCCAAATGAAGTCAATGCCAAGAGGTGAAACCCTAGGTCAAAGCTTCCCTAAAGAACTCATGGGAGGTAATGACGTCCCCCTCACAAACCAAGATGCATAAAAAATAAAGAAAGCATGAAAGTAGAAAGACTTTAGGTTCATTTTCAAGGTCACCCAAACTTTGATGAGTTTTTAGGGAGTGATTTAGATGACTTTCTTTCTAAGTCTTACACTAGGCTACTTTCAATAGGAATGGCACTTTTGATTCTAAGGGTTCCCTATAGGGGATAAATGGAAGAACATACACCCAAAATTCCTCTTTTTGCCAAACAAGATATGACTAAAAAACTATTGAAAATAAGAATTGACAAGTGTGTTCAATTTTAAACCCAAAATGAAATATTTGGTGGTGTTCATTTAACCCCTTGGTCTTAGTTGCAAACTTTGAAAAACATTCACCAAAAACACCTAAAGTCTTTGTTTAACACTAAAAATAAGGTTCCTAATTGATTTTTAAGCATGAAAAAGTGACTTAAACATGTTTTGAGCAAATATCAAGCTTGGTCCTACAAAAAAATTGTTAGCATGTCGTTTATCTTTGAAGCTCTTTTTAGCTTGAAATAATGAACTTTGAAAAAGTAGCTCCCAGGTCTATGTTTTTAGAAAAGCACAGTGATCGATGCCAGTTATTACCACTAACATCGGTTATTGGCTAACTAAGATCTAGCTGATGTCAGTTTTTCTTATCGACATCAGTTAAGTCAGTTACTGATGTCAGTATTAGTTGCCAATGTTGATTACTATGTAAAATCATGACAAGCAAAAATGAAAAAATAAATTTAGAAAATCAAATTGTAAGAGTTTTAAAGGATCAAATAAATATTTTAGATTTGTAAAATGATCTCCTTCATATGTAGGATGCATCTAGTCCCACTCAGTGTGCCATTATGTGATCTAGGAATTTGACTCAAGAGAGGATGGTTAGTATGGTGTTAGTTTCAAAATGAAAACAAAGTAAAATAAACACACTAATAACATAACATCTCTAGGCCTAGACACTAGGGAGAGCTTAGTTAACAAAAACAAATGACAAACATAGCTAAAAAACAAGGGATCAAATACAAGAGGTCCTTCACCTTCCTTGGATGCTCCAAATACCTTTGTAGTAGTGGCTTGCTAGGCTTGTGCTCATGAAGTCCTTGGCAATGGAAGCTTGGTTGCCTCCATCTCTTCTTGGCACATTTGGATTTAGCTTGGATTGGCTTGGAATCAATTTGGCATAATAACACTAGTTGCAATGGCTTCTTGAAGATATTTGTGCATTATAACTTTGCACCAAAATAGCTTGTAAATGATGTTGTGAGGCCTCTTATTTAAATATTTTTGGATTTGATCAGAATCAACCTCAACCATCCATCTCAAGATTGAGATGTGTGGTTGAGGATTAATTAAATTTTTTGAATTAAGTTTGTAATTATCATCATCATGACATTGGAATAAGGGGAAATTAAGAGGCATGGAGGGCATCATGGAAAGCATTCATGAGGCATAGGAGG
Source organism: Torreya grandis (assembly GCA_037957365.1). Classification (NCBI taxonomy): domain Eukaryota; kingdom Viridiplantae; phylum Streptophyta; class Pinopsida; order Cupressales; family Taxaceae; genus Torreya; species Torreya grandis. The sequence goes on from JARHVA010002524.1 coordinate 1,271,765, forward strand.
CATGAATCATAATATTTGTGGCATTTATGGCCTAGGGATGTCTTCCCAAGAAATGAGGTCACTTTATGATGTAGATATTCCATATTCATTTCCAAAAATAAGTATTCAACAAATTTCCATGGAATTTTTTATTAGGCATTGATTTGGGTTAATTATCTCTTAAGCATGATTAAGCACTTTGTGCACAAATTGATCAGAATGCCTTATTATTGGTCCAAAATTTGATTAGATTGGAATTGGAAGGCAATGTTAGATACATTGGATCCGTATTACCATTTAGGATGTTACCAATGACAAATAATGAAGGCACATGCCTTGTGCGGAAGATTTGATAGGAAAGATCAATCTAGAGCATGTGGGTGCAAAATTGGCATTTTGAATCAAAATGAACTGATCAATGTTAGCTATCCCATAAATTGTATTTCCCCATTTAGGGATAACCTGACCAAAATCAGTACTTGAATATGTCAGTTTCACATCATTTAACATGTTTTAGTGTTTTTAGGCTAAATTGTATATTTTAGGTGAAAATTGGCCAAAAGCCTGATTGAAGGTTATCGGTGGCCATTTTTAGGTGTCTATAGATATATGCAAAGAAAAATAAAGGGATGATCAAATTTTAATAACATATGTAAAATGATGGAGAGCTTTGGCTAGTCACTTTTAACACAACTTGCTCGATAATTAGTTGGCTGACATTTTTGCACAAAACCTAAACCTTGAGGTGGCTCATAATTTGTGACTCACTTGTACCAACACATTTAAGGACATCTTTGATAAATGTGTGTAGATTAAGAAGGCACTTATAACTAAAGGCCTTATGAAAATCTATTCACAAGGTTAAACATTTACTCAAACACAATAACTTGTTTAAACTACTACTACAAAAAAATCTAAGGTTTTTAACCAGAACAAGAACATGGTGGGAAATGGAGTGATAAAATCTAGACATGAAAAATAGTACAGGCTCTTCCAAATCCAAATATACAATGATCCTAACTTAATCCATCAAATACTTTGCAAAGGGATCCATCAAAAACTAAGCAAGACATGGTCATCTATAAGGACCCATTTCCAAAACATAATCAATAATAATAGAGGAATAAACAAAATCAAGGTCAGGGCCAACATGAACAGGGACAAGTTCAAAAGCCTAATCAACATATTCATCATCAGGATCATAATACCCAAGCTAATAACCTGGTTTACAAAAACATGTTGTATGATTATAATAACACCATGGGATAGTTTTATACAAATCACATTTACACCATTATAATTAAAACCCATGAACCATCTAATGTTTATCGAAGTGTCAGTCCCCCTATTTTAGGGTTGATACCCTCTTCTTCAAGTAATGTCTCACCAAGGTCAAGAAATTCTATTGCACCTCAATTTTTATGAGCTACTATTTATGGACCTCTACCCCCTTATTCTAATTATAATGACTCTTTTCCAACTCAAAATTATGCAATCAAAACTGTATGCTCATGATTTACCCTCCAAGGCCCTTTGCCTTTTTGTTTTAATTATAATTACTCCTTACTGACTCAAAATTACACAATCATAACTAGACACGCATGAGTCACCCCTTTGCCTTCTTCCAACATTGAACCAAATCTAAACACTGTGACTTTTTATCCAAAGCTAAGCACTATACCATCCAAGGTAAAACCTTCCCATTTTTCCATTGAGAATCCTTGTAGCATTTAGGACCAACTAAGTAAAACCTCTGTAAAAATTTCTATCCTATATCTCTTATGTACATCAAAAGTCCATAGGATTATACTCAAAGACTTCCTTCAATGGTCCACTATTCTCAAAGACATCATCCCTAACCAATTTCAAATACTTGTAGGGAATTTATCTCCAAGCTATCAAATTATATTTGATCAATGAGATATGTCTTCTCTTGGTTCGAGCCATAATAACCCCTATACATTGACATCGTTAAATAAAATAGTAAGATCAAGTGAGTTATTATAGATAATGGTTCAGGGTTGAATATAGAGTCACTAAATTTTATACAATGATTAGATTATACCATGAAGGACATACATCCATAAATAATCATGATCACAACATACAACAACATCAAAAAAGAGTCTTATGAGATTATTTATTTATCGATCATTGTTGGGTTTGTATCCCATGATACTTTATACCATGTCCTGAACATTGAATTTCCATATAATATACTTCTTGGTCATGCTTATATCCATAAAGTACAAGTTATCTGATCTACCTTGTAATAATGCCTCAAGTTCCCCTATGTTGGAATTGAGGTTACCATTTATGTTGATTTGCATCCCTACCAGTATTGTAAACATCTATAGGATGAATACCATAATTATAAATATTTCCTTGGTTCTAAATTAGTAGTGAAGAAGAAAAAATAAATAGTTTTAGAAATACCCAAGTCTAATTATATTGACCCAAGTGATCTTGTTTCCACTTCAGCCAATCTATTTCTTTCAACATTTACAAACCAACTCACTATTAAGGACACAAGCATTTCCATGTACCATTTAAAATATGCCTTTCATATTGTAAAATTTCCAAAATATCCTAAGTATTATGGTAGACCTAAACCTTTTGAAGGACCTTGTAGACCTAACATGATTTGGCAAAAGAATAAAAACACGTAAAAACCACCAGTGGTATTTGTACCAACAACTTCACCAAATCAGGATTAGGAAGCCTTTACTAAAGGAGATTATCTATACTGTAAGCATCTTGATAATTGTTTTCAAAATTCCAAGTAACCTATCCCTAATCATATTATGTATAGTTTGGATTATGCAAGAAAAGGCCTAGGGCCACAAAAGCAAGGTATTCTTGAACCATTATCAGGTGGTAAACTTATTATGTGTCAAGGTCTCAAATTTATACTACCTAATGGTGACCTCATGTATTTTGAGAATGATTCTTCTTTATCAACTAATGAATAAACTTTGGTAATGAAAAATCATACCATTATAGTGTTTATGATGAGCTAGCTGACACTAATTTATTTGACTCCAATTTTATTAAGACTATCATAGCCCATTATCCATATAACCATTGCCATCTTGACCTTATAGATTAGGACCAAAAAAATTCTATTATACCCCTTGATGAATTTAAAAATGAGGAGTCTATCACTAAGTATATGGTCTCAAAGATGAATTACCTATAAGTGATCACAAGCAAGACTTTGACTTTTATTTGGACTCTATTGCCTACTTTGGAGAGCAAGAAAACTTTCTTGGTCACACAAAATATAAAACATCAAGATCTTTAGGTTAAAACCTCTTTGAGGTGATTGTTGATAAAGAAAAAAGTAAATAAAATTATGAGCACTTGAGTGAAAACCTATTTCAGATACTCTTGGACAAGGAAGTTTGCTCATCTCCAAATGAAGTGTAGTGTCCACCAAGTCCTACTCTATAGTGAGTGGCAGTATCACATTTGAACAACATAAAATATTTGAGCATCTTACTCTAGACTTTCTAGAGATATTTGATAATTGGACATTACTTGAATTGATAAATTTAGATTCATCTCATTATCCAGAGCTTTGGGACTCATAACCAAAAGTTAAAGTAGAAGAAGAGGATTAGGATCAAACATTACACACTATTTTATAAGATGGTTCTACACTCCTTGTAAAAAAACACCACTAAATTGAACCTATGAACCTACAAAGATCTTAAAATTACCTATCTAGGATCATCCCTCATCGATGAAGAGAGTGACTATTTTGTCACCATTCTATGGGATTTTATTGATATCTTCACATGGGATTATTTAGACATGCCAGGGTTAGACCCTAACTTGGTCGTCCATCACCTTGTTGTACATCCAGATGCCAAACCAATATATAAAAAAATGAGAAAAATGCATCCATGCATTACTATTTTAGTGAAGGAGCTAGAAAAACTATTGGGAACTAGCTTCATCAGACCATTAGACTATTCTGAATGGATATCAAATGTAGTCCCAATAAGAAACAAACCATAGGGTATTCATGTTTGTACTAAAATTTGAGATATCAACAAAACATGTCCTAAATATGATTTCCATCTACCTAAATTTGACATGATTATTGACTCTACTACTAGGTGTGAGATGTTATATCATATGGATGGATTCTTCGGATATAATTTGATTAAGATAACTCTAGAGGACCAACACAAGACTGTGTTCACCACACCATGGGGAACGCTATATTACCAAGTCATGCCTTTTGGCTTGAAAAAAGTTAGTGCCACCTATAAACATGTTGAGTATCATTTTCCATGATATGATACATGATATCATTGAGGAATATGTTGATGATATTCTAGCAAAATCAAGAACATGTGCCAGACATCCTAATGTTCTGCAGAGAATCTTTGAGAGACTTCATAAGTACAAGTTTAATCTAAATCCTTAGAAGTGCATATTTGGAAGCACTTAGGGAAAACTTATAGAATTCATTATATCACAAAGAGGGATTGAATTGGATCTTACTAAGGTCAAGGCTATCATGGATATACCTCCACCTTTCAATTTGAAATATCTCTATAACTTGCAGGGCAAGATTCAGTCTATTTGTAGGTTTATTTCACAACCGGTAGACAAGTGTCATGCTTTCACAGACCTCTTTAATAAGGGGGGTAATTTTAGATGGGATATTTAATGTCAAAAAGAATTTGTAAAACTCAAATCATACTTGGATAACCTGATAATTTTGAGATTACCAACACCTGGACAACCATTAATCCTTTATATCTCATCCATATAACATGAACTGGGGGAAATTTTGGCCCAACATGATGAACAAGGAAAGGAATATGTAGTATATTATCTGAGTTGAAAACTTGTAGCATATGAACATAACTATATGCCTATTTAGAAGGCTTGTTTGGCAATGGTGTTTGCTTCTCAAAAGTTGCAACACTACATACTAAATAATAAAACTATTATTATTGCTAAAGTGGACCCTCTCAAATATTTATTATCAAAAGAAAATATTATAGGCCACATGGATAAATGGGTTATTCTATTGAGTGAATTTGATGTTGAGTATCAAAATAAAAAAACTATTAAGGGTCATGTCATTTTAGATCAACTTGTAGAAGCTCTTATTATAGATACTTAACCACTCAAATTTGATTTCCCATACGATTCTATCATGACGATAGAAGAAGTGGCTCATGAACATAAATAATAAAAGTTATGATTTGATGGCCCTTTCACTTCACATAGCTCTGGAGATGGCATATTACTAGTTACACTGAAAGGGGACCTCATCCCCAAGGCATTTCACATCAGCTTGAACTACACCAATAATATGGATGAGTATGAATCTCTCATTATAATCGATATACAATAGTTAATGGTTTATGGAGATTTTCAATTGATAATTAATCAGACCACAAACCAATATTAGAATCGATATGACAAACTTGTACCTTACAAGCACATTGTGGATAATCTCAATCCCTATTTAGAGTCCCTATATTTTGAATAGGTTCTATGGACAATAAAAAATGAGGTGATTTAATGGAAATAATTGGGTCCATGGTATAAGTTTTTAGTGATGTCAAAGAATACCAGTTTCTCATCAAGAATATTATACAACCCACTCATATATTTCCATATTTAGAGAGGGTATGTACAATTGTTGGTCCCAATCTCCTATTTGAACTCCCTTAGTACCAAGACGTTTATAATTATTTCCACAACCAAGTTTTCCCACCAACCTTTCACACAATCACCATAAAATATTCATCATCACCTAGCCCATTATACACTCCTTGGAAACATGATTTATTATAAGGGATATGATGGAACGATTTTTTGTATTTATATTTTGGAGAATAAATGTTAGTGCTTAAGGACATCCATGAAGGAATGTGTGGGGCCCACACTAGATGTGTAGTTTTGGCTAAAAAATTCCTCAAAATAGGTTACTATTAGACCAAGATGGAAATAAATGTTTATAATTATGTCAAGAAGTGTGTTTCTCACCAAAAACATGGTAATTTAATACACACACCTTCCTTACCACTACAACCAATCACAATACCATGGCCATTCTCTACATCGGGTCTTGATCTCATCAAGAAAATAAACCAACTACTTTTAATGGCCATAAACATATTCTCACTACTTCTGAGTATTTTACTAAGTGGATTGAGGCCATTCCTCTCACTTACATAACCAAAAAGTATATTTAGATGTTTATCCATTACCATATCATTTGTGGATATGGTAGCCTAGTCTGTATTATAGTTGATAATGGTGGATCATTTGCAAACAAATATGTTAAAGCACTACGTACCATGCTTAATCTCAAACATAAAAATTCCACATCATATAACCCATAAGGCAATGGTCAAGCTAAGGTGTTTAACAAAACCATTATTGAAATCCTAAAGAAGATTATCAATGATGTTGGATGTAATTAACACTTACAAATTTTTCTTGCCCTTTGGTCCGATCACACTAGTCATCGAATCCCCATCGGAGCCACTCTATATTCCATGGTTTATGGCATAAAGGCTATTATCCTAGTCAAGTTCAAGTTACCTTAATTGTGGGTATCCTTGGAGAATATTGTTGATGATGAAGAATATAGATTTTTTAGGTTTTAAGAGCTTGAAATCCTTGATGGCAAGCAATTAGTTTCCCTAGATAACTTGAAAGCATATCAGAATAGATTATGTCATAGCTATAACAAGCACATTTTCCCTCAGGTGTTTGAAGTTAGTGACTTGGTCTTCAAGGATAACCAAAAGAAAACTAATGTTGAACATAAGAATAAGGGTAAATTTCAACCCAATTGGCTAGGCTCATACATGGTTACAACAAACTATGAATTGGAGGCATACAGATTGGCTACTCCAAATGGTGAAGAGCTCCTATAACCCATGAATATTTTACACCTCAAGTAGTTCTATGATTTAAAGCCTTTTTTGAATAATTATCTACAAGAGCCCTTACTTGGGGGTAACTTGTGTTGAAGTCATTTATTCCACCATTATACTTATAACCCTATACCATTTTATCCTAGACCATTGCAACTTATTCCATTTCACTTTGTACTAGTCTATCTTAAACTATTGTAAATTTAGACCATTGTAACTCTGTACCATTACATTCTAGACTATTATAACTTTGGACTGTTGTCATTTATATTATTTATATTCCACTAAATAAATTTTACTTTCACCTTGGATCGTTGTACCCAATACCAATTATGATCTTGATTATGATTCATAGGCATTATTGACACATTCAACATCTATTCTACAAGGCAATTTAGCTATATTAGTATTCATTGCTTCTTTTAATGATAAGTGTACAAGGATATGTCAGCACATGGTTTTTGCCTGCTGGATGATTCCTTAGGATTTCTTCGTTAATGCATACTATTTTTACTACTATTTGGTAGTTGATGTTTCCTTTAAAATATCACATGGGCCTTTGTAGTTGGTTTTAGTTGTTATAAGAACTCCTACCCTTAGAAGTGCATCTCCTCTAGATCAGTAGTACCCTGTACCATTGTTCATATTCCCCATTGCAACCAATTTAGTTATTATTTGAACTCTTACCTGTGGAAGTGCATCTCCTCAGCTAGGTAGTTTCAATACTTTTTGTTAATATTAAGTTTCTATTGCTTATTCTAAAAATAAAAAAAATTAGAAATCCATATGACAAAATAAAAAAAATAGTGCCTTAAACCTCTGTTTATTCTGATCCTGAGTACTCTCACTATTTTACAAGCAACCTAAACCACACTTTCACTATTTTGTGAGATAGCATTGTTTGTATTATTCATTTGAACAAGATCCATTATCTCACCCTAGGTTTGAGCCACACTCTTGCCATTTTGTGAGTTGGACCATTTAGAATCTCATAATTCTTATTTGAGTTGAGACATTAAAAAATCCCTATACATTTGTAAACATTCTAGAGAAACCCTAAAAATCATAAAATCATGAAAATCAACTTAGAATTTCCATGAGAGATATAATGCCATAAATTTTTTTGGGTTGGGAAATTTTATTTATCTAGTTTATTTATAGACCACCTTGGACTATTTCCTCCCATTTCTTGGAGAAATACATTGACCTGAGGTCTGCACAGACTATGTAGGCAACTTTTGGATACATGGGGTATCTTGAGTTAGCTCAACCACATTTTACTTCTTTTTTTAACTACTTATTGGCCTTAAGGATTCTAGGACTCCTAGATATTTCACAAGTAACCACATGTATTTTAATTTCCCCATCTTTATTTATCTTATTTTATGCTCTCACCATTTTATGAGTTGCCATTATGTATTTGAACAAGATCCATTACTGCACCCTTGGCTTTTCTTATGCTCTCAACATGTTGTGAGATTTTTCTCTTTCTTAACCTTAGATGCAATAGACACTTTGAATTCCCAATTCAATTCATTTGTGCCTATTCATCTCTTATCTTTTAGTGTGGTTTTAACCTAAAACATATTCTCTTTTTCATGCACTCATTATTTTGTGATACCATTCCCATATGCTTCTACATGTTAATCATGTTTCCTTCTCATCAATTTTCTTCTATATGGATCTTGGGAGAACTACATTGGGCCTGAAGTTCATGTTGGATATTGCATCCATGGAACTATGTAGGCAAAATACACTTTCTTTGTGCATCTATAGTCAACTTGGCTACCCCTTCCTTTTCTTATATTCCCACCATTTTTGTTTATTTTATTGCCTCCTATGGCCTATGGGAAATTTTTATTTATTTTGTGTCGTTGTTTCCTTATCACCTGGTGGTAACTTTGTATCCTTTGTTTGTATGTTGTTGTATTGGTGTCATTATCACTTAGCTTAGGGATCACCCTATCATCGAGTGTAATGCCTCTATTACACATGCACAAACAATTTATTTTATGTCTACACTAACATTGCGATTAACCATTTTTTTATGTTTGTTTATTTTTGTGTGCTTAGAATAATTTGCTTATTACATTTTTCTTTGCTTTGGTTTGTTTAGTTGTTTTTTATTGTGTTGTTTCACTTTTTGTTTCTTGTTGTTTTGTTGTGATTTTTTGTTTCATTATTTATTTTTATTGGTGTTTTGTTGTTTGTTCATTTGTTTATATTCATATTTTGTTAAGTATTTTTTTTGTTTATTGGTTTTTGTTGTGTTATTATTATTATTTTGTTGTGTTGTTAATATATTTTTATTAATGTTTTGTTGTTTACTTATTTTATTTATTTCATTCTTTGTTTTTTTAAGTTGTATTCAAATATAATTTGTAAACATTTCAAGTCTGTCCTTAACTTGGGCTTGAATTATTTCGATTTGTATTTAAATTGTTTTGTTATTGGTTTGTTTTTAAAGTACACTTTATTCATACCAAAGTATTGATTATTCATATCTTGATCCCAAGTTGGTTAAAAAATTGTCCTTATTTTATTTTATTGTTTGTTTATTTTTTAGTACATTCTTGTTCCTAATTAAATATCAATTATTTATATATTGATTTTGAGTTATTTACATATTTGTATTTTATCTTTTTTACTTGATTTTTTTGTTTAAATGTAAATAGTTGTAACTTTTGTTTTGGTATTTTTTATCATTATCTTTAGTTTTAAGTATTCACATTTGAATCGGTCAATCGTAAATGAAATATAATATTATTATAAGTTATTCATACTTATGATGTATAATTTGATTTTACTAAAGTAAACACCAAGTTATCAAAATTTCAAACAATCAATGCAACACCAAAAAAAAATCTCTAAACACCTTATCCTACATATGTAATACCTTAATAGGATATTATAATCCAAACATTGGAAACAAATAAGACTCTTTATGCAGGACGTGCATCTCCTGACATACACATTGAGTCTATCTAACTAATTATATGATTAGTTTGGGGCGTACATCTCCTAAACTATCCTCTGGAAGCTATCCATACATCAAATAGATAAATAAATACATCAATATCCTTATGCTAACTAAGGAAGTGGATCTCATAACACTAGCATATATAATCAAATCATAACAAGAACAACATAAATGTAAACATCATGTGACATGAAAGAATATTAAGAGTCCATGTACAAATAGAAATAAGACAAAAAATGAATGTCATATATATGTCTAAAAAATAATGTTTTATACATCATGATAATGTCTATACATATCATAATATAAAAATGTATATCTATAAATCAACTCTGATCATGGTTGTCCCTCGGGGGACTCTGTTGGAATCTCTAACCCATGCCTGATGGGGGAGATGGTGGTGGACATGGTGGTGGTGGCCTTATGAGTGTTGGAAGTAAAAATATTGAGAATGTGGGTTGAATAAGTTGTATGAAAATATTATTTCAATTTTAATTAATATTCATGAAGCATTCATTCACTTACATACACTAATTAATGCATACACAAGCATCTGTGAAGGCAAAAACCATAAGGACATGAAATATATGTGGGAAACCCTATAGGATAATAAAACCCATTGATTCACAAATTGGAATATTGTAATATAAGAAATTAATCAAAATTTTATTGAGACACCAACCCCACAAGGATCACCAACCCCTCGCTTAGTCAAACACCAACTTAACTAGTGCATTTAGCAAGATTCAACTTGTAAAGAGGCTCTAACCCCCTAGGAAACCAAGCACAAAATTAGATACCTTAAATCCATGTTCACAATTGGACCCCTATTGCTTAATCAACTGAATATTATCTCCTCTGATTTCTCTTCTCATACTTCTCTCTCTCAAACAACCTATTAGGCCTTCTCACTGAATTGGCTCTCTCTTTGGCATAAATAAGTCAAATAACTTTGATAAAAACCTACATAGACATAGTTATATACTAATGTAATATTTATATCAGTTATATGATGATATTAAATACCTTAACCTATTCTCCAAAACTCTATATCCTTCGTTCAATAGCTCAATATTCTAACTAGTCAAAATAGGCTTATTAGGCCTTGACTTTATACTTGATTATTTTTCATACCCATGTTGGTAAACCAAGGAAATAAAAATAATTGGATTAATCTTTAAATATATAAATAAATAGGTTTAATAAGTGAAAAAAACATTTCATAAGTCGGTCGTTACCCTTAAGGGCTAAAACCACCATTAGGCCTAATAGAGATCTAATGTAATTAGGCTATCCCTAAGCACATGTTTCACTTAGACCTCCTTTGAACACTTTGAGCCTTAACCAAATGGTTGAAAACTTAATATGTAAATTTAATATACCCATAATTGTCTCTCCTTATTTCCCCAACACCAAGTGGCTCTTTTCACTCCTTGAACCATCCAATTAGGTCTACTCCTTAATAGGCCTTCTCACTGCCAGAAAGTCTATCTTGAAAATCTGAACCATATACACAAATTTTGCACATATCCCATACATAAAATAAGATTAGTATGATATTTATGACATAAAATACTTAACCAAATGATTTTTTATTCACCACATAGGACAAAAGTCCTCAGGAACACTCCTACAGATGGCTCATTCAGAACCACCAAACACTATCAACAAACAGTCCAAAACATTTGACTCTCCATACTTGAAAAATGACTTAAAATGAAGAAAAATATATTACCATGATCCTGTGAGAGATTTATAACACCTTTAATATAATTTTATCCTTCACCTTAGTGAAAAGTGACTCAAAAACATAATTTTCACATACACACAAAAAAATGCATGTAGCACCAAAACCACAGTAAAAAAAATCAAGTTATAGAACACTTGTGGGAAAATTTATGTGATATTAAAATTATTTTTTATGATCCTTTAACCTCATTATATAATATTTAAAAATATTTATTTCATGTTCATATATCAATATTGGTCTTATAAACAAATTTCACTATCTTAGTCTACACAGACTTTACTGTGTTATACAGACCAATTTGATGACAAGTTTTTGCATGAGTATAGGAATCATAAAAAATTATAAACCAATGGTATATGAGGAATAGGTATTTAATAATAACTTCATGAATTATGATCCATCCCTAGTCCTCTGCAACCAATCCCTATTCTCATTCTCATTCTCACTATTTTGCTCACTAGGCCTGTTTAGCAATAAGCCAACTTCCATGACCGGTTTAACAAATTTTTGGTTTTAAAATTACTCAAAAAATTTAATGGGAATAAAATATATTTCTTAAACATCATCCTCCATTAATTTTCATGCTTGACCTGGTTAACCCTACTTGCTATATCAAAATCTTTGAAAATAATGGTTTTCCTATAACTTTTCTCACTATCAAGACAAAAAAAAACCACCTAAGGAGATATTGAAGAGTCATTTATATTTTAAAAACATAAAAATAATTCAAAAGTATCATTATTATCCATAACCAATTATATATTTACTTTAAGGTCATTATAAGGGTTTTGACTAGTTTCTCTTCTTAGTAATCATTCATAAAGGATTACCCCTCATCTTCAAAATCAATGCCAAGAAAATAAATTTAGAGACCTTTACCAACTTAAATTAAGTGCATAGGATCTCATGAAAATTTTTCATGTTCCAACTAGTATAATAAATCTCTTTTAGGGTCTGCAATACCCTATTCTATGCACATAGGGAACCTTATCACATGTTTTCATGATTTATCCTTCAGGGATAGACTTCAAACCTTGTCCAAACACTTAAAATGACATCTCACACCTCTTATAATTCTATAAAGATATTTTAAATCCTTTTAAATGATGTTTAACCCTCATTAGGCCACTATAGATCATTTTACATACTAGGCCTTATACTACCAGTGATACTTAGACTATGATCATGCCTAAAAACCTCTTGAATTGTCTTTAACAATCTACCCTCATTTCATATGACCTCATAACAAGTTCATAAACTACCAAAATTTCTCACACAATTCTTAAATGGATTAAGTCATCATGATACCAAGCCTATGCTAATTCACTAGGTCTTTCAAGTAAAGATTAAGCCTCAAAACTAGACCTTGAAACTCATTATAAGCTTCTTTATCTCTTGATCATTGTTAACAAAAATTAGGATACTTTATCATGCTTGTAATAACCCAATTCACAAATATTTACCATGCATCATGCATACATATTCTTCATAGAGCTAGACTAGGCTACTCAAGATACATAGTACTAAAAGTTTGGACACAAACAAGCTAGCTCTCAATAATGTCATTCTTCAAAAATGATCCTCTAAAGACAAAACTACTCTCAACATACTTATGATATTTTTCATATCACTATCTTGTACCAATAATTCATATAGAATATAAGAACTTGTTGACCCATATGCTTACCTTGTAAGTTTTTTAGTACTTAGAGCTCAATCAAGATGTTTATCTTATATCTTGAATATGATATTGACATATCATTAATCCTTAGAAAAAGTACCTAGTTGCCTTCAAAATTTATCTCAATAGAGAGACCAAGATTATTTTTCACACATCACTTCAGCAAGCATGACATCAATTTTGACTTTTGACATGAAGGAAATTCAAACTAACTTTGACATCAATGAAAACATCGATGCCTTAAAACCAAAACTAGGAACATACCTCAACAATTTCCCCCTTTGTCATTGATGGAAAACACTCTTAGTCAAAGTAGATCATTCTCTTTCTTTCAAGATAGATATTCTTCAATAATTGATCTTAAAATAATAACTTTCTCCCCTTTAAAATTAATGACAAAGGTTCATCTTTTTGGCAGCTATTTGATCCTTAAACCTAGGGTAACATACCTTTTCTCTTAAACAAACTCATCAATCCTTTCTATCATAAAATTTAGCATAGACTAGGCTCACATACCTACTCATGAGACATGATTGGCTCTATTTGTATTCCATGAAAATTTGAGACATTTTCAAAACTTTGACTTGATTTGATCAAGTCATCATGCAAAATTTTTGTGACTTATCTCTTGTGATCACACCTGTAGTAGACTTCTTGACTAACTTTGAAATTAAAGGTCTTTTAAGACCACAAGACTCTCCTTATGATCAAGCATCCTTCTCCATGAAAGATAATGGAGTCACCTCTACTCTAGATAACTAAAACAACTTCAATTCAGGAGACTCCTAGATCTCCATGTCCTTGCAAGACTGAACCTCCTTCATGATCCTATCATGCTTGATTTGTCCTTCTATATTGATCTCCATAATCTTTGTTTGGGAAACATTCTAGCTTGATCTATTGGTCTTGACTCCATCAGAAATATGAGCAGATAGTGAAAATTCTTGGCATTACTTTATACCTTGATTATGCTTTACCATGGCAAATAGTCCACTTAGAATTATAGACTGGTTATCAACCTTATCTACCTTGGGTTTCCACTTAATGTTTTATCCTCTTTCTTGTATTCTAGAAGCCTCAAATTTCTTGTCTTATCTTGAGAAGTCATGCTTATATTATTTTGGAATATGACCAACCTTATGATAATTGAAACATATTATCCCTCTAAATGGAAACAAACCATGTCCCATACCTCTTCGATGATGGTTCTCCTCATAGTTCCATGCAAATTCATTCTTGAAGGGCCTTGTACAATGCCTTGCTCTATGAAAAAATTGGTTACATGAATAACAATATCCATTGAAAGGATTAACATACCTTATGTTTTTTTTTTCCTGATAGTATTGACCTTTATTTTGTTAGCATCCTCATTCTTTGGCTGATCTTTGACTTTTTTTATCACATTAGTGTCCTCTTGATTTCCAATGAAGCCAAGGCATGTTTTATCATTAGCAGTCTTTTGACTACTTATAAGGTTATCTAGATCATTGGTCCTTTTTTCAAACCTTAAAAAATACTTGACCTTATTTGATACTTTTTTCAATTTAGTTCTCAAGGAGTTCACTTTAGCTATATACCTTGCACATTCTTCTTCTTTTTGTTCTAGGCATGTAGTCACAATTTCAAGTTGAATCTCCACCTGTTTGACTATTTCCTCTTATTCTTTGGAGTTATTTCTTAGTCTACATTCAAACAAGTTGATTTTATATTCATAATATTTGATAAGAGATCTAATCACCCTATTCTTATTTTTTACCATCTTCAGTTCTTCTAGAGTATTTATCAATTTAACCTAAAGATCCACCTCATCTCCTTCTTCATATGAATCATCAACAACACCTCCAATCTATATGGATTCTTCTAGATTTGAGTAGCTTACTTATTCAACCATGAAGAGAACCTCATTGACATCAAGACCATCACCTTCATGATCACTCTCTAAATTACTTCTCTCACTCTCATTAGATGAGCTACAATCTTCCTTGGTGTAAAGACTTATTTTGTTTTTGAATAACCTTTTCTTTTTGTCATATATTATAAATTTTTTATTGCTCTTATCTGATTTATAAGAATTTTTATCATCATCATGATCTTCATCATACTATCCATCATCATTTGGCTTATGATTATGATGAAATTTGTTTTCAAAATGTCCAACCTCTCTATAATTGAAGCATTTAAAAGGTAGCTTACCCTTGTATTTATTTGAACCTGTCTTAAACTTGCTTGCAAACATAACTATCAACTCATCATCATTAATATTAGATTCATCATTGTATTTAATTTTCTTATCTTATGACTTATTCTCTTTTGTATTCTTTTTTACCTTGAATGTAGCTTTATTATTTATAGGTATTCCTTCACTTGTCCTCATTTCATAGGGTATTAGGGTTCTATGAAGTCCATCCATCTCTAGCTTGTATAGATCT